>BJBW01001572.1:0-177577 GCA_004320125.1 Scolopax mira | reverse complement strand
TCTCCAGGCTGAACAACCCCAGCTCCCTCAGCCTGTCATTACTCATTAAGGTCTTCATGATTATTTAAATGCTGCTAAAGGCAGGGGTTATTCTTTTTAATAACAGCCTTTATTAAGGGAATATAAAAAATAAGTAACTCAAAAACTAAGCCCACAAAAAGGCTAATGTAACTTTACACAACTAGAAAATCTCTCATATGTTGCTTTACTAAGATTGTGTTCTGTAAAGAAAATTCCATTTTTTTTAAAAAAAGAGGATGCAAATCACATTAAAAAACACAGAGAAGACTCTGACACTAAATTACAGTAGGACAGAGCCAGCTTCTATATAATGTAATGGTTAACATAGCAATGTAATTCCCTCTGCCACTTCTACCTGTGAATTTCAAAATCTGTTTTCCAGTTTTCAAAAGCCTTCAAGTAATCACCACACTGGTCAGTACCTGAATCATGGAAAACTACTCGCCATATCAATCATTTGATGATCAAAAATGACCTGAAGAACTACCTCTATATCTTTCTGAATAATTTTGGATCAATTGAATA
This sequence comes from Scolopax mira, assembly GCA_004320125.1. NCBI lineage: Eukaryota > Metazoa > Chordata > Aves > Charadriiformes > Scolopacidae > Scolopax > Scolopax mira. The sequence continues at coordinate 177,031 of BJBW01001572.1, read as the reverse complement.
GATTTTTTTTAACACAAACACATGAGATCTGCGATTACATCTTTGTTTTCACAATATTAATCTCCAGTTTTTCTACTGTGGAGAAGGGAGGTGGTTATACAAAATTAAAGTAAGCAGTGTCTTTTCAAGGGTAAATTAGAAATGAAAGCAGGATGAGATCAGTGAAGATTACAGGGCACTGTTTACTTAATTAAGCATAACTAAATCAAAGATATATGAATCAGAGCATGTATTTCTTGACAGATTGACTTGATTTAGTTTTGAAAACTGAAGTGTCACAAAGACCATTATAAAAAATAACAACCCCAGCAATAAAGCTTTTTTTTTCAGTTTACTTCTTGCCAATTCACAGCTACTCATATAAGTATTGCTTTCACCTCATGTGTTTAAAATACAAGAAGCATTTACAAAAGAAATCTATGTGTTTGTATAGCAAAGAATTATAGCAAACATATATTTTTTATTTCCCCACATCTGGAAATGCAATTATGTTACACAAGGCTTTTAGTTCACCACCAGAAAGCTGTTAGAAACCAATACAGAGAAATTTGCACAGAACTTGGAGAGAATCATTTATCTACCTTTAAAAAAAACAAACAACAAACAAAACCTGAAACAAACAAAAAACTCTAAATCAACCAACTAGTAGACTGTTACCATAGCCAAAACCCAAAATATTTTATTTTTTTCTGAGGCTGATTCAGTGAAAGAATCAGCACTGAAAACGAAGATGCAGCAGAGGAATGGTGATTAAGTTTTTATATGTGATCTGGACTATCAGGTAAAGGTCTAAGTGAGTTGTGATTCCTCTACTCACACAGGGACCACAGTTTTGCAGTACAGACTTCATTAATAAGAATTCGTCTAAATGAACTCAACCAGACTAGCATAAATCAAGATTGATACCTTCCAAACCAACCGAATAAAAACATGCAATAGGAACAACACTCAATATTTCTTCATAGTAATGATTCCACAGCTTTCTAGAGAGGTAAAAGCAAAATGCAGAAGACTGATTCAGGAAGGGTTTTTTTTCCTGTCCACCTGTACCTGTGCACCTTTACTACCACCTCACTCCAGAAAATAAAGAGATCATCACCTGTCTCTTTTATTATGGTAATTAACAGCTAAGTTTGCAAGAGACATGGAGTACTCTCTTCTATAAGTACAATCCATGCATCCACTCACAAAAGTACCAATACAGGTTACCAAGGTCACCAGCACCATCAATTTTTTAACCAGACTTGCCCCAGAGAAAGGTAAGTACCATATGTGTTCAAAGTGTCAGTCTTCATTAATTCAGCAAGGGAGGAGATAGCAATCACTCCCATAAAATCAGTGCAAATACTTCCATTACCTGATGCAAAGACTAATTTTCTTTATGTATAAAGACACACAGACAAAATGGCACACAGTTACAAACTACTTCAGTATGACTTTTCAAAGTTAATCTTATCCTCCCACTAGAATACCTCCAAGGAGACCATTTTATCAACACCCATTGGTCTGCCTAGGAATATATGCTGATTCCACTATTTTCTCAGTCTGGGGAAAAAAAAAAAAAAGCATGCAGGGCCAAATATACATAATGCTTTAGGATGCATCCAAGTAGAAAAGAATCTACTTTAAATTAATGAAACTATAGCAATGTTATCTGACTGCAGGGAGGCAACAACCTGTGCAATTAAAAAAACTACATCTGATTTATTCTGACCTGGGCCAACGTCTTCTCAGAAGTCAGTTCTCTTCCCTGCCACCTGCTATAGTCACAGATCAACAAAAAGCCACAATATATTTCACAGTTGAAAACCAGAGCATCAGCAAAAAGAACAGCCAGACTCTGCTAGACATTGCCAGATGTGAAGTATTTGGAAACAACCACTGTATCGGTTCAGTTGCAGCAGACAGGTTACAGCACCAACAGTCTTTCCCCAGGGTAAATGTAGATGTACAGTGGGGGTTACTTCTCCTAGCATCAGAGCAACTAGAAGAGCATGCCAGGGTCTCACAGCCCTAGCTTTTGTGCCTAGGAAAATATGGCACCATCATGCCCCACAGGGAAACGAGCAGCAGCTGAATCTCCTCCTCCTCACTCAGACTTCCCTATTTGAGCCCTCAATTACTCTCCCAGATCACACCTTTTCCCTCCCCTCCTCCCCACCCACAGAAAACCCCACCTTCCACTTCAGCATGGGAATTCACCAATCAAAGCAGATAAGTGCATCATGTGAGTGATGGCAGATGCACTGAGGGGAATTTCCAAGAGCTCCCCTGCACCTGCAGCATACACAGATACAGGAGATTTCCAATGCAGAAATTACAAGCTGAGCAGTGATGCCAAAGCATTCCCATTACCTGTGACTAACAGCTCGCATGCCAGACTGCAGCACCTAATTTGCAAGCTGCTCTGATATACCTGCAATCACATTCCATCTTCCCTTGTCATTTAATGTATGACAATTATTCCTAAGCATATTTTACTAAGGAAGCAGTACACAAATAACACAGACTGAAAGACCAGAAAGCAGTAATTACTCAGTCTATTCTTTGCTGATGTCAGACGTGCAGTACAACTCTCTCTGAATCCAGCAGAGTGCCCAATTAATTTGCACCAATCCTCAAGAACTACATCTGAAAAAAAAAAAAAGTAATAAAATCACATCATCCAGTAGGTCCCTGTCTGCCTTGCAGTCAAGATTTAAGAGAAATACACAATCCATTTCATCACCACATCATGCCAGCTAACCTCTCCTTTAACAGAGTTGTACTTTATTGTCATCTCTGCAAACAAACCTACTGTAAATTCATCAGCCTCTCACCCCATCTTTCCCCCTCCTTCCTCAAACATGCTTTTCCTTCTCTGATCAGGGTCCGAAATAGAAAAGATTATACCAATTCTGCTTGGTTCAATAGATTATGTATGGTAGCACAGGCAACATAACCACTCCTGGTTGGGTCTGTAAGATTTACAGCAATATGCCCTTGTCATGTCTACATAACAAAAAGCAACTTCCATGTAGGTATCAGTATTCAAAGTTGTTGTTTGGGGGTTTTGTTGGTTGTTTTTTTTAAGAACATTTATACAAATTTGTGTATTGCAAAACAAATAGGCTTTTACTACAGCTATCAATTCCTTTGCCCCCTAGGTTTCCCTTTAGCAGTGCAGAGTTCTAACAGCAGAGATCCTAGATCCAGACCAGAGCCTCAGCTAAGAGGAAAGTAAAGAAGATCTACATGTGCAACAAGGGTACCACATACACTATTATCAATGATGAACATCTCCACAAGCTTAGGAAGAAACAACAAAAAGCAAATGAAGAGAAACAGAGCAATTTCAAGCACGGGAAATAAATATGTTCAAGAGGAGAAAAATCAGAACACAAAACCCTGTAGAGTTTTGGAGTGGCCTAAAAGATCAAGGAGTAAAAATTACCACTTTGTTATGAGGAGTTCTTTCATCCAACCTATCTGGTTCAAAACCACAGCTTGCATCTCACAAGACCTTCCTTATTACTTGTTATTTTCCACAACATCACACTGTTCACAGGATCATGGAAACTCTAGATCATTGGAATCCAGGAGATGCTTCTTATTAACCTTTCAAGTCCTTACTCTTTTTGCCCCCTTTATAAGTCACTAACCTCCCAATTGATTGCTTCCAGTCTGCAGGAGTGTGTATGCTCAAGTCAATATAGAAAAAGAAATCTGTCTATAACTTCAAAAATAAATAGCCTGCTCTTTAATACCTTTTTCATACCCATTGCTTCCTTACCAATACATGCAAACACTTCTGAGGTTGAATATATATATTCTCTCTCAGATAGCAGACTGCTAGACCAACTGCAGATAAAAAAATTTACAGATGTCATCCACCTATCAAATAGTTATATAAAAACATTTTATATCTCTTCCTATTTTCAGATAGAATTACACATAAAACCAAGAGAATACAAGCACCAAGCCTAGAATAAAACTTTTCAAGAAAATCAGTACAACATCCGAAAAAGAACAAGGAAGAGTATTCAATCTGAACAGTCACTCTTGAACATAGTATCTATAACATTATACATCTTCTCGTGGTCTTCTAAAATTGCTAGTTGCAAAGTTAGCTCTAAAAGAAAGTTACAATTTGAGAGCCCCAAAGTCAACTGAATGGAGCCAGCTTTTCCAGAAATAAGAGGGCAGAGACACGTGCTTCAGCAATACCAATTTTAAAGAACTCCCCAATCAGACCTTATAACAGGCCACATTCAAGACCATCTCACCTCATTTGCCTAAAGCTCCCACTTACTGTTACTGCTTAAAGAAATAAGCTCTTACTTTGCAAAAACATCAAGAGTGTGACCCTTAACTGTCCAAATGTAGGGCTTCAAGGTGATACAGTACCAGCTTCCATATAAAATGGAAACTACAGCCCTTACTTTAGATGTGACAGTTGCCAATCACCTACTTCACTCAATTTTGATTACTTGCTATTATAAAAAGAAAGATGAAAGACACACAATCAGGAACTAGGAGCACTTACTCGTTACAGATTACATTTTCTGTCAGACAGCATGCAGCAATTGCAGAAAAGCAGATTATGGATTTCCCTACTCATTTAATGAATTGGTTGTTAAACGGGGAGAACAAGAGAGACTGCTCCATGCTGTATCTATGGTCTTTGTGATCAGCTGTTGGCAGGACAGAGTCAAGACAGAGCTCAAAACCAGTAGCTGCCAATAAAAAAGAACGGGAAGCCACAGAGAGATCAAACTAATAGCCCCATCTGCACCAGAAACCTAAACCATTAAAAAGACAAGTGGCCTGAAAAGCTAGAGACCTCCTTTTTCTCCCTTTTTATGAGCAGATACACTATATTAAGGCAAACCGAACCTCTCAGTGACACATGCACTGTTCTCTGCAAAGAGGTTCCATTCCACAGAAAGACTGACCGGTGCTTCTTAGAACTCCAAAGGCAAAACAAAACATTACAACCATTCACAATACCATTCATCCAAGCCTAGTAACAGGGCAAACAGGACAGTATGACTTCTTAACAGTCTGCCTAAGGGTTCAGCTCTTCAGTAGAAAGTAAGAGTTTTGTTTCATTCTTCTCCAAAAATCAAGATTCTTTTGCTGTTGCGCATGTATAGCTTTAATGAGCTCTTCGTTATAGCCAAAGTGACATAAGAAACCACAGCACTTTACTACCTTATATAAACTGATATAGGTTTTCAAAAGGAGGGGATGTAAGTATTGATTTTCTTCCAAGATCCCAGCAGCAACACCATCACAGTGAAAAGAGCAACAACTCATCATCCTGAAGTCTGCTGGAGAAGAATCTCTAAAGCCATAATTGTGCTGCACCATCTATTTCTGTGCCTCACATAAGCTGCTTGAGAGCATTTTGCCCTGAAAATTACAGAGTCCCAGCATTAGCACTGTGAGGACAGCTGTGAAAGGGCTGTTCTAATACTGTTCCCCATGTTATGGCCCTAGTCCATGCACTCGGATACATCAGCATGTCCTCCTGGAGCATGGAAGTTACTATGTGGCATAATTAATTTATTAATTCCAGGATGGCTGGGAATCTACCTTCTCCTGCAGTTTCACAAGCCTCTTCATCCATATTTACAAAATTTCCAGAAAGCACTATGATAAGAAGATGGGTGAGGACCAATAAAATTTTCATAGCTTAGTGCGAGAACATAAGCAAAGCAGGCTTGTTAATTTCAAAGCACAGTATTTATACCATGAACATCCCATATATTGAAACCCCCTACGGGTCAGATCTTTGGGAATACAAACTCCAAAAATCACAAGGCAAAGTCAAGTAAACACATACTTTTCCTTCAGCAGCATGGGGACCACAAGCCTGCTCTCAGAAAATCCCACGAAATAAAATTTATTTGAGCCTTTGAAGTATGCAGTTAGGTAATTTTGATGTGGTAAGTGTTATGCATGCATCTTTCACAATAATAAGATGTCCTAAACAGTATAACAAAAAGAATTTTGAAGGGTTAACAGTCTGGGTCATAAAAATCTCTACTATGCGCAACTTCTGCAGACATCAAAGATTCTTCACAAAACTGGATGTATTACATATGTTGCAAAATTAGTAAATGAACTCAAGCCATCAATTTTGCAATTTCTGAACTAGCATAATGCCTCTATTTATTAGAGGATGGAACTAAGCCCAGGCTACTGATTAGCCATCCTGCAAATAACGCTTATGCAACCTTTAATAATGATTTCTACTAACAACCAACCAGAGATTCTATGATTTGGAAAATTTACTTCTAAACTAATTTATAGCAACTTCCCAAATATAATGGGACAAATGATTGAAACTACAGAGGAAACCAGCCTTCTCCAAAATCAATGAGGTATCAATTTTCATCACTAGACACTCTTAGATAAGATACCCGCATTAAGTTTTTGTTCTCATTTCTAAAAGTCTGGTAAGTATTCCTTTCTCCCTTTCCCCTGGAAAAGGGATTAATTCAATTTTAAGGAAAATATTAAAAAGCAGGTTCAGATTTCAGTCTTGGGCAAATTATGAAGAGGAAGGAATAACAATTGAACTGGTAAAATCACCAAGGAAAGCAAACCACTGAACAACACAAACAGACCACAAAAAATGACAACTTAAAAAACAAGTAAGAAATACAAATTAAGTCATCTCAATAATCATGGAAAATATACCCCTACATATTTTCAACACAGTATATGTAAACCTGGTGAAAATAAAGCCATCAGTTCCCACAAAGCTGTAACAAATATTTGACAGACTCACAACATAGCCCCAAGTTTATCATCACAGCCAGATATTACTGCAACAAATGACCAAAGTATGCAACAGAACTCAGCAGCACATATCAAGCCCAAGCAACACGCCATTATTTTAGAAAAGGTGAAAGCAGAACACAGACAGTGATTTGGGGTGATATATAACAAAGAGGTGTTCCCTCTATTACTAAGAGAAATTCATATGAATTCACTCTCCTCCCCCTTTTGGTCTTTCTCTCTTTCCCCCTCAAGGTTCGTTCTTCCCTGCATGCTAAAAAAAAGCAGAGAGTGCAGGTTATGCATAAATTCATGACAGAAAATACTGTTTTAGAAGAGAGCTCCTGTGCGTGGGCGCATGTCTATAAAATAAAAGGCATTATTACTCTACCAAGTACGTATCCACATACAGCAATCAAATCAGATCTTAAAATTTTATTTTGACAGCTACTTGCAGTTATATTTTCACCAGAGGTTTGACTTTCATATTAATACCTAGTTTGCAGTGATATCATCAAGAGATGAATCAAAACTGACAGGCAGAGTGATATTAACAGTGGTGGAAGAGAATTCCCATCCCTGAAATCTGTAATTTATTTTTAATTACTTTACAAAGTTGCAGAGAGGAATAAATCTGTTCCCAACTTGTATTTAGAAACTGTCTCTGCATAACACAGAATTGCTCCGCTCTATATAACAATAATTGGTTAGCAATATTAGGTACTCCTAATCCAGAGAAAGCAAATACCATCAACATTACTCCTTCAGAAGTTAGAGAAAATAACCTAATGCGAGTAATATCATTAGGTTGCTGAAACTGCTTAAGTAAACTACAGAACACAACCATCAACACAAATGCATTACTAAAGAATCTGCTCCATCCTCTTGCAAAATGAGAAATGCGACATTTTCTCTAGGATCCTCATTAAGTCCAGTTATTAAACTGAAAATTCCACGGTGCAACATCAAGTGAAGTTTGGAAAACACAAATGTTATTTATCATCATTATTTACCATAATGCACGCTTTACTGAAGATTTAGACTATGCAAGATTGCAAGATTTTGATTTTGTGTAGCCCCATTTGCCTGCCTTTCTTACAGATGCATCCCCATGGACACTTTAACATTATATAAACTGCCCTGGAGATAAAGACTAGCTTGTAACTTTCCAAAATCACCTCCCTTTGAGAAAGTATTACCTAACAAACAAACACCTCACAAATGCATTTGATTCCTGAATTTCTACTTGATGCCAGCAGAAAAGAGTATTTGTAATTTATTTTTGGATATTAAAAATAAAAGAAGACCAAGGCTAGATAACTGTAACTGGAAAAGATAAACAGGATTAAGTAACAGGTGTCTGACTGCACATAATTCAAAGTCACGCATCAGATAGGGTGCATCACCTCGTTGGCAAAATGGAAACACTGATTTTGCACCTTGCATTGAAAATTAGCACTAAGTGATTTAAAAAAAAATCTGTGTAAATTACACAGAGACACTGAGAGACAACACAAGCACTTGTATCCGGAGAGATTTGTCAACATATCTGAAAGAAAACAAACAAGTAAAAAAAAAAAGAAAATCTTGAAAGGTGAGCTTGTCCTTTCTCTAAGGAAGAAAAAAAGAAAAAAAAGAAAAAAAAAAGGAAAAAGCGGGGAAAAAACCAAACCACGACAAGAAAGTTAAACTTAACTACACAGAAACATTTGTCACACCGCCCAGTACTGACAAAATCCGGATACACTCAGAAACTAAGCGAGCTGCACAGCTGGCAATGAAGATGAGAAGAACAGTTCAATCACCAGTCACACACACACAGAGATAGATATAAAACCCCACACACGTACATACAGCCATAGATGTGTGTGCACGTCCATGCCCTCCGAGCCAGCGGGCCGGTGCGCCGAGGCCGGGGGGGCTGGAGCCGGCAGAGCCGCCCGGCGGCTGCCCCGAGCAGGCGGCGCGGGTAGCCCAAGGTTACGGCCCGGAGCGGAGGGACGGGCAGAGCCGCTATCCGTGAAGGACGCGATGCCGGCGATGCCGCCGCCGCCGCCACACCCGGTCGCCCCCAACGGTCGCCCCCAACGGTCGCCGCCCCGCGCGCGCAGCCCTTCACAGTCGCTTTATCTCAGCCGCCGCCGCTCCGCGCGCGCAGCCCCTAACAGCCGCCTTACCTCAACCGCCGCCGGGGTGCGAGGCAGGGCGGGCGCCGCCGCCGGCCCCGCCGCGCTGCGCAGGGTGCCGGGGCTACGCCGAGGCGACAACCTCCTCCTCCTCCTTCCTCCTCCTCCGCACACTGTGCCTCTATGTGTGAGTGTGTATGCAACCCGCCTGTCTCACAGCAGCAGCTCCTCCTTCCCCCCCTCCCTCCTTTCCTTTCCCTTCCCTCCTCCCCCGCTCCGGTGGCCTCCGCAGCGCGGAGAAACGCGGCAGGGAAGGGGGAAACCCCACCGCCACAGCCGCCGCCTAGGCTGGGCGGGCCGCGCCGCGCTCCCCCCCCTCTTCCTTCTCCGGACGCGGACACCCGCCTCCCCCCGCCGCACAGGGCCGCGGGCAGCGCATGGCAAGTGGGTGGCGCGGCCGCGGGCGCGGAGCTCCGCCTGCGCGGTCCCCGGGTGCGTCCGGGTACGCGGTCCCCGCGCCCGGCCGTACCTCACCGCTGGACAACCCGCAGGAGTGTATAGGCACACACGTCCCGCACCGGGGGCTGGGCGGGCGGCGTTCCGGTGATGATGCCCGCGCTCGGCGTGCCTGTGTTTACTACATGTATTGAAAGGGCGGATGAATGGGCGAGAAGGAAATCCCCCCCAGGCCGCCCCGCTCCCGCCAGGCCTGCTGGCTTCAACGCAGAAACGCACAGCCAAGGAGAAAAAAAAAAAAAAAAAGATGTTTCAGAGGCCGCTGGAACGTCCCCAGTGTCTCACAGTTTTTCTCTCAAAATTGCAGTTGGACTGCTTGAGGTTTATGTGAACTGAGTGGTAGAGGAGGCTCAACACCAGCTGAGCTACGTGCAGAGGCCATCAGGAGCACAGGATTCCCTCTCTGAATATCCTCCATGCAGCCCTTTCACAGCTCACGACTGGCTGCAAGCCACTGCCATGGATAGCCTATGTAGCACCTGGTGCCTTGGCCTGTGTTCCTCTGCTGTCGTCTTGTGCCTGGTATTGGTTTTCTTCTCTCGTTGATTTCATGAAAAGTGCTTTCCTCTTTGTCAAGAAAAAAACCCAAACAAACAGAAAACGCCCACAAAGACAAACAAAGTGCTTAGTTTTATAGCCGAAGCAGGATCCCCATCCCTTTTTTGCTACAGCCTGCCCTCTTGAACATTGTTAGTGAACTGTCAAGTTTGGCCCCCCAGGGCTTGCAGCTCGGCCATCCTGAAGGGACACCAGCACCAAGAGCGGATGGTAGCCCTCAGAAGCAAGGAGAAGCAGCAAGCTACAGCTGAAGAAAATATCTAGGGTGAGCTGAGGAAGCAGTAGAATAAAATCTAAAATAGTTTTGCTAGACAGTTGTAATAAGAGTGTTGCATTGCCACAAACTCCTCAATCTGGTAATGCAGTGGCCAGAGTTTACCATTATATTATCTTAAACCATAAACTGTAAAAATCAACTTGGAATGAGCCTTCCATCTGGTGCCAGGTGCTGTACCAGGATGTGATAAAAAACATTCTCCCTTCAAGAACTGATGCAGTGCTCCTGGAGCTGCCATGGAGAAGAAAGTAAAGGGGTGACAGAGAACAACAGCAACGATGATGCATGTTTTCAGGGACAACCTGTCAGCAGACCTGCAGACTGAGGGGTTTCTGTAACAGAGGCAAGTCTTATTTTAAGGCAAGTGTTATTTTAAGCAGATGTTCATATTTGCTTATGTCTACTCAATTAGAAATTCCTCATGGGCATGATGGTAGAGGCAAGGCTTTAGAAATGCATGAAGGAGAGCAAGGCTGCAGCTAAAGCTCAGGGTGGGCATATTGTGCAAAAGGAGGTGCGGGAAGGAAATAACAAAGGAACCTGCATGAGAAGCACATGAGCTGGATGAAGGCCAGTATTGCTGGCAGGGCTAAAGGGATCAAGTTAACATGCAGGATATTGGAGCAGCAATTATAGCCATTAAAGGTGGAGGGCATTGGCTTGAGTGCGAGGTGGACACAGGGTTAATGAAGAGGTTTTTGTTTGTGGTTCCAGAAGTGTTTGTTTCTAAATGAATGAAATGGATACATTTGTGTGTATACAAATGAAGAGTTTCATGCTCCATGCCTTTTTTGTTGCTTTTTTGTTGCTTTTTTGTTGTTGTTGGGTGTTTTTTTCTTTTTGCATGTAATTTAAGTAAATTATTACAAAAGTAGTAATAAAAAGTACCTTCATTCCAGTGAGGCATAATAGCTTACTCGCTAGCAAATGGTACTGGAGTGTCACTAGGAATTCCTGTGTAGTTTGTACTCGGACAACCTCTAGAGCTTGCACTGGCTGTAAGCACAGGTGTTGTGATTCTGGTCTATAATGGGGTCAGGTGTTTCCCATGATTTCCTACCTCTTCCCCTACACCACCACCCCCAATGGCTTCTACATGACAATAGGTCACGGTTGCCTGCCTGTGTTGAGGGGCTTTTATTGTGGGACAAAATTCAGGCCTATTTTATTTGTCTTCATTATTGTGGTTCTTAAAACAGTTTTAGCAAAATGTAGGGACTCAGTATTTTTGGATAATTGCATGAAATTCAGGCAAGTACTGGCATCTCAGAATTAGTGGAAATATAGTTCTATTTAGAAAAAGGATTTCTTTGTTCTTTCACGCTCTTTTCCTTTCCGATGTCAGCAATCTGACCTGACTTGTTCATTGAAAGAAGGGTAGTCATGAAAGGAACAATTGTCAGGACCCTGTCTCTGCAAGAAAGCCAAAGGTACTGACAGTATCAGTTTTAACAGGAAGTGGACTTTACATTTAAAAGTTTTTAAAGTCATAGAAAGTAAGATCTTGAAAGCAAGGGTCTCACACTCCCCACACAGCTGTAAATGGCAAGGTCAAGCCCACATATCAAGATTAATTCCTGTGTTAAGAGTTTCATTGTGGTACAGCTGTTTACACACACGGACTTCTAAAGACAGCGCAACAGATGACGCTGCTTTCATGTTTGTTTCTCCACTGATTTCCTCCTGACTTCAGCAGTCAGTGTGATTTGGCCAGTTAGGGATAGTTAGGAGTGAATCCGAGGACTTTAGATTTTACAACTAGTTCTTGGGTTGACTCGCTGCCTAGTTGTGGACAAAATACAGCTGTACTGTATCATTTTCTGCCTTGTAAGGCAGTATTTCCCTCATTAAGAGTGGCTTGTCAATATGGGCCAATGTTTGTTATAGCTTTATAAATAGTGCATATAAACATATGCGAATGCTAAAGATTTCATCCTTGTGACTTCGAAAAAAAGACTTGGGAAAAGATGAACACTGCCAACAATTCATGTCAGTTGAAAACAAAATGCCACAGGAAACAGAGCAGAAAAATCTTAATCTCCAAAGTGATCAGCTGAAACCTGCTGCCTTTAAAATGGTCGCCTCTGTTAGAGGTAGAGCACTGCATCACCTGATCATGTCAGCAAAAAACTACAGCTGTCTTCAGGGGAACCTACTCAATCTGCAGCATATTGAGATTAAAAATTATTTTTCCAAGGACATTTGAAAATTTTGGTAAAGTCACATCTTTTGCTTTTATTTGTTATGCGTGTAAGGGTGCAGGACACTTTACAATCACAAGCCAAGCGCCTCAGAATATCCGCACAAAGGAGTTCATTCTCAGTGTTTTATTTCCAGTCTGTCTAAGGCAAAATTTTTCCTTGGACCTCAGCATGTGTAGTGATAGAAAATACGCAGCTGGTGTAAAGCACTGTAGATATTTCAAGTTCGAACATGCAAAATTCAGTGAGAATGTTGAAGCTCTAGGTTTACACCATTAGCTTACAGACAATCTGTGATACAGCCCGTGTTTATGTGTAGTGCTTCTTACAGATTTATATCACCTCTTGGTCGGACCATTAATTTCTTTATTTCTAAGCCTGGATGTTCCTAGTAAAAATATGTTGATGTCGAATACCAAGGAAAGCTTCATATGCATAATTAAGCACTCTTATAAAATACTTGAATAAATGCCCTCTTTGCAGCTTTTATTTTGGTCATCTTATAAATACATACTAGGGTTCTGTGACACAAGTGATTTCAGAGCTAGCAATGCAGACGTTTTTCCTTGGTCACAGTCCTTAACATGTGCAAGATGAAGAGGACATTCTTCATCTTTTTCAACTTACATGTTAAACATGTAAGTTGTTACATGTTCAGCTTACATGTGCACATGGCACAAAACCAGTTTCCTATTTCATAGTATGTCTGCATAGGTTTTTGAGGCAGACTGGACTGCCTGCGCTCAGAGCTTACTGGAAACTGCATTAGGATGATGCTCAAGCTAATATTCCTCAAGATATTGCTTATTAACCTGGGTCTGGTGCTGTACAAAGTAGCTACTGTACATGTAGCTACATGGCTTTTGATCTGCATGCTCCCCAGGGAGGACTTTACTGCTTCTTCTGCCAAAAGGCTCTACTCAATGTGTTATCATCTACCACTAATGGTACCGTGGTTGGTATTGATGGGTAAAATACTGGTCTCAGTAAAGTCAATAGCAAAACACTCACATCAGTGATTTTCCAAGTCTTACATTGCAGCCAAATCTGTTTGTCTTTAATGAGGAAGGCAATCCAATGGTCACTCACAAGGCAAACTGCAGACTGAAGCAGAAATATATTGATTTCTCATCTGTTTCCAGAAAATGTCTGGGCCGAATAATTTTGATTAAAAATACCTTTTCTTTTCCATAACCATTTTCCCGAACATTGCTCGACCATTTTGTTACATTTTGCTACAGCTTGAGACAGACAGCAAGCTTGGAATATTTTAGTCTGGTAGTTAAAATTTTGGCAAAATATTGAAAGTCTCGGCAGTTTTAACTGTAGATGTCTCTACCAGCTGTCCCTTGCAAAATGCTAGACTACACAAATATTTTGGTTAAGCAGGACACAGCAAAAAGGAAGACATTTTCTTCTTCAAGCTTTCCTTTTTTGCAGGGTTTTCTCACAAAGCTCTTCATTTTCGACACCATCCTGTTTGAGACTGTTTATGGTCCAAATAATTTATATCAATTCTGATATCTTTGTTTTGCAGACCCGTATCCCATAAAATGCTTTGATTTAAAGAAGCTGAAGTTACTTTATTAAATGTAAGTTCTCTTGACAAGCAAAATTTCTTCTAGTATTGGATTCTTGATTAATTATAAAATAAAACTATTTATGATAATTTTTCAGAAAGAACGTTAGCTTCTTTCTTGGCTTTTCAGAAAGCTAGATCCACACAGAGAGGCATGTAATGGGAATGAGTGGGAACAAAGGGAATGTTTTTCCGCTGCCTACAATGTAATATTCATGACAGACATTGCCATTATTATTTTTGAGGTCTTTCTTATTAGAAGGAGTGAATATTACAACTGAAAAGCATGATAGCAACTCTATTCATCATACTAAATACTCTCCTCATTGTACTGGGGTATGTTTATCTATCTTCAGGCTTGGGCTCCAGGTCTTCTGAATGCAGGAGGTCAGAAACATGGGGCTGGAGAAGAGTTCCTCCAGAAGATGGATAATGCAGCAGCGAGGAAATCAAAGCTTTCAGGATAGCACTGCTAATAAGATTGTGTTTTTCTATTTAGGCATTAGAAGAAAGGGGTTGAGTTTCTCTGCCCTGTTTAATGACAAGAAATTAAATTTAGCATTGAACAGTACTTTTTGAATCTTTTAAGGTACCAGTATCTTCACCTTCAAAAAAAAAAATGGCATCAGTATCAAGAATATCACAGTACTTTTAAGCCTTTCAGAAAAGGAGACAGTCAGCTTTTACATGTGTAAGACAAGAATCTCCGTCCTTCCTCAGCAGCCCCATCCCCATCTCCTGTAACCTGAACAAGGGCAGGATTTGTTGCTGCTGGACTTTACTCTGTACTAGAGGCAGCAGCCCAAGGTAGCTCTGGGGCTCCTTTCCCACTTTTGAGACATCGTCTCTCATTACTGTCTTAAGAAGAGCATTGCAGCTCCAGTCTCACCTCCATGTATTTACGCATCACTGATGAGGCTAAGATTGCCTGCTGAGCTCTTGAGCCTGCTAGTACTCCCCCCCTCTCAGCTGACTGAGTACATCTTTGCAGTGGTGCAAATCAAGTTGAGTTTTGCTTGGTGTTCTGGCAAGTTGAAGGTGTTTGTCGTAGCCTGCAAGTAAATCATAAGAGTATCCACACAACATCTGCTGAGACAACAATATCCAGTATTGTAAACGATATATAGAAAGACAAGCAGATTATATAAAAACTGCTCATTAGAATTCGTAGAGGAAAATTTACTAATCCACTGTAACAAATATATGCTCATTTGGAAGTACTCCACTTTAATTATTAATGCAAAATGCAAGGATTTTTCAGTTCAGGATTTTTTTCAGTCTAAAGGAAAACTATAACAGTAAAAGAAGACAAAACAGTCCAACCCATGTATCTTCCTGTGTGATTTTTAGCTTAGCAGCTGACAGTCCTTTGTTTTCAGTCCCATCAGATGTTATTCAACACCCATTGTCCTAGTATCTCAACACTTGTGTTTGGTTTATAATAATGGAGGTAAACTCACCATCACTAAATTTAAGTGGGAAAAATGAAGATGCTCTCTAACATTAGTGGCAAGTTTTTGCAGTAGCCCTTCAATGTAAACAGTGAAGTCTAGAGACTCTTCAGTTTGTGGTTTTTATGTTTTTATCATGGATTACATGACACAGTGCTTGCAATGGAAAGTCCCTTCCAGTCCTATGTAAACATTTTCTGAATCTGCTTCTCTATATTTTCCTTTAGATCTTCTAGGAAAAGTAACAACTAATAATGTTAGCCTGTGTACCCCTCCTATGGAAATACCTTCTTGTTCTTCCTTTTTCAGGGCCTTACCTGGGAAGCTTTCCTGGGAAATTCTTGTATGATGTCATTGATCTCACTCAAGGACAGTAAGCATTTTGATACATCTGAGCATGTACATGCATTTGTACAGTGCAAGTCTTAGTGCCTGTGTGGTATGTGGAGGCTTTCCAAAGTGCATCAACATCAAAGGTGTCCCTTGAAATTGATGGTGTGTACAATCAGACTGTGATTCTGGATAGAATAGTCAATAAACAAAAATCACATCAGCAAACTGTCTGAATATCCTTGATATTTCAGTTCTGCTGCTGCTTGTCACATTTTTCCTCTGGTACCATTGCAAAAAGTTTGTGATATCAGCCAGACTTCTCTACCTGCCTTTCCTCCCCACCTGGGAAAGACATACAAGCTATCCAAATGTGTTTAGTATGACAGCGAGTGTGTGCTGCTCGCTTCACCTGGCAGGAAGTGACAAGGCACAAGGCTGTCTGCTAGTGAAAAGGAAGGGCTAGAAGGACAGTGCAGGGCACCTGTATGCCAAGTATACTAATGCCACCCACTGCTGAGCCATCTGCAGGTTATTTCACATGATAGTGACTTGACGGACAGTGAGTTATTAGAAAGGAGTCACACCACGTCCACTGTGGGGGCTCAAGCGTATCTCCTCCTGTTATGCTGTTATTTATCTCTTCACCTTATTTTCAGCATTTGCTTTTAATTCATATACTGGCAGTGACACAAGGCAGAAGTCCACAAATGCACAAAATAGCAGCTGGTTGAGCCCCAAAGGAACTGTCTTTTGGCAATAAATTTGAGGAGCAGACAGCAAAACACATTTTAGTAGGTGCAGAACAGGTTGGTCACTTGGGTGCTTATGTACATGCTTACTGCAGAGAATCTTTCTTACTTAGACAGGCACAGACAGCAAGAATGCGACAGTGGGCAGTCTTCTTCCCTGGGGACTGACTGGTGGGGGGTACAGGAGGTCCCTCTTAAGGGACCTCTTTGACATTAGTGCAGTATGGACAGTCATGGGTATCCTGCATGCACAAGCAAATTACAGTTACCCATCTCCTCCTTCCTTTTGACATGAAGAGTTGCCACATCATCTTCTTAAATAATTAAGCTACAGCTGAATAATTCAGAGTGATTTGTCTATTGTCTGATGTTAAGCAGGTTTGGCTCTCTGCAGCACTACATGTGCAATGGTGCAATGTTCTTCCTAACTCCAGGAGTAACTTACTAGAAGGCCACCAGTGGGTTTTCTTCCCCTCCATCACTTCTCTGCATTTACAGTACCCTTAACCCTGTATCTTGAAGTATCAGTAACCAGCCTGCCCTTGCTGCAGAGCAGGGAGCAGTCTCATCAGTGAAGAAAGGACGTCCTTCAAACATCACCTGCACAACAAGCTGAATCAGAACAAAAAAAAACCAAAACCCAAAACGTGGTGTCCTTACTAAGAGCCTCAGTCAGTCACACAATCGGAAAGCTCTGGCTTTTTTCTTGGGCTGTATAACAGGATTTTATCCCTGGGCCCAAAGGAGCTGACAGTGGATGGGCTTGAAGGAGCTCTAGAGAGAGGCTCTTGTGATTGCAGACAGGAAGAGCTGAGACCAAAGGAAGGTCCCACGTGTCAAGTATGAATCTGCTATGAGAGGCCCATCTCCAATCTTCATCCCCACCATTGCGCCAGTGGGATGTGCTTCCCCACTGCACTCAGACCCTTTCCTGCTTGACCCCAGGTTGAATGGAGTGTGCATGGCACTGCTTGAACTGAAAACTTAGCATTGCCAACCTCAGAATATATTCAAAACAGATAGAAAAAAATACTGTTTATGTTTCTTTTTTTGCCATCCTCCATTCTCCCTCACTTTCCTTCCCACCATCTGTTAGTACTGCTGTCTCTCACTCCAGACCGCCTACCACACACCCTTCTCCCATGTTCTGCTGGCACAGCAAAGGAAGAAGGCTCTGCCTATGGAACAGTAAGTCTGCCCCAACAGCAGAAAGGGATTTGCAGCAGCAAAGCCAGATACTCAGTGGCTACCTCACTTCTCCAAGCTCCGTCAGGAGCAGAGAACACACGTACCAAGTCACCTACCCTCAGCAGAAGCAAAAGAGATACTAAGCAAGCAGTTTTGAGCAAAGGAAGTCAAATAAATGACTGATGCAATTTCACCAGTTTCACCAACTCGGCAAGGGATAGGTTTGGCCCAGGGAACCATCATGAAGAAGTCAGACCCTGAGAACTGGAGTCCCATGCCCTACAGCCCACACTGACGTTGCTGTGCACACACAAGGACAGCAGTACAACTCCATGATTGCTCATCTTCAGTTCTCTAACTCTGTAGTATCACTCCTCAGACTAAAACCTTAATGACTACTTGCCAAGTTCCTGTAATCACACCAAATTTCATAATTTAAACATGTTTTGAAGCTTCAGAGAAAAAATGTACATCAGTGAGAACCAGCCATCTGGAAAGCTTTGGAGGCTTTTTTTGCTCATTTGTTTGTTTGCAATTCAGCTATTCCAGTACTGTAAGTGTAATTTAGTTAGTTATTTAATTTTTAAGTTTTTAGGTTACAACATAAGTTTTGACTAATAGATGAAGGCACAACTCATGCAGGGATAATTCACCACTATGAAATGCAAATGATTTCCAAATGACAAATGAGGTTTGTGGCTATGCCAAGGTATCATCCATACTGTTACGATCTGTTACTTTTTCCTAATGCTGTTTGCACAATGGTTGACTGTAATGACATTTTTCTCCTACCCCCAAGCAGGGGACAGGGTGTTGAACTTAGGGGACAAAGGAAGAGACAGATGCAGCCTCATCAGCCATGAGCTATTCAAAATATTAGTGGTCAAATCATCCCAAAATTAAGAGACAGTGATACAAAATGCCTTCTGAAAACATCCTGTTTAATATGCTATGAACACAGCCCAGGTGCACTCTGCATTATGTATTACAATATGTACCATCTCTGCTTTCATACAAAATCAAAACTACTTTAAATAAGTGATTAGGTTATTCCTTCCTTCCATGTTCACACCTTTTTTTAAATTATTTATCCCTGCTGACATGAGTTTATGTACTGTATAATTCCTTTCTTTATACAGGTCTACGGATGTTGCATAATTCTGTTTAAAGAAGAAGAAATCAGAGTAAAAATAGATTTTTAGAGTATGCTTTGATCTCTTGATCTCAAAAAACCTCCCTATGTTTTTTCAGATAGCCCTGCACCCTTCACACACTCCCGTTCACACTGCGCAGGGAAAAAACATCAATGTCAGTCCTGTCAGGAATGCTGGACAAAGTCCTAAGTGAGAAACCAGAGGAAGCATTTCTAAGGTGGATTTCTTCTCAGTACTGTCATTTGTGAAATAAAAGTACAAGAATATCCATACTGTGTGGATATTTGAGAACCAGCAGTAGCATTTTCAGAAGTAAAACACAACTTTTGTGTGTTGTCTTTATTTTACCTTAACCAGAAAGACAAGCTGATACTATTTTTTTCATATTTAATGCTTCAAATATGATCCTAACTACCATTAATTCAAAAAAATAAAAAGGCTGAGTGAATTGAAGATCTGCTCTGTATTCAGTATAGCTGTCCTCACCACTGTGTCACTGCTGCTCATGGGTGCAGAGAAGGCTCTGTCCACCCCAGGTCCTTGCACTCATTACTGTGCAGTGATGTGTGCATTACTGTGCATGTGACAGGCATGCTCCACTTTTCTGCCCAAAGCAGCAGGTGTCTCAGAAAATGAGGGTGGAGAAAAAGAGAATTAAAATATATCTTCCTAACAACAGCTAGATAATCTACAAATTCATCCAACACCGCACAGAGGTGGCAAAAGCCAGCAAGACTCAGGCTAGGGCTCCTGATTTCCAATCCAATCACTTTTGTTTTCAGCCTTGGGAAAGTTTGAATACCAGGCTTAACCTTTCTCTTAAGTGCTCTCCCTTGCCATCTTTTTCTGGCCAGTGTTTGTGTTGTTGGTTTTGTTTGTTTATTTGAGCAGTCCATTTAAGGCCACTTAACAATGAGAAAACAGGAGAATTGAACATCAAATAAAATGCAAGAAGAGAGAGACCAACAAGTGAGCTATGACTTCTGTGGAAGGGAACACAGAAGAAGAGTAGGAATGGAAGGACACAGAAGAAACAGTAATGACAGGAAAGAAAGAAAAGACACAATAAAAGATAAGAAATGGCAAAACCGTGTAACACAAACAAAAGCTTCACAATAATCTGCTATAAGGAAAAGAAAGCCACTGGACCACAGGAGCAAAATGAGAAAGAAGTCAAACTAATACACAGTTTTATTCCAAAAACAATTAAAAGGCAACAACTTGACAAACATAAAACAAAATTGAATATTCCTTTAAATAACAAGATATATGACCTTGGAGGAGATGGCAGCAGTTTTCAGGGGATTTTTCCTAGCCATATCTCAGGCAACAACTGTAGGTGTCAAGTAAATTTTTAATTGAGAGTATAAATGATTTACATATTTACAGTATCACATCCCTCCTTCCTCTGCCACCAGTGAAATTTTTTCAGCAAGTATCCAATCTTGATTTCCAGTGTCATTGTCATAAATAAAGGCTGGTCCTCTCTGTTTTCTCTACTTTCTGATAGCACATCGTTTTGTGCCTGCTGTCAAGCAAAGCTCCAATTGAGAAATTTCTCTTTGAAAATGTATTTTAGTGGAACATAGCACCCTAATCAAAATAGCTGTTTATAGCTTTAGGAGGCAAAAAAACAACTGTTAACATTTGGATGATTCTACAATTAATGTTTGTATGAACTTACATCATAATGTGAATATATTTGAATGCTTTTGGGTGCTGCATAATAAAGAGCCAGTTACTAAACTTAGCAGCACTTCATGTAGATTAGACATTATAATTGATGCTTACAGAACAGGACCCAGAGAAATTAATTTTATATTGCTCCAATTTCACTGGTTTAAATTAAAGAGTTACACAAAGGGCCTTTACCATGGGAAAAAAAAAGTGCACATATTCATGGATGATCGCAATTGTGTTTATTTGTTCTCTGGAAGTAGGTGGATGTGTTGTTATTGCTGCCCAGGGTGAGCTCTCTCTAGCTCAGTGCCCTATACTGCAATCTTGCTGCATCAGACTTCAGTCTCCTTCATCCCTGGGCTCAGGCACTTTTCCTGTTTTTTTCTTTCCCACTTCCCTACTTATACACTGACTGTGTTACAGCCTCCAATAACTTCCCTGTCCCAAACAAACCAGAACAATGTTTCTGGTTTGAACAAAGAAACAACCCAAAATCCTCATGTACTGGTGGTACACATTCCTCTCTCCCTCCATCCCTTCCCTTCCCTTCCCTCTCCATCCCTGCTCATGTTTCATTCAGCTTTTCCAGGGAGTTGAAATCTGTCCTAACATCTTCTCCTGTTAGTCCATCCTTTATCAATTTTCCAATCAAGGCTCTGGCTCTGCGCACAAAGTTTGGAAGAGAATGGCTTTGCCTAGAACAGAAATACTCTTGTGTTTTTAATTCAGAGCCTACTCATGTACCAAGAGTCTTTAATGATCAACTTGAATAGTTCCGCTGGCACAGTGCTGTGCTTTCTTCAGAAGAAAGACTGCCAGAGACATAAGGCACAGAATAGTTCATACTAATCCTGATGGAGATTGTGTCGGGATAGATAACCCAAATCATCCAAATACTATATTATATATAGGGAGACAATTTACTGTATAGATGCCAGACCTGTGGCTAAGCAGAGATTTACACCTCCAGAGCCAGGAACGTAATTCAGCTGCAGCTGATCAATGAAAGCCTTAAGCAGATGGAACAGCTCCAGGATTGTATTGGGGTACAAAGCCGTTAGCCCAAGTGAGGGCTGCAGCTCTGGGCATCTACCTCCCAAGCAGGTGCCACAAGCACCAGCCCCTAGAGATGCTCTTATTCACTGTCCTAGCAAAGTTGTGAATAGGTTCTACACACTCCAGCGTAATTTACTGTGGTTAAGGAACTCCCTAAAGAAGTGAACTCCCTCCCAGGTAGTGAAGGGGTTTAAACCCAGGCTCCCCACATATCATTGAAAAGTAAAGTGGTACTACCATGTTATGGGGTAAAGGCAAAACATGGGTGTCTGACCCCAGAAGAAGACTTTGAGTTGTGCTGGATTCAACATTCTAAGATTCTCCTGCTGTGAAAGGTGAGAAACCTTTCCCTTCACATATTCCGTGAAGGAATATCACAGAAGATGCTTTGTATGTTGATAAGGAAGAAGGAACACCCTGAATACAAAGTTTAACACACATTGTTATTGCACAAATAATCCTAAATCATCACCATCAATGCTAGTATGAAATCCTGTCCTAGTAGTTCCTAGTTAAGTTAGCTCATTCCAAACACTTTAATATAAAATTATAAATATAAGGAAAGTCATAAAAATGGGAACTCCAATCCTCAATGTTTGATGAAAGGAAGGAAAAGATAAGATTTTTTGTGCATGTGGAATCCTTAATTAAATACTGTCAAAAAAGGGAGGTGAAAAAAACAATAGGCAGGGAAAAACCTGTTATCAGGCCTCATTAATACTGTATTTAATTGATTTTCCACTTAGTTTCCAAGAAGCAGCAGGAAGCTTTCTTTAAGGTGGGTAATAGATTAGCACCCATTGGAGAGACAGAGAGGAAAGGAGATATTCACATGTAACAAATGTGAGCTTTTCAACTTTTGAAAACTTTCAAACATTTACTTCAGAAGCTAGTATAAAACTGAGAGGTGTAGTTTTCATAGTCTAGTATAAGCCTTAAAAGAATTTTTTTCAACTTTACATGATAAAAAAAATATGTAATTTTCACTGTTTATGAGACCTTTCCTCTCCTATACTTTATCTGGGGAACCATAAATTGCAGAATTCATCATTGCTTGTCTCTGTGTAATCTCTTGGCCCACATTTTTATTCTCTTCTCATGCAGTGATTCAGATGCTATGACTAATGAGACATAGAGAGGGAAGCAATAGTTATCTTTAAAGAATGAAAAAAAAGGGGAATAATATCCCAGGTGCTACTCTATCGTGCCTAAAGAGACACCAACACAGCTTGAACTGGTCTGAATTCTCAGGGTTTGCCTATGCATGGCTATTTTAGTTCAGTTAAACCATTTAAGCTTAGTCAGTACCAACCAGTTTAACAAGAGCAGTACAGTGCTAGAACGGTTGTCCAAGAATATTATCAAAGTAATGGTCTGTCCAAACACAGATGTCTTCAGATGAGATATAATGGGACTTAAACCTCAAATGGATGCAAGGCGGGTAAAGATGATCCAAAAGACAAATTATCTCCTACCTACCTACCTACTTATAAACACACCCTCTGAAACACTGTTGGCTACTGGTTATGAGCAATAACCTCATCACTGGTGCAAAGCCTCTATGCTTTTATTCTTATCTTTAAGGATGTCATTGTAAGAAATCAGAAGTCAAGTACATGTGCAAATGTGCACCTGCTATAGGTATGATATTGCTGTGCACATAGGCTCTGATGTTATAAGAGTAGGCAGATTAGTATTTATTGCACCTTGAGATATTTTGAGCACAGGATGCAATTCTTGTGATTGCTCTCAAAAATCCTATGCTCTGTGTCAGAAACCTCATGGGCTGCAGAGCAGCGCTGTGCCATGGTGTCCCCCAACATCCTGGGTCACTGTCCTCCCCACTCAGGGACCCTTCCTGGTGAGAGCACACCTTTGGCTCTTGCCCCAGGCGTTCTCATCAATGCAGGGAAACACAAACAGAACCTGCCCTCCAAAACCCCAAACCTCGGTATGTCCATTGTTATCAGGGCTGAATTCATCCCAGTAGTCAAAAACCAAGAGCAACACTGCCTTACACATCTTTCTAAAAAAAAAAAAATGTGCACTTTGAGCTAATCTAAAACCTTTTCCTATTTATACCCTGCTTCAACAGCTGTGCCTTATTCCCCATTCAACATCCATTTTCCCTTAAGAGGGATAATTAATTTACAACTCCAGGCAATAAGACATAGGTGAGAAACCAGCTTTCCTGGTGTTGCCTTTCTTTTCTTAACCATTCAATGGTGCAATTCTGCCTCACATTTACATGTCAGCAGGGGAATACACCTAAAAACCAAACCAAAACCAGAAAAGAATTCCTTTTAATGCTATGCTAACATAATGAAACAATAGTAATTGCAGAAGTCATATTCCTCTACTGCAGTATTAATTCATCATGGGTTCATAGGTACTAAAAAGTCAAGAACTGACAAAATTAAGCTTTGATGTATCATCTTCACTCTAAGCAGCTACACGCTTGCCGTAGCAAATAGTTTAAAAAAGTATTTACAAGAACCTCAGGTGTAGGAGCAGTATTTCAGAGATTTCTTTGCCCCATCAAAGCAGACCAGCCTGTTTGCATTTGTGTAAGCTTTCTCTACATGCTCCCTGATTTGTAGTCCTGAAGGCTGCTAGCAGTCAGGGGCTTCAGTTACCGGGTGAATCTCAGCCCTTTTTTACCTGGGAGTAAGAAGGCAGAAATGGATCCCCAGGCTAAGGGAGCTGCCAGCTTAGGTCTTTTGTCTGAACTAGTCTAGGACATTGTTGGCCTTTACAGAGAATGTCATCCTCCGTGACTGGAAGAGGGGAAACTGGGGAAGACTTGGTGTCATCCTACTCCCAGTAGGGTTTTAAATCCTCAGTTCACCAAGGACCCATAATATGAGACATTACCTCTCTCTATCTTGGGTTGCCTTCCTTGATGCTCAATAGCAAGCTAGACCTGATCTCAGGGAAGCTGCAAATGCATGCAGGTGTCACAATATAAGTCCTGAGAACATATAACCAGGCACATGTTATTTAGCAAGACTTGTACTCATGTCCAATCATCAACCTAAGACTGAGGTCAAAGCTTTTTTTGGTTTTAGTGCATAGAAAAGCCTTTTCTTGATGATGTAATTAAGTACGCGGAGTAGTTTATTTCACACCCTTTGTGCAATGAGTGATTTCTGCTAGCCTACTTTTTGCATGATTACCCTTTAGAGCTATGAGGGTACCCTTTAGAGATGATTCATGATGGTGAAAAATAGATTACTTTTTTTCTCCCCCCAATAATGGCACAGTATATAAAGTATGGAAATGAAAACATTTACGCGTGCAGTGCTCTATCTGTGGGAGTCTACTTTGACTCCTCTCAATAAAATCCAGATGATTCCACTTTTCCAATACAGCATGTGCTCATGCTGTATGCATTGTGTTTTGCAGATGCTACAAAACAAGCCTTATGGAGATGGGCTTGCGGACAAGAGCAAGAGAAAACTACACTTACAGGAAATAAAAGTATCACTCACAGAGGATCTTTCACCTCCTGCCTTTGAAGTTGGAAGGACACACAGCTTGAACAGGTAAGGGAATTATATTGCTGGTGATTTATGGCATTTTTTCTCATAAGCATGCTTGTACAAAGAAAGAGCAGTTTGCAAAAGTGTGTTTAAGAAGAACTGGATTTGTCAGCTATAACAATAGCTAGGGGAGATTTCAATAAAATAATAGGTGTTTTTAATCTTTAATGTCTATAATTAGTTAATGCGCCATAAAAACAGGCACATCATTACTCTTCCTCTCTCCACTGGAAAAAAAAAAAATCAACAAAGAAGAGAAAACAGACAACCCATTATTTTGTTAGCTCATCTTTTAAGAGCCTGGTTCCTGTTTAGTATGCATTTAATGACGATGCATTCAAATGAATAATTTAGACCTTCAATGACAACTTTTCAAGAGTGGTTTTATCAATGTCAGACAGCTTCCTGTTTTTGACCATATAAACACAAGACAGGAATCGCCACTGATATTATTAGTTTTGGCTCATCTTCCCGCTGCTTGGATAGGAAAGACCCATTTTTTTTCTGGTGGTGAATTAGCATTGTTACTTTTAGAACTTCCTAATTGTAAATACTGAATCAAATGTATTACCATAAAAGAAGAAAGAAAAAAAAAAAGTCCTGCTGTGTTGGCACTGCTAAAGCCACAAAGCCAGACATTCCTGGGAAATATTAGAATTACATTTCCACCATCTTAATTTTGCAGGTTATTATTTCTGTGCTCTTAGGCACAGACAGCAACCTTAGTGGTAATAACAAGCCTGCTTACAGCAGATCCGGTGATGCCATGTTTGCTTACGCAGATACTGAAAGCAGGAGCCCATCCCTGCTCAGCAAAGCATTTTGCTTTGTTGACAATACTTTTGGTGGCAATTATACACGTGTGAGTGAGGATTATTTTAAGGACTTGTATGTTCAGCTGTACACAACTGCTCTGCATTCTCATATTCACACTAATAGCCTCACTGGGGGTAGTTTTTACATTAAGCACAATGTCTAGCCCCTTTTGCTATGGGTGTATGGAGCTAGCAGGTGTAAGCAGCTCACCTTGCCCTATAGGAAACATCACAGCTGAAGGCAAAACCAGCACCAACCTGGTAAGAGTCTTTCCTATCCCTATGAGGTTTTTCTCAGGTTGTAGCTTACCATTTCACTGTGTTCAGGGAAGGATACTTAGATTTAAAAGTACTTTGAAATAAAGAGATCAGGTAAAAAAAAATAAATCACTAAACATTTAGTATTTCCTTCTACATGCTCACAGAGATATTTTTTTCAGCTTTCTCTTCAAGCCTTATATTGTTTCCTGTTATCAACACAATTTTATGTAGGTGCACACCCTCCATAATATGCCAAGCTGCACAGTGTTCTATTGGATTCAGTAACAGACTTAAATTTAGCAATTTTCTGATTGGAAATAATGCCATTATTCATGTGCCCTTGTACCAACTCCCAAGCTACTGCCTGGCTCTCTTGATAATATTACATTCCTGATGCACATTATCTCAGAGGTCAATGCAAAAGAAAAGGTGTTATACAACTCTCAGGCACAAATCCTCCAGGGAGATCCCAGATAGGCACAAAAATGTTATAGCCTAATCTTGGCACAACATTTGCTGTGTTCTTAAATACTTTAAATATATGCAGTGTTCTCTTTATAAGTGTTACTTATAGCTGAGACATCTGCATTTCTTCTGTACACTTAGTATAGCCATCATGATATCTGTCCACAAGAATGGTAAAAAGCAGACATCTAATGGGCTAAACTGGGGGGAAATATGAGCTTATTCTTGAGGTTATGTGGAGGTTTTTTTTCATAGCTAATGTTACTATGTGAATAACCTGCAAAGGCAAATACCTAAAGATGATGATCTAAGTCCAGAAGCAGCTAAGCAATGGCAGTCAGTTTGTATTCAGAATTCTGCTTCCCCTACAGAGGCAAGTTTAAAATTTTGAATTTAGTTTCTTGGTGGCTTGATGATGAAAATTATGTGTAATGTCCACATTAGGTGTGAAGAAGCAAAGGCTAAACCTGCATCAGCGCAACAGTCTAGGTGTGAGCTTAGGGCGAGCTGGAGGTGTGAGAAGCAGCCTTATAGTAGCTTGGGTACCAAAATGCACATTAGCCTGCACTGAGCTTCCTTCCTGCTGCTGCAGCCAACCTTACTCCTGCCTCCCGGTATTACAGCCCAGTCGCTTGTGTGGCTGCAGTGTAGGCACAAGTCAAAGCTGATGCAGCCCAGGAGAAAGCTATGCAGCTACAAACAGCTGTCAAGGCCAGAGACAAGGAGCCATCAGCTCATGAGCTGATGATGGGGACAGGAGCACCTCTAGGCTTCCTCCCTCTTCATCCCCAGGTCTGCACCTTTGAGCTTCATCACGTAGTGAGTTGCATGCAGTTATGTATGAAAGATGTCAAAAGCTGGAGATTAAAATATTTGACTTGCTTGAGAGGAAAGAACTTATTGACACAAGCCAGGAACTGTGATGAAATATTGTTTACCAGGCAAGTGTGGGGCTAGAAATCAATACACCAAATATTGCTGTGACCAGAAGTTAGACTCACTTTGTGAACAAAATTCATTAAGACAAGCTATGTTGCACACCTTTGCATGAGTGATTGAAGGCTGTTACTTCCTCTTTGCTTTCTCCTTAGAGCAAAACATTTATATAGTGTCACTTAAGTTCTGAAGGACAAAATATTAAAAAATACTGTCAGTCCTTTCTAATGGAATACTCACTAATAAAGGCCTTAATTAAAATGATGTTAAAAAACCTAGTAGAAAATTCTAAAAAACCACAATTGTGTGCAGAAAGTCACTTGTGCAACATCTTTTGCATTTGCTTTTAAAGAAGCTTCTTTGAGAACACTTTAAGTTTTTTTTCCTATACCATTCCCCATAAATATCAGTTGTCCCACACTTGTACTGGTTGTAGTCAAGTTAAATAGGTAAAAAGATTTTCTTACCAGCACCACTCTAGGAGTTATTCTGCAAAAGTGATCTGAAGATGAAGCACAAGGCTTTATGAACCAGGGGTGTGGCAAACACAATAGCAGGAGTGTGTGAAACTGTAGAACAAGTGGAGATATGGGAGTTGGTGACTGGATTATTAATAGAGCAGGGGAGCTCTGAAGAAGGGATGGGAGTGGGAGAAAAAGTACCAGTATCTAATAAACTCAGTGTATCTCATGCTAATATGCCTTTCTTCAGCTAAAGGCCAGAAAGCCCCAAGGCACTGCTTATGCAAATTGGCATGGTGCCACTGACTTTAAAGGCACCCCTGGCTAATTTAGGCAAGCAAAAGAAAATAAGCCAAATAAAAGTGACAGAAGGAAAGATTTGTGTCTGTTGTACCTTCCTTTCTGATAACTTTAGGGTAGCAAATAAGAGTTGGCAGAAGGATCACCAGTGTATAGTACAAGCATCTGGTACATTTGCTGTATACACATTTTTATAAATCATAATTTAGGGCACTGATATTTGTTGTCTTTCCTTCCTTCCCTTCTTTTCCCTCCAAACAGAAATATCCTCCAGCTAGTGCTCATCCTAGTAAGAGTAGTAGTACACATACTTGCAGACAGTGGAGAAAGTGCTTCAGTCTATATAGATATATGTATGTATATAGATATATGTATGTATTGCTGTCAATCAGCAGAAAGCATAAATTGTCTTCTTTCTTATAACTTCTCACCCACAAGCTCAGATTTAATCCGAACATGCTAAACATAGAGTTGTGGTGCATGAACTTGCCTTGCCCTCAGGCAGAACTATATAATAAGATTTTTTTTGCCAGCGGACTAAAATTCAGTTTAACACCTGTTTGCTCACACAGAGCTGAACTGGCAGCAACGGGAAATGAACAGGGCTCTCTCCTTAGCGCTCTGCTGTGCTGCCCTGTCAATCCAGGAGTTGATAGTGGTTATTTATATCTTTCCAAAGTAGGTATAAAACACAGAGATTACTATGGTTGTGCCTAGAATAGGAGACAGAGGTGTGCCAGCACACCCTGTGGTGCTGGTGCCTGAGGATTTAGGATGCGAGGATGGGCAGGAGAAGGGGTGCACAGGGCACCAGTGCCAGGGAGAGCAAGTGGTTCACTTGGATCCAGAAGTTGAGAGATGCTATGTAATCCTATGGTCTGGTCATGACCCTTAGTAGCATCTGCGTGGTAGAGAGGTAGCCACTGCTTATGGGTAAGAACTTCAAGCTGCATCAAAAGGGTGGTTTTGTTAGGAAGAAATCTTTTGCTGACAAGGGAAACTATTTAAAACAATAAAAAACAATAGGAACTGGAGTTTTAACTTCTGAAGGTGCAGAGTTCTAGAGCTATATAACAGTGAGTTACTTTCATTGCAACCATTTTCAGACTGGAGATTATTTGTGCAGATCTTCCTTTCAAATAGCTCAAAGAAGGATGAGGACTAAGTTTCATTTAAGGCCTGACTATGAGCCATTCATCCAACATCCCATGCATTTGCCAGACCAGATCTCATTGCATTATATTTGTCTTCACCTTTCTGATTTAAGCAACAACAGAACTTTCCTAGGAAATTAACAGAATTCAACCAGTGCTGAAACATCAAAAAAGCTGGTTTTACAAGAAAAAAATAAATTGATTAAAGTTACCAGTTTGAAATCATTTGCTCAAAGTTCATCTACTGAAGTGAAAACTCCCATAAAAAAATAGAGTAGTGTATATGTATATCGTGTATGCATATAATTTGAGTAGATGTTACTCAGAGCCAGACAGAGTAGAAAATAAGAGGCTACATGCTCTTCAAGCTCTAACCCAAGCCTCAAACTGCTTCCACAGTCTCAGCACAGCTGGAAGTTGGTGTTTTTTTGCTAAATTTATCAGCAGTAAAGTGGCGAACAACCGGGAAATATGAAAACAGCATAATTAGACTTCAGACTTCACATCCCAGGGATGGGAGTGGAGCAGCTCGCCACCCCTTTGAAACCAAAGGCAAATCTAAAGAAGGATTGAAACCCCAGCCAAAAAAAAGATGTCACTAAGTAGTTGCATTTCTATTTGGCATAGTTAAAAACTGTATTTAATTGTACTTTTGAAAGAGAGAGAGTTCAAAGCAGGTAGAAATTTGATTTGAAAATGAACACTGTGTTTTGGTTTGTTTTCCAAGGGTCTTTAAATGTTGCGCTTCTAGGTGATTTTTTAAAATTACTGGTCAAATCTAGCAAAGATTTTTGCAACAGTTTTAGTGAAGCTGTGTTTTTAGGGCAGTGAGGTTATGGCACATTTTCAGAAGGATGGATTAAAACATTGGGTAGGACTTTCCACAAGTGCCAAATCCAAGTTATATTCTAGATTACGTAAACATAGCTTCTTGTTTTGTAAAAGAAAAAAGCAGTCAATTTTGAAAATTTTCCCCATTTATCCCTTAGTTTCTCAAAAACCCACTCCACTTAGGGTGATGATATTTCTGAAGTAGATATTAAGAAAAATGCTGCTTTGGTCTGAGGATCCCCAGTTTCTCACAAAATCAATACTACATGCTAGTTGCCCTCCTTATCTCTGAAAAATCAAGTCATAAATCTTCCTGGCATGTCTGTTTATTCTCCTAATTATGCTGTATGAATAGCACTGATGAATAAAGCAAGCTGTTTTTCATTAAGTTGTATGTCTGGAGAACCTTGTGAGGGGGACTGTGTAGTTGTGCAGATAAAGCCTCTAACTCCACATTAATATACAGTGGAAAAAGAAAAGAAATAGCAACTGCCATAGAATATGAAATGCAAGATACACCTTGCATTAGCATTTCTGAGCTGAGGGAATGGGCTATCAAGATTTAGGTAGCATAATATTCTATATTCTATTAAAAAAGTATCATTATCATCAGAGAACATTTAATATAAATCCTTCTTTCAGATTCCCTGCAGGAATTGGGTGCCCTAGCTAACAAAGCCTTGATTTATTCAATAAAACATACTCCTTTTTCCTTTAAAATGTTAACAGGGCACCTACTTCTACCATCTCTGTGGTTCAGCTGTCACTGCACAAATGTTCCTTTATATCCAAGGAGTACCTGGGTGCTACTGGATGTCCTTATGCACAATGGTCTCCATTCACACACCTTGCAAGAAAAAGCAAACAAGGACACAAGTAATTGCTAAACACACAGAAACTTATACGAGCTCCCACAAACACATCACTTTCCCCTCCCACCAGGATTTTAACACAACAGCCTGTTAGCAGGCATGTGAAGGAAGTCAAAGCAAGACCAGGATTTGCTGCCTTACGCTTTCTCTTTGCAGCCTTGTAGGAGAGAAGGGAGAAAACCAGGATCCTCACAACTTGTAGCCTGTAAAACCTGTATCAGTACAGCTTTACCTGTTCCCCTAATATGCTTTTGCTACTCTTACCGGTCCTGCCTCTCGCAAGTGTTGTGCCATAGACACGTACTCATCTCTCTCATTCATTATATGGTGTGACCAGGATCACAAACACTCCTTAATGCCTGATAAACGCCCGTGGTTCGAGGCATGTCACACAGCTGGGGCAGTCCAGCAGATCTTCGGGATCTGGTCTGAGTTGGAAGCTTCCACTGGCAATGCACATTGGGGTGGTCCTTGGGGTGATCAAAAATAATGCATCTACAGACTAAGTCTTATTTTCTGTCCCTAAATTATGTATGCAAGGAGCCCCTGATCCTGGGATTAGGGATACCGTTCAGCTGAGCCAGGCTGATGCAGAAGAACTGCAATTGAAGATCCTGCTAATTGCAATAAGAGCAGGCATGGCCCCAAGGAAGGGATGTAACAAAATCATTGAAGAGGATTCTCAAGGCAGGAATTGTGTCCTTGTGTGAATTTAACTCTAGAGTACACTCCAAATATAGATTAATAATAAAAGTGAGTGATAGAGAAGCACTGATGGCTTCCAGATAATATACCTATCATCCAGCATGCTGGTTATCTTGTTATGTTCTTATATCCAGTCTGCTCTTTTCCAGCCCTCCCTCAACTCAGCATCTTTAATTAGTGCAATGATTTTTTCCAAGGGAAACTTTCCACTGACCATGCATCAAAAATCTCCTTTATGAAAGAAGTAGTGATGCTGTTTCTGATAGAGCAATCAGAAAGCCAACAGGGGAATAAATGCAACTCAGGAAGTGTAACTCAGCATTGTACTGCTATAACATGTCTACTTTTTAGTCCGTGACTCTGATCAGATCATAAATAGCACACAGCAAAGAGCAACCTCCAGACGTTCACCACTGAATCTATAAATGCACATTACCACTAAAATTAGGCTAAAGACTTAAGAGGGTTTCAATACCTGTATTATGAATTAGAACAGCAGATCACTTACATTCCCACAGCTTTCACAACCCGGCTATAAGAAAATAAATTGTAGGGTAGGGAGCTGGCAAGTTACAGTCTGTATTTATAAGAGGAAGAGATGGCAAATAACTGCATGTAACATTTAGTGCTTTGCACTGAGTTACACTATGAAACCCTCCCATATTTTTCTCTAAATAATTATGCATAAAATGAAAGAGTAGCCTGTCTTAATGCAGTCCAAACCCGGCCCCTCTCTGATATGCGGTGTGAAGATGCTTAAACCTAGTTGATAAGTAGAGTCTTTCTGAAAATATATAGCGAAAAATCTTCATTAACCAACATTAACACCAGGATGGCTACAAAATTGCTTTCTATGCGGCTTTGATAATTCAAGCATCATTTGTGCTTGGGAAGGAACATGAATAGTTGGACACTTTGGGGCAATACTTGCCTAGTTCCCTTCAGAAACCTTTTATGCTATTAAATCTTTTATTCCCAGTACTGTGCTCAGCTGACAGTACCATGTATCAGCTCATCTCTGAAGATAAGATCTATATAAAATTCTTCATCGAGTGGCACTTCCCCAGTGCAGGACTCGCACCTTGTCCTGCAGCCAAAATATCGGTAGAAGACAGCATCCTCTTCGAATTTATCAAACCTCAGGAAAGGCTGGTAATTTCCATTTCCCCCCTAAAAACCCAGACCTACTTTCTTTTAAAAACTCTGATCTTTGCATCCCATCCTACCCCCTCATACACTGCAGTTTCTATAATCGTCACCTTATGTAAGAGACCCAGAACCAGGAGCAGTTATTTATTGGTGTTTGCTTGTCCTCGCTTTCTCTCTAGAGAGCACTAAAATAACCCAACAAATCCCCATTTGATACATGAGGGCCATTTTGTATCCCTGTGCAGGGTGGTGCCACCGTCACCCTAAGGAGAACAATGCTGGGGAAAGAGAGAACAGGTTGTTGCTGTTGGTACTGTGGGGTCCATACTCCCGTGTCACCTCTGTTCGTGGCAGAGGTTCTGCAATACACAGCAGGCAATCTGTGGATGTGCTGGGTTTTGCATGAAGGGAGAGGTGCAGGAAAGCAGGAGGGAGCTTCCAGAGCCCCAGATCAGCTGCAGCGTACAAGCATGTATGCAGCCAGAGAAGCAGGCTTCCTTTTGACTTCACCCCAGGAGCCCATTCATGTCTTCTATTGTTCGCTTGTTTATTTTCAGGTGGCTTTTTTGCAGCATTGTCACTCAGCTGGTTTCTAACTGACCTAGCAGGTTTTCACCGCTCTCTTCCTGCTCACTGGCAGAACAACAAAGTCCAGGGGATTTATGTGCCCCAGCTCCCCCACGGTAGCTAGGACTGAAACCTCCTTCCCAAGAGAGGAAGCTTTTGCTGACAGATGCCTCTGTTTGAAGTATCCCTGTGTATTTAGGCCCTGATCCATCAGGGCACCAGAGCACACACTCCGCCTTCGGCACATCCATATGGATGTCACCAAGATATGTAAAGTAAGGCGGGTGTTTAAGTCTTTTGTGAGCTTAAAGGTTCGGTTTATTGTCCTGGCAGCTCATACAGTCGTTATATAGCCTGCAGTTGTCTAGGTTGATGATTTACAGAGCAGCTAAAAAAGAAAGTTTGCAGCATGCATGTTTTTCTGCAGTGAAAAAACAGAGAATAACTTCCTTGATCCATTCTGGGGAAGAGCTTTTACAAGCAAACATGCATTTACCCTTTTAAATAGGCACTTTGGTCAGAAAATTTATGAACTCAGCACAATTTTTCCCTGTGTATAGCACCAATAGGCAGGAGTCGCTCCAGTCAGTAGTGCAATAAATGCCTGTTAGATAGCATACAGGGTGCTGGAACTAGCAGCAGCCTTATAGGGATAGATGTGTTCTCCAAAATTTAATCACTGCTTCAACCCACTCCTTGTCTTGGCTATTTGGTTCATGCCAAGCTCTTTTGTTTGTTTGTGGCGTTCCTGTTTGTTTTTCAAATCTCCATTGACTTTGCCATGAGAAGATACTTTGAGGGAAGCAGATGAGAACTAGTGTTACTCCAGAGGCTGGAACAGTTTCTAAAGAGGCCAGAAAATCTTGACATAAACTACTGTTATTCTACAAACTAGAATTTGTGTGTGTGTGTGGTGTTGTTTGTTTGTTTTTTTAAAGAAAAAGGTTTGTTTTATTGTGAGGAAATCTGAACTTATCAGTGAGCTGATTTTTTGGTACCAATCAGCATCCTACTTCAAGCTTCATGTTTCTGGTATCCTCTATCAGCTTCATTTCTTCAGTGAGCTGCTGTAGCCTGGTGACCTCAAAAGTCAGTTGTCCCTGTGCCTTGCCAGACCACCTTCCTTCTGTTTCTCCTGCATTTCCACAGAAATTGATTTTAAATATTGTACAAACCAAATTAAAGGACTTCATTTTTATAACTTGCCACCCGGATAAAACTAGTTTTGCTGATAAGGGAAATCTGCTTTTTTACTGACAGAGACAGGAAGGAGCCCTGCCAGCTCAAGGTATCGTATGCAGCCAGCACTGGCAATGGCAGCACTCAACTTCAGAGTTCATCAATGAGCCACTTCAATAACCCAAACAATTTCCTGCTGCTTCCCTAATTGCCTCTCTTTGAAATTCATCTCCTCCCCCTTTAGCTTGAAAAACTTGTGCAAGTCCCTTTTACCTTTCTTCCCTTCAAAAACTATATTGCTTTTACTAACAGGGGTGAAAAGCCACCTCAGGTTTGTGCTAAAAATAAGTTAGGCTTTTTGGTTTCATTATTTGCTCCTCTTCCACTGTGATGGTATATAGCACTAATCAGTGAATAGGAATTTTTACATTTGAAATGTAAAGCTACCTTGTGTCGTCATCACATAATCTGTATTATAATAATGCTCAGTTTTCACCTGACCTTTAGAAATCAGCAGATTCAATTACTTGTAGCATTTGCTGAAGATTCTCCAGGGATGTCACCATAAATTATACTCTATTCTATAAATAGATATGACAACATTAATCAGCAAATTAAATGACAGCGATCATTCCTACAGAGATACTTGAAACATCTGATTGAGCTGGCACATTGGACCTATGCAGCCTACAGCTTCAGTCTGAAAGAGGTACTGCTCTCATGCATAGGAAATGCTGACCTTGCAAGCAGGAACCTGTAGGTTACTTAAGATGTCTGATAAAAGAAGAGAGAAAAAGGCTGATGCTTCCAAATGAATACTAACCAACATTGATGGATGGTTACTCCAGTCCCTTCATTAATATTTTGCTTTGATATTGCCACCCATTTGACTTTATAAGATTATTTCCAGACTGACCAAGGCTGAAAACTCCAATAAACACTCTCTCCTCAGAGTGGGATAATGGATAGCAGAGCCATCACTGCACCAGCACGGAGATGCCATCTTCCTCCAGGCAGTACCTGCCCGAGGTATACTCAATAGCTGCTCAGCAGCCATTTCTCAGTGGATGTGGACCAGTCCTTGTCCCATCTCCACCCTCATTGCACTGTCAAGTTGCAGGGGAAGAGCAACTTGTTAAAAACCCACACCATCAGGTGGCTGCTGCTCAGGCTGTGCTCCATGCATGGTGAGAGAATGTGCTGGGCAAAGAAGGCAGGATGCAAAAGGGCAAGACTGTTAAGTGCAAAAGACCATTGGGCAAAGGAGACTGTAATCAGGACCAGGCTTGTAAACCTTTGCAAAGAGAAGCATGGAGGAATGTCAGGCCACTGGTCTTCTGGGAAGGTCAGCCAAATGAGTACCAAGACATGTCCTATACTCCTAGGCAATGTCACTTTGATTTGGCCCCATCCTCAAGCCCTTCATTAGAAGCAAGTGATGCAGGAGGTGTGGGCAGCATGGAGCTGAGAGGTGTGATCACATCCTCTACTGCAAGCTGTTATTTTGACAGCTCTATTACAGACATATAGAAACAACTCCTGGGAAGTGTAAAGCACTATTAAAAAAAAGTCAGGAAAATCATCTGTGCTGCAATATGCCAGCTTTCACTGAGGAAGAGTACTAGATGCCAGTGGGAAGATATGCGATGGACTCTTTCTCTGGCTTTTTCTTTGGCCATAGTTGGTTTTGTCAGCCTGAAAAAACTCCACCATTTTTTCTCCTACTTCTGTCTGTTTAGTCCATCTCCTGTTTGTTTCATAGCAGCCCTTTTACCCAGGAGATAAATTCATTTTTCATATGAGCATGAAGACCTGAGGGGAAGAGATGAACAGCTCTTCCCTTAGATACCCTTGATGGAAAGAGACCAAATGAGGTCATCCCAGGAATCACTAGCTAGGGTCAGAGTTGAAGTTTTAACTCTGTATCCATATGAAGTCATACTCTTTGTGGGAGACACCGCAGTGATTTCCTATCTTAAGTACCACTGTTGCCAAGTCCTTGTGTGCTGATGCATGCTGTGCACGTCCATGCCAGGACTTTTGTGAGGGCTTTTATGAACGCAGCTACATTTTTGATTTAACAACAGCATCACATCCTGTAGAGATGAAGACTTACTTCCTATGCAAATACAGCAGCTTTCAAAGGAGCGCGATACAATCTGGAGCCACTTCTGCAATAGCAACTAGAGCCACATGCTCAGTCTGGTACATGGCTGCAGTGAGGCAGCCCTGCTAGGACTCAAACCACATGTTCCCACAGCTTTGCTCCTCTGGGAGCCTGCAGCATCACCTGGAGGGGTGGGTCACCAGAAGGGCTCTTTACCCTGCATAACTTTGGGTGATAAAGATCCTAATCCAGCAATGTGCTGGGAGTGGGTAAACCCAGCCATTCTAACACCAAAAATTCAATATTAAGTTTCTTTTTTCTTTTCTTTCTCTCTAGAGCCTGCAGATAGCGCACCATAAGAAAACCTTGTGTGAACAATTCTGCTCATTTATATTGCCTCTCTGGCATTCTCCAGAGACATATACACACTTTTCCCTTATTTACCACTTCTCCCACCTTGGGAAAGGAAAGCAGCAGAAGTGCTGATGGAGGAGCTCCAGTCAAACTCCCTTCCAGCTTCTGGTGGCATTTGCTCAACAGTGATAGCTTGTAAGGCAAAACAAATGGCTTGTAAGGCAAGCGTGTGTTACAGAATCCTACCCAGAAAAAAACGCCTGTCAAGTACTCCAGAAATTCACAGTGACTTTGTTACACTTTTGTTTGACAAGAGATATCCTGCAAAGTTTAAATTGTATCCCTCATTATTGCAAATTATTCGTCCAGCTGAAGTGCTTTTTCTCTTCAGCAATATTCTACAAATTGGTGCTGCACTCTGGCAGTCAAGGGAGGCTCAATCAGCATCTCCCTTCTGTCAAGGAAATACCTTCAAGGGCTTCGCTTTGCACCTGACACTTCTTGTGAAGGGGCCCTTGCAGAAAAAGAAGTTTTCAATCTAAAAAGCAACACCTGAATGCTGCTGGCAGGAGGCATCCTCTCTGGCAGCTTAGAGAAGCCCTAACTGCTGCACCAACTGACATACTTAATTTGTTTCTGCCATTTGCAAATCAATGATACCATCAAACACTTTGACAGAAGATCAGGTTGCATAGACTCAACTGTAGAAGTACCATTGCATCCTGCTGAAGCAAATCTGCATGCTAGCAGAAAGGGATTTCAATTTGAAACAAAATATTACTTCATTCATTTTTAGTCTTACTTACTTATTCACAAGCAGCCAAAGCCACGTATCTGTCCAATGCTGGTATCCAGGTTGCATATCCAGAAGTTTTCACAGTACCATGGAAGATAAGATAA
Source organism: Scolopax mira (assembly GCA_004320125.1). Classification (NCBI taxonomy): domain Eukaryota; kingdom Metazoa; phylum Chordata; class Aves; order Charadriiformes; family Scolopacidae; genus Scolopax; species Scolopax mira. The sequence goes on along the minus strand of BJBW01001572.1, from coordinate 138,797 downwards.
ACCAAACCAAACCAAACCAAACCAAACCAAACCTAACCTAACCTAACCTAACCTAACCTAACCTAACCTACAACCTGGCTTTGGAGCTGCCTTTTTATATGCCTCTGGAGCTGATGCAGTTCAATCCCTACACCCTGTCCCACCTGTGAGTCATCAGGATCATCTTGCTCTCCTGTGTCTCCTGTGCCAGGTGGCCTAAGAAGCTGTCTGTAGATGTGTGTTGGCTCTTCATGGCCTACTAACATATGTGCCTTTCCATTGCCCTCATCCTGATGCTTGTTTCTCATGGTGCTTTTCTACCCTAGTGTTCCCATTCACACCGGTCTTAACACTTCTATTCCCATCTCTACAAGGGTGCACCAGGTCTGCAGAACTGCCAGCAACTTCATCCCATGGGGAGTATTCTTTGGCAAGGGGTGTGCTGCTTGTTTGCATTGTCTTGTGCTGTTGCCATTACATGGTGGTCAGATGGCCTTTGCAGCATGTTGAAGGGGCAGACATCTGTCACTTAGACCAAATATTGCCTTTTTGCTGTTAAAGCAGGTCTGGTAAAGAATGAAGGTCTGTGCCCACTTTTGACTTCTAGGCCCAAATTGTACAGCTGTGGAAGTTGTACCAATAGCTTCTGCTGTGCTTAAGCAGTGCATTTGTAATTATATTATTTCACTTCTAACAACACACTTCCAAGTGCTTATGCGAACCTCAGTGGATGGCACCATCACCATGTCAAAATGCCTTCAGTATTTTAAAGTTCTAAAAAGTGATGATTGTGTTCTCAAAGTTTAGTTCTTCAAATCCCTTGAATTTTGCCTAGTAAAGCCTAATTCCTTGTTTCCCAAACTTGCTTTCTTTGGAGCCCTCCAGAGAGCCACCCTTTTGCAAGGAGCAAACTCAGCCTCTATACTCCTCACAAGACAGCTCAGGGCTTAATCTCTGCAGGAACTGACTTTGCCTGGTGGGGAGATGTGTCCTGTCCTCACAGTTGGTTTATAGGGTACCTGGGAGGTACTCCAAAAGGAGGCAGAGGACTGCAATGCACTTTGTGTCCATTAGGAGATTCATACCACCTTGCTTGTGGAGGACAGTACTACTAGCATCATTAAACTGGTGCAGTTATCCTTGCATATCAGTCTGGACTATTGTAAGAGAAAATTCTTTTGTTGAAGCACAGCAGCTCTGCTCAGCCCAGAGGCATGTCAGGAATCACAGCAACTTGAGGACACATTTAACACTCTGCCCTGTCTCCACCATCTTGGTGCAGTTTGCCAAGGATGGAGATACAGGCTGCCAGTCCCACAGAACCTGAGTCCTTTTCTCTTGCTTGCCTTTTTTGTCCGCATATTTTTAAGACACTGTTTACTCTGCTGGGGCCATGGGCTTAGTCGGAGCTTTGTGGGAGGTTCATCATACAATATTAATATAGTAAAAGCTACAAATAAGGCCTTTTGCTTTCTCCCTTCCCTGTGTCCTCTGCCATGGGTATTGTGGCATTGTTTTAAATGTTTACACAGAACCTCTTGCATCTGGGGATGGTTACAGGAAATTAATCAAGACAGGGCAGATAGTTTAGCTATGGAACACCAAGGAGAGTTTCATTTGTCATGAGCTGGAGTAATTAAAAGTAATTTTTGCATGTTTTGGATGAAGGATGCTGACATGCTGACTTCAGTAAGGGCATGAGCTGTGCAAAGTGCTTATTTTTGTAGTTTTGACGTAAATCATGGAATGTTTTCATTCTTAATTTGGAACACTTGCCCCACATGTTCCAAGTCTCTGTAGATAAGTCCAGGCTCTTTTCTTCCTCACAACATAGATCCATACACGTTAAAGTCCCAGGGTTGACTGCCCAAATTATTTAGCTGGACTGAAGACAGGACTCAGGCATCTTTTGAAAATGGTAACTTCCAACTATTTCAATAGACCACTGATCCCAGGTGAGATGCACAATTTTGCTATCTACAATCTTGCTTCTCTTCAGAAATGCCAAGGGTCATTTGCTTAACAAAACAAACCCAAACCTCCTCTCCCAAACCCAGCACATACACAAAAATATTTTCCTTGGTTGTATTTTCCTCTGGGGATGTTTAAACTATCAGCTTTGGTGAGCTACTTTCTCCCCTCTCGTTCTTTCTCATGGTGGGTGTCCTGTCAGAGGGGACTTGTTGCAAACTCACATTTTGAAATTTTCCAGAGGATTTAATATTAATGCACATACAAAAGACTTGCAAAATCTTTCTCTTTTGAAATAGTCATATGCTATCTATAGCTTCAAGAGCTGGTATTGTTCAGCTTTTACAACTAGTTCAAAATATAGTCAATGCAAACACTTCTGATCCCAGGATAACACAGATATATAATTTTTCAGGTCAATCACTGTCTCAGGACAAGGGCACATGATTGTTGGCCCATTGACATCAAGACCCATTTCAAATCAACCCATGTTACTGTTATCCTTTAGCGTTGAAAGAGGAGATCTCTCCATTTCCAATTGTAGCTTCTCTTGTCTATGGCAAGTCCTACTTGGCACCAAAAATAAACTCTTGAGAACAGGAGGGTACATCTCAAACCCCTAGAAGTGAACATGGGAAAAGCAGAAGCTTTTATTTTGTTTTAATCTAAGACTTTGGGTAGGAATCAGTTACTGTAAGGGACAGCAATGCAAAGGTTTGTGAACCCAGAGGGCCTGTTTCGTATGAATACACACTTAAGAAAAGGGTTTCTCACATGTGCAGTCTCAGCTGTCAATCTCTACAGCCACCACAGTCAGAAGTAATGGGGCAAGATCACCACCAACACCCTCAAGTTGAAACATGGGCTTAGTGTTTAACATCCATGACAATCTATCAGCTAAAATCGACTAAAATCCAACTCTCAAAACAGTTTAAATGATTAATAGTGAAAAGCTGCCTATATAGAAGTATAATGTGCCAAAAGACTGGCTAGAACAAACAACTTGGCACAACAATTTGCTCTACAGCTTTGTAATTTGTTGCAATAAAGAGGATTGTGTAATCACTATTTCATTATTAATTTTTTTTTTCACAATGTGTCAGAGATGTCTTTGTGGCAACAGGAGGGGTCTTGGCAGATCTGTGCTTAAATGGTGTGTCGATGCCTGTGCTTCTTGCCTTACAAGTCTCCTGTAGAGAGCACAGATTTAGCCCAAATCCAGCCACCACCCTCATGAGTGTCTGGCCGTCAGCACGCCTGAATAGGCTTCATCTGCAATCAAAGCCACAGTGTGGCTCCCATGGAAAGCTGCCTGGTAAATTGATGCGATTTATTGTAAGATGAGTCCCATTCTCGCTGTAAGTGGTGGCAGATTGCAATTTTGCCAGGAAAAGCAGGATCAGGCACTGTTGGCTGGTGCCTGTATTTTTGATATGGTAAGGAGTGCTAGCCAGACAGATAGCCCCAAATGGTTGTATAGAAACAGCTCACATCCCTTTTGTCCCCTCTTTTATAAAAATACTGCACGCTTTTAATCAATTACCTGTCTTCTACAGCTCCCTGTGTCTCCTACAGTGGGTTTGTGGCCTTCACTGATTTAGAGTCACTAACTCTGATTTTACTGCAGGCATTACAATGTTTATTGGGTTTTTTGTCAGCATCATCTCCTAGAGTCATGTGAAAACAGCTTCCATTTCACAGCTCAGGAACAGTCCCACCTCTGCTGCTTGCCAAGTGAGGTGCAAGCATGCAACAAGTAACTGCTGTAAGCATCAGTAATATTCCTGGGGATAATTCTTATCATTGCAATTTAAAATGAATGATTTATTTAAATAAAGCCTCATGAATGTCCCAGTTTTGTTTTTGAGTGGGTGATGGTACTGAGGAATCAAACAACTCTTGCACTACTTGACACTGCTGGTCCATCACACCACAGTGAACACACTGAGCTGATTTGCATCATACTGACAGACTTACATCCTTACAAACCTGGCCCAAATTCTGAGGACTGTTGTAAGAAATTAATTCTAGTGGCTGACACTGAGTGCTGATCCTCCAGCACTTGCATTTCTCTAAGCACTCCTACCATCTGTGTCTGCAATGCTCCTGGGTTGCTGAAAGACAACGTGGTTTGGACCAGATCCCCCCTCTTGGCTTGGCGTGAGCACAATATTATTTTCATTCCACTATCTGATGGAGGCAGATCTGGTGGCAATTTAAAGATCATACATTATCATAGGATACAGAAAGAATAATTTAAGCCTTTGGGCCCTTCTCAGATCTTTCAGCAAAATCAGACATCTAAAGGAAAAATCTAGTTCTTCACAGAGCCATAGTGATGAGTAATGCACCCAAGAGGACTTGGGGTCCAGACATGAAAGGATTAGCATGATCCACCAGTATGGTTTTGTCATCTGAGACAGACTCAGGCACATACTTCATGTCTCCCTGTTTCATAACGGCCATCTGGATGTGAAAATGGGGGAAGACAAGAGCATGTTTCAAGACTCTGGTCTGTCTTCTTGCGGGCAATACATCACCTCTGGCTTTTGCAGAGGGTTGCGAGATGCCGTTTCTGCTGTGAGTTTGCACTGCTCCCATTTCTTTTTGATACACGTTGCCATAGACTGCAACAGCCTTAGTTCGTGTAGCTCTGAAAGAGTAGAAATACTCCAATGACACTTTAGCCAATATGCTCACAATCATCCAAAATGCATTTATGCTGGGGTGAAGCCCACTTCTCTGTTGGGCTTTTGTCAAGTGGCCAAACAACATTAAAAAAATATACCCAATGCTCCCCCAGGATCTTGTTGCATTTATGCAAGGAGTCACTAAGACAGCTTTGCCTCTCTTGGAATTTGCTTTCTGTATAATACTAGGATAACCTCTTCTCCCCCCCCAGAAAAACATCCCCAAACCTGTCTGTTTATTGTTATAACTGGAACAATTCCCACTGGAAATGGAGGGATCTATCTGCAGTTCCCTGAGCATGTGACAATGGGCAGTCACCATGAAACAGTAGACCTCAGGCAAATCTGAGATGATCTAGGGATTAAAAAAATTAGCAATACCACCCTGAATTTGTTTGAACGTGGGGTTTCCAGTCCAGCTCCCTCCCAGAACATTTGATGGTTCATTTAAAAAAAGAAAAGAAAAAAGCAGAGCAGAGGGTTCCCTGGTGGGCTGTAAGACCTCCAAAGGACTTTAAGCAGCATCTGGAGATATTATTAAGTTTTCAGACTAGGTATGCATAGCACAATAATTAGTTCCCCTGAAGAGACCCCAGTAATTGATGGAATTTTCTGACGTCTATTATGAAAGTACAGAATGGCTCTTCATAAAAACCAGCATTGGGTTTTTCACTCTATAGTCCAGATAGGATAAAAATCAACATTAATACCACTAATAGACTAATAAATTCTGACACTTACTTAAAGAAATATTTAGCACAAAGACCTTACAATACTGTGTACGAATTGCTATGGAACAGGGGAGCAAGAGTGTCTAATGTGGAGGTGATGCTGCAGTGATGCTTCTTAGGTGCTTCATAGGTGCTGCCTAGGGGCAGGTGGTCATGCACTGTTAGAGTGGGCAAGGCTCCTGCATTCCTGCATGGATGCCTCACTGCAACCCAGAATAAACAAGGCAGAGCCACACAAGGCCCCATCCCTGATCAGAGAGGTAGCTGTGTGTTGCCAGGGTCCTGCTGAGGGGGAAGTAGCAGGTACGATACACAGCAGCGAGACCCAGGAGAGAAGGCGGCTGGGTGTTTTGTGCACCCTGAGACGGTTTGAATTCCCTTCGATCTCTAAATTGGATTAGACAGGCTGCTCAAGAAATACCCTCTATATTTCTTTAAGAAACACCAAAGAAATCATCTTCTGGAAAAAAAAGTTAGAAACATTATTTTGTAGAGCTGGTTTTTTGCTTCTGGCGATACTCCCAAGTACTCAGAAATCAAGTGAACAGGGAAGAAATAGGATGTGCACTGCACATTGGCATTGCAAATATATTAGATCAAACACCATACAGTTTTAATGCATTTTAAGACTGGGGCTGCAGACTAGCAGGGCAGGCAGAGAGCAGAGCAGTTCCAAAGGCCACCAGGTCTGCTTGATGGTTGTCCTCTGCTGGGAATGGCAAGGCAGCCCCTTGCCTCCTCCAGCCTGGGTTTCTGCTGAGGCTGCTGCAGAGCGTCAGCTTATGCCAGTGGATGGGAAAGGTTCTGAAAACAAAAGCACGACCTAAGAGAAGGGCAGGAACCCTCCAGCAGAATTGGTTTGTGTAAAACCCAGCTCCTTCTCATTTCACATGCTGATCCTGTGCTGGTTTTCATACAACTCTTTTTAAGGTAGCACTATATATAGTAAAATAGTACTTTGCTGCAACTATCTCGGTGTTTGTAAGTGATTGGAATATGAGTAAAAAATATATTTAGCTGTATTAACTCCATGGAGCAAGATAAAAATAATTGCGTCAAATTCACCTTAACCCATAGCAAAGCAGGTCCAGTTAAACCTCAAGATTTTTACCTGTATGTGTAACATCAGCAAATGTTTGTCCCCATGCCCTGGTCCCATCGGGCAGCACCCCTGGTCTGCAGCTGTTACACAGCACATCATTGCAGTATTGGTTTGCAGGCAGGGACCTGCAGCATCCCCCAAGGAGTTGAGAACAGCAGCATTTCCATAGAGAGCCAGATAATTTCCTTCTCATTAGTTACTTTGACACAAGAAAGTTATCACAGCTCCCTGATCTGTCACCAGGCTGAAGGAATGGGAATTTGTAAAGCCAGATACAGGTTTTAAATTATGGCACTAGAAAATAGTTGCTTTTCATGGAAAGCTGCTGCACAAAGGGAGAGCACCCGCCCAAAGCTGGATTTCCTCAGGGAAAGCAGACCAATTATTTTGTTGCTATCAAGGCGAAATACCAGAGTGTTTTCTTCCTATTTCTAGGACTCTGATATAATAAAAGGAGCTAATAGCAGCAAGATGCAGGAGGCACTCACTGGTGAATGCTCCAAAGCACTGTGTTAGATTGGGTCCTGCACAGAAAAGGGTTTCTCAGGAACATATGGATAGCAGAGACTCTGCGCTGCCCAGGCTCCCTCATGACAGCGGCATTTAATGGCATCGCTGCACGTGTGGTATAAATTTGGGCAACACCTGCCACTTGTATCATCCCCAACTCTTCGGGGAGGGCTACCAGACCTGTTGCCCACCCAGCGCTTCCACAAGTGTAGGAAAATACCTCCTGAGGAACAGGGAAGGGCCTTTCTTCCTTCTCTCCCTCTCCATCTGGGCCTGGAAGCTGCCAGCAGGTTTCTGAGCAAGGCACAGAAGGCAGTGACAGCATGAAGGGGCCTCTGTGGTCTCCTCCAGCCCCATAAATCACAGCAGCTAACAGCCCTGCTGACGGTCACGCTGCTATCTCAGGCTTAACGATCACAGGGAGCATTTTGTAGCAGCAAAGTGAAAGCAGGGCATAATATTTATTTATTGAAGGAAATACAGCCTGTTTCCTACTTCTAGAAGTCCCTTCTCATCAGGAGAGGCTTTTCCCCTAGATGGAGAAGGAAGCTCGAGGAACTGAGCTCTCCACTGAGATCATTGCACCCTTGGATGGAAATTATAGCATGCCGTGGCTGCTGCCTCCTCCTCCTCCTCCTCCTCTTTGGGGCTCTGTCTCCAGCTGTTTCCCCGAGGCTGACAAGCAGCACTCGATGAGTCAGAGGCGGATCTTACTGCGGCCTCTACAGCTTGGGTTAACTTTCAACCAGGGAGTTCAGCTCCACTCAGCTGGTGGCGGGCTAAGAGAGCACTTGGGTTGAATTTCCTTATTTATTGCTGAGGGCTCCCGGGATGCCACACTTTTACTGATTTACACCCTTGGAGAGTGGCGGCGTGTTTTCTGGGAGACATCATGTGTGGCTGAACCGCAGAGGTCATGCCCAGGGTTATTTTACTGACACTCACAATTAAGAGAACATTACAAAGCCTTTCCAAAGAGAATCACAACCTCCGGGTGATTACATTTGAAAATACCCTCTTACGGAAAAAAGACCTCCAAGAGAAGGAACATTGTGATAAATTCACAGACCTTAAAGGCCAGGAGACACTATGAGATCATCTGGCTGGCTTGGCCATTGCATTCCTCTCTGCTGCATCCACACAGACCACATAGTGCAAGTAACACCATGTGACACCATCCTATGCAGCACATCATCCATTTTTTTCTGTCAGTACTTAAAATTAATCATTTCTGGTGTGCTTATGCAAGAAAGAAGAAAATAAAGAAGATTGTGCTGTGTCTGTAACTCACATGCCTCCGGCTTGCATCTGTCAGCTGGTGTCATGCCTTCCCACCAGCTTCCAGTAGCTGTGAAGCCCAGCTTCCATCCATCAGTGTATTGCCCAGGGAGTGTACAGGGCTGGCTTTTCTTTATGTCTGAAAATGCCAGTACAAAATCTGCACAGAGCATTTCACACCTGTAACCTCTTTCCCAGCTGGAGGCAAGTCACCTGATCTACTTGAAGCTTCGATGCAGTGACGATTACCAACTAAACTTAATCTTACCCAAGAATAGACCAAAGTTTGATTCCCCCCCCCTTTTTTTTCTTTTTAAACGATTTGATCCCCATTATACAGGTTATAATCACTTACTTGAACAGGCCAATTATCCCATTGCATCTCAGTACCACTAATTACATTACAATTCTCGGCGATGGAGGTTGCCAGGCTCTTCGCTCATTAGCCAGGCTTTCCCCATTGATACAACAGCAGGTTTTAAATTTCTTTTCTTCATGTTTGTCAGGTTGGCTTCAGCTTTTTCCTCACCAGAGCTTGGCTCCTCCATTTCTACTTAAAGCCCTTCTACCTGCTCTGGTTGGGATCTATCCAAGATGATTAGCACCCCTCACCATGCTTTGCAGCCCACCATTACACAAACCCCAGCCCTTTAAAATCCTATCAGTTATATAATAGTCAATGTGTTACCTCCAACTTTTTCTTCTTTATTGTCTGAAAGCCGAATACCTAGGTTTTTAATTTCTTCAGGTTTGGTTTTGTTTTTTTTTTTTTCTCTCAGGTCCTTTCTATCATGATACCTCCATAATACTGATACAAGGAAGCCCAGAACTAGATTTCTAAATGTATCCACTTCGAAGAAGTAAAAGGGACCATAGTGGAGAATAGTATAAGCCCCAAGACTTTTCTCCCATTGAGTGTCCTACCAGAGCACACTAGCCAAGAGTCTCTCTTTAGAGGACTATTTTAGTCCTAGACCATGTTTCTACAGGTGGCTTACTTCACTAGTGACCATCACCTGCTGCTTTTTGTCTTCAATTTCCTGCACTAGCCCCTTTTGCTAAGTAGCTCTTCCTTCTCCTATTAAGCCCTTACAGAAGAGAAGAGTAAGGGCAGGGCCACCACTCTGAGGAAGACCTAGGTCTGATGATGGCCAATCAAATCCTGCTGTGCATATTTAGGGAAGCTCCATGCCTGGGAGGACCTGGGAAGTGGGGTTAGTGTTAACTGTTTCCACTCTGTAGGAAATGGCATTCACTTGGAATGCAGATGTCTTCTGTGCATGGTTAGGGCTAAATCCAGGAGAGGAGTTATCTGTTTTCACATTAGATAATATTACCGCAGCCAGAAACTACCTGGCTTCTTGATGCCTGACATCAGAAGTGAGATTTAGAGTTAGGTTCTTGTAGTTCCTATATAGGTACTGGAAGCAAGAAGTCTTTGAGTGAGCCCCCAGACAAGCCGAATGCAATCGTTGAAGCCAATATGTCAATAAGAATTGCTGATCTGAATTTTTGCGTCTGAAATTTAGTGGTTTCAGGAGCTTGGCTTGCTTCTGCCAGGGCTGGCAGGTTTGACTTGTTCAGCTCTCACACTCAGAGCTCTCCCAAAATCCAAGGGTATGATACAGTCTTGTCGGTTAAACCCACATCCATGCTGTCTAAAGGCACAGCTGCTTCCCTTGAAATTGTTTTGTAGAGTTCGAGCCATGTGCCCAGATGTTAGGAGGCCTGCTTGTACAGCCCTTCAGCCTGCTCACCTGCTCCAAACTCGTCCTTCCCTGTTCAGTGATATTCCCTAACGCCCACCCCAACATCTCAGTTGGATCCGGGCACCCTCTAGCCCTCTCCTGGAAGCTGCATCACCATAAAGGAAACAACGTAAAGCTCATGAGGCTGAGGATCAGTTATTTGTGGTGGAAGTGGTGGAACCTAGCATTGGCGCTTATCAAAGCATTCCCTTTGAGGGCAAAATGAAGTCTTTGCTCACCAACCCTGGCTGCTAGCAGTGGGACTGGTTTTCTTCTGGCTATCACCAGGGGCATTTGCAGAATCCACTAGAAGGCTTGCTTTGCATAGCAGATCTGGTCCTAGTGCTTGGCCTCTGCGACACCGTCTTCCCCTTGGTTGGTCTCCAAATAGTTCTTCCACACATCCCAGCCTGTCGCCCGCTCTCCTCAGCAGCCAAATCAGTCTCCTGTGGCCCAAGCACAACAAATCCTTGGTCGTTTGCTTGGCCAGCTGTGAGAATCCTGCCTTGCTGAGCCCCACGGGAAACAAGGGTTGTTTCCCGATCCTTCCCAGGGCCTCCTGGCTTTTCCCTCGGAGCTTGCCATCACCACCTCCCCCTCGTCCTCCTGAAGTTCTTACCACTGCCCTGCCTCCCCTCGCTTGCCTCACGACATGATGGGCAGCCCATTAACGGGGCCTTGGCAAACCCCGCTCTTCATTTCACACCCCACTGCTCCTCCCTTGGGAAGGAAACGTGACTGTTTCTTCTTTTCCTTCATTTGTGCCTTCCTCCCTCCCCCATTTTGTCCTAGTCTTACTCTGTCAGATTCACAGCTCGGCTCTCCGCTCAGTTCCTCCCTTCCTTGTCTGCTTTTACCCTCTGCCGTGTCCATCCCCCTCATCAGACCCCATTTCCCTACACCTCTCCTAGCGAGCAATTTGAATCTAGCTGCCTTGGAGACTATTTTTATTTTAATAGGTATATCCCTCAGTACACCAGATTAATATACCAGCTTATCTTTTCTCCCAGAGATAATTTTTTACATTGTAAATTAAATAGGGGAAGGAAAGTCAAAAGCCAAAGGAATATATTTATTTTTCAGTGTTCTCAGTGGAAGGCCCCTGCAAAGGTGCATTTTGCAGCACATATATAATTGCTTTGATGATTAGTGAAACAGCTGGGGCAGTGGAAGAGAAGAAAGGCTGCTGTAATTTGTCAAGGCAGTTTACAGGAATGGCTGAAAATCACACAATTGCTGTTGTACAAAAGCCTGTCCTGTAAACCAGTAAATTTGCTTCCCAGTGCATTGGCTGCTGTGCACTTCTTTGGTTTCCCATTGTCCTTCCCGGGAGCAGAGGGGACAGGGTAAGGGCTTTGAGGTCAGTAAGGTCTCCTGAGTCGACTGAGGCTTTAAAGTCAATGAACAGAGAAAACAACCATCTTGTGTTAAGAAATTTTTATTTGTCCTTTGGATCTGTAATGTAAGCACATAAAATTACAAGTGGAAGAAACATCATGCCACAAAATTGCATAGAATTTTTACAAAAATGTGAATTATGCCTCTGAAACAATCATAGATCAAGGAACCAAAAATATATACATGTTAACTGAAATAGTTCATCCTACTTTGAAAGCAAATCATCAAGGACTAATCAATCACAGACACTATTAATACAATGTACAAGAGCAACACTGATTTCAAAGAAAGGCAAGCAATGATGTCCCTTTAGTTATCTTTCAGTGAATGTTTAGCTAATACATGAGCATTAATTAACATAATTATGAACATGTTAAATCTAAAATGTCTGGCCTTCATTAGAATTTTTAAAATTCTGTTTATACTGCCAAAACCAAGCTATTTTCAGTAGTGTAAAGATATCTGAAGTGCACGACCTAGTTTAATATAGACAGCTCTATTCTATACAGCAGAAAGTCCACGATACAGCATTTCCACACATTCAACACGGAACAAGGCAAATACATAAAAGGCACAAGACTTGCACATCATAAAGACCCCTTTTTCATTATCTTACTCTAGTTCAAGTAATATCAATATTAAATGATATCTGTTTTCACTGAAATAGTTTGAACAATGCAAGATGTACAGTATTACACATTACCTTACACCTGCAGAAAGTGGCACTGTACAGATATAAAAAAAAGTGAGTACAGGAAATGATCAAATACAAACGTACTGTAAAATGACTACAGCTCATAGTATATTTAATCCATCCAGTATATTTCTTTATTTTTAAATATAAATAACAGATTAATTGGTATTTGCCCAAGTTGCTTTGAAGACTGTGGTGAAGTCCTGGCTCCGCTGAAGTCCAGGGCAACGTAGCGCTGAAATTCAAAGGAGCTAAGATTTTACCAGGAAGTCTGCACTGTACAATGGTTTTTATAACACAATAGTCTTCAGTTTTATTGTGAACACTGCTAACTGTTTTTTATTTTTTTAATAATTTAGACAATATGTCATTTTTACTTTATAAAAGGCAGCATTACATGTTGAGTCTCTATATTTTTAATGAGTGATTTAGATTGATTTCAAAGTGCAAAACAAGGATTAACAGAGGATTCACCTTTCCTAGCATTAAGATGAAAGTCAGATTTTTGAATTTCATGTTCACTAATTTCATCATCAGCAACCAGAATAGTTTAATCCTAAATATGACCTCCAAACAATGTGCAATTTTTCTTTCTTTCTGCTTTAAGTTTAAAGAAGAAACATCAAAATACTGTTTGTTTTCCAAGATTTGAACTTATATATACACACCATTAGTTAACTGAAAACCTAAGCTTGATTTGTATTTTATTGCTTAAATTTAAATAAAATAAGTTACATTAAAGTACTAAAATCCTGAGGGAAGGGAAGTAAAGTAACTTAACTGTTACGATGTATTAAAATGCCTCCCTATGTAATCGACTGCTTTCTCTGATTGCTTGTTAATACCAAGTAAGGCCCCGATCTGCAAACATTTCTGTGAATGTTACTCCCCAGAAGAGTTGCGCTGAGCCTGGTGCTGTGTAGGAAAAGTCATTTGTGTGAGTTTGCAGAATCAAGTCTCTCAACACAAATCTCTGTCTTTTGAGCGAGATGACCCTTTGCCCTAAGACACCTCTTCACCACGGCTGAGGGAAAGGCCTTTAGTGTTAGGCATTGGCTTGGGCACAAATCAGAATCCGTCTGTAATGTTTCATGGTTCCTCGTTCTGTTAGAATGGGAATCCAGAGAATAGCATTTCTTTACCTCTTCAAATATCCTGACTTTCACAAAGTCTCTCTGTCATCTATATAAATTTCTCATAATGTGCTGTTACTTCTCTCATGCATATCATACAGTACATTAACTTTGATTGTTCTTATTTTAAGAAGTCAGTTAAACAGATTAATATACGTTTTTAAATAACAGTGATCAGGTTTTTATATTTTGCTTTTAAATTTCAGACCTTAGTAAAACTGAACCTCAGACTAAAAAATAATGGAAGAATCTGTTAAATTTCAAATACTGTAGTCCTAAACATTTTATAATCCTATCAAATTCAGTAAGCTTAAAATATGATACTTAAAATCAATACTTTTGAGTCTGCAAAATATGTATCAAATTTATATTCTAAATCTACTGTGATTTACAACACTAACACCACAAAAAGAATTTTATGATTCGATGCCTATTTTCTAGCGGTATAACCCAGATGTTAGCTTTCATAAAGATTCTCTCTATTCACTTATCCCTGAAACATTGCATTTGGCCAAGAGACCCCGCCGACTTCAAATAGAAACATGCCGTGTGTGTATATAGACGGATGTGTGTGCACATATAGCTATATATATATATACAAACATATATGCACTCACACAGTGTAACAAACACAGACGTACACAGACACCGACAATCTCCAGGCAGAGTTCTCTTTGTTTTCCTCTTTTCCCCACAGTTCTGAGAATTTTCAGCAGCAAATATATTTCTTTCTGTGTGATAAACATAATATCAAGACAGCAAGCCACCAGTGCTTGCAAAGCTAAAAAGGATTAAATGTTTCAGTGCAAATGTAAAATGATGGTACAGCTGTCAAGGTGCAGTTATAAAGAAACAAACAAATATGATTAAGTACTGTTCTAATACTCTCTAGGATCTGGATTAGTTTGGAGCACTTTGCACTGGCACTTCAAAAGGAAATCTGCACACATTTGTCTCTGTACAATACACTGGTCTTCATTAAACATTCTTAACAGTGAACGTGGCCAGAAAATTACCCATTGTAAATTGGCCAAAAAAAGAAAAGAAAAAAAGGAGAGGATGGTTAATATATTAATTTTCCCATTACAGCTGCACTAAGCTTTAGAATAATAATAAGTTGAAGAATGAGAATGAAGACCTCTGCACAATACTTTTTATAAAATGTTCCTTTTGGGAAATGTGCACTTGAACGCAGATTCCTCCTGCCTCCCGAAGCTCTTCAGCAGCAGCTCAGACCGGGAGAACGGAGACGGGCAGCTGGGGAGCGGTGTGCCCTGGCACACTGATTGCTGCTTGGGCAGTTAAAAAGTAGTATCAAATACTTTTTCGGGATTATCTTCTTCCAATTCCTCTTCACTTTGCAGAGGTTTATGATTTGATTTTCCGCTGTCAGATGCCAGGGAAGAGGGGGCAGAACTGTGGTCTCCATCTTCACTGATTTTACCTTTCATGGCTTCCTGTACAAACTCCAGAATTTCCAAAGGCAGTCTTTTGAATTTATCTTGATATTCCTGATCAAGTTCCACCTGCAACTACAACAAAAGAGACAAGCTGTCTTCAGATGTATCTAATGTGACCAGTGCTACAGCATGGGGAACACACCACACGAGGCGAGGGGGGGGGAGTTAATAATGCATTTTTGAATGATTCAAGAATATATTCCTTTCTTTTCCATATTAGCACCACACATCCAACACATCTATCGATTTCCATGCAGTCATTGCAAAGCTGAAGGAATGTGTAGTCATTTGTGCTTAAGGCTGGTTTTGGGTACTATCCTCAGGTACCCAAATCCTTAAAATATATGTGGATTTAACGGTATTGGTGTCCATACTCCCACTGGCTTTCACAAGACCTGACTCAGGTGCAGTATGGATCACAGACAAGCCTTTGAAAAAGCAAGGCCTTAATTAAGGATATCACACGTTAATCACACCACAAACATTGCTCTGAAAACAATATCATAACTTTTGCCAGATTTCTTGAGTTGGAGAAACCATTAGGAAAAAGTCAGTTGATGAAGGGAATCAAAGAGGGAGGGAAAAAAAGTTAAATTACATTTCTTAGGGCTAGATAATGGAAAGTTACATTATCTGATTAATGCAGTATGTGTCTTGGACATTACTGGGGAAAAAGTGTCATATCATCAACAGGATGCAAAAGGCATGCAGAAAGAAATCTGGCTATCGGTCTTCAGGAAGCTGTGGGCCCTTTCCCAGTATTTATTTGTACAGCCTTTGTTTTAAGTGCCCATATTAGGATCTGCATGATCCATTATTTGAAAAACATTCATGTGTATGAAGGTTTCAACTGAAGACAAAGCCAGTTTTTTCATCATGACCAGTATGAGCACGGCAGGAAGCAAAAGGGGCAAGTTCCAAAGCCAAACCTGCTCTGTCTGCCCCATCCAGCCAACCATTATTCAATCCATTCACCCACCTTCTTAGGGAGTCAGTCGGGTTCTGCTAACTGTAGCTGCAGCAGTTTCTGTGTCACAAGAGTTTCTTTGGCATTGTATTTTGAGCTATATTTTTTTCCAGGATGCATAAAGGTTCTATGAATTCTGATCCTTCAGCTCTATGCTCTAGTCTATCCTGTCTAGCTTCAAGTCTCCTTCACCCCATTGTGACGGCTCTCAACAGGTAATAAAAATTTTCCCTCAAACATTAGGACCTATACAACTCTTAACATCCTTGGTCGGTCCACAGTACGTGACTTTACCACTATCCCTCCCTCTGAGCCCTTCCAATCCCATTCCCCATGCTTCTGTCCTGGTTTTCATCCTGCATCTCTGATTTTATTTTTGTGAGGCCTCTTCTGCTTTCTCCTGATGTGCAAATCAACGTCCTTAGCTCACCTGGTCTAGTTCTACATTCCTTAATTAGACAAATTTTGCAGCTTTTCTTCCTCAGGATCTATGATCTAGCTTTTTCCTTTTGGTTCTCCTGCTAAAGCTCCTTTCCTGCCTTGTTTCTGGCAATTTTCCTGCTGCTCCAGCCTCAGTTTCCCAACTTGGCGTGTCACTGCTGACAAACACCGAGTCTGAGGCACAAAGGGTTGCAGTTAAAGACACTCTGCCTCTTAAATACATATTTGTATCAACTATTAGACAATCACTACATAGCACCCTTTTTTCATGCAGTACCTTTCTTTTTTCCTTGAACTTCTTTTGTTTTCTGGCTTTAAGTCTAGATACAAATTTTTGAGGGGATCCTCCTTTTGTCTCCAATTTGATAACACTTCCCAGAGGTACACATATGATGAGAGGAACAGTGTTGTTCCTCCGGCACTGCTCTGTCAGGAAAGACCCATGGACAATGCTGATCATCCCTCACTGCCCAGCCCATTGCTGGAGCCCTGCAGCCCCAGGACTTGGCACCTGCTGCCCAGAGAGCTTCTCAGCCACAGAGAGGCTACATCTGCACTAATCTCTGCTGCAATGGGAGAGCAGCAGAGCTGCTCCAGTGGATAATCCCACCTAAGTCAAGTGTTTAATAGAAATGACATGAATCTGGAGCTACCTCTCTCTCTTCAGTGTCTCCAGGGACAGTCTATACGGATATCTAATCATGAGAAGGTTGAAGTTAGTTGAGAAGGAGCAGACACTAGACAAGGAGGGTTGATTAAAACTTCAACAGTGTGTAAAAATTAGCTTGCTTCTTGATTTCAGAGGTGCTGCTGGTCCTTCCCCTTGCTCAGCTTCAGACGAGCACCTCAGAGCCCATTCCCTGGCCCTCAAACTACAACATTAAGACTCCAGCTGCAATGAAGAGCACAAGGGGTGCACAGCCATCTCAGCCATCCCACTGCCAGATCTGGACCCACACTGAAGTCTTCCTCAGCGAGCCTGGTGCTTGCAAACCCACGATAGTCTCTCAGTGCATCGGCCGTGTTTCTCCTTAAACCACCAGCCCCAGGCACAACCGTGGCAAACGACTGTGGGTCAGGGTTAAAGAAACCAGTTGCCTGCTTAAAACCAGCTGGCTCAAAAAAGCTATCTGGTGTTTTTTTCAGTTTTCTTTTTTCAAAAAACCTTAGTTTCCTCTATTAGACAACGATAACCATATTGTGTGGCTTTATAGGGACATTACAGCTCATTCACTAATGGAAAGCTGCCCTCCCATTAGTAGCAGTATTCATGTCTGTCTTTCATTTGGCTTGCTGATGGCACGACAAAGTGCCATATCAGTGTGTGTGTGTAAGTAAAAATCTCTCCGTACAACCAGCACACCACCAGTCTCTGGCACTGTGTGGCCTTACCTTTCAGTTTGCTGTCCCTTTGGGGTGCTTCCTACTACAAGTCCACCTACCCTGATTTCTCTGCTCTCTAGCTACTAAACAAGGTGACCTACACTTCCTTTTAGGTTTTTGAAGCCAGACAAGGGGGGGAAAATGAGAATGATTATTAGATGGGCAGATCATTATCTGGACCACTGTTCCCATTAACACATAACAACCTTCCTCCTCCTGTTATCTTAATATCTGCCCTCTTATAGATCCTCTGTCCTTCCTTTAACCCCCAACAAAAATGACTTATTAATGTCACCTCCATGCATCTTTAGTACCACAAGGGGTTGGAAACATTATTTCTTGTTCAGGAAAATCACACTCTGGTGTATTTTACTTACAGGCAATGAGTTAATACTTTAGAACTTGGAGCCATCATTAAGATGCTTGCCATGGGGTCCTTGGGGACAGGAGACAAATGTGTTAGTCACTCTTGACAGCTGTGGTCAGACACTCTAGCTCTTGAATGTATGCTTCCTTTTATTTTTTGCACAACAGTGCTAGTCAAAAAACATCAGCTGATACGTCAGCTTTACAAAACAGGCAAGTACCACTATTATATCTCCAAATGACAGAAGAAGAAAAATTAAGCTTAGGAAGGGATCGAAGCTCAGCGGGTGCCATCCTCAGCTGCCCCTGGTTTGAAAGGGCTCTCCTCCACTCCATTTATACAATCGCTCATCAGATTAGACATGCACTAGCACAGGCTTGGAACAGGCTGGGGAGTACTGGGTCACCAAGCTGTCCAGCTCAAAATAACAGTAGATACAGCGGGGCTTCGTTTGCGACTGTCCTGCCTCTCTTCACTATACCCGACATGGGCTGCCACAGGGAGGCTGTGCCTGAGATACCCCCTTGACTACAGCCAGCCCTTGGGCTTGGGCCCGCGCACCCTCCTGCCCTGGACCAACACCTCTGTGTCCTTTGAATCTCGGCTACAACCAACACAGCCCCGACCTTCCCGGTGGACAGTGAGCGGGGCTTTACATGACTAAGCCTACGCAGAGCAAGCAGGGCTCCCGGCAGGCAGCCAGCCGCCCAGCTGATCGCCTCACATTCCCTCTCAATTCAAAGGGCTCTTCGGCATCCTTGGCTAGAACCGCTTTCCAAAAAGGGTCATCCTTCAGAGAAAAGGCCTCAGCAACCCTTCCTTGGAATGTGGGAGGGGAAAACAAATATGGTCATTCAGCTTAAAGCAAAGAAAATGTACTCAGAAAAGGAAACCGATGGTATTATTAAAACTATTTATAGCATTTATACCTAGCTGTTGTTATTAAAACTACCAAAATAACATAGCATAGCATAGTATTAAAATAGTGACCAGAGCATTAAAAAAAGTAACTGATCAATAAAGAATTAGACGAGCAGAAATTGTGGTTTCAGACTATCCTGATCAAGCCCCTGTAGACTTTTGCATACTTGCAATGTGATCTAATGAACTTCTGTTTCTACCAAGAACAAAAATAAAACGATCACATGAAAAATGCAACGTGCTGCCAACACAAGTTATTATGAAGTTCACATACAGTGTTTAGGTTAAAAAAAAATTAAAAAACAAAATAAATATGTTGAACCCCTTAATCTGTAATTATTCCACATTTATGGTGTTTCATATTATCTTGTCCCTGATTTTAAGCTTCAAATACTGAAGCTCTCCCTTCTTGCTATCTGAAATACATTCCCCCCCTCTTTCCTCTGCAGAATCTTTTCTTTTTTGCCATTTCAGACTTGTTTTAAGATAACTGTGGATAAGCAACCAAGTTGGGCTAATGAGATACAAGAATCTAATAATGGCCTACCAGAAGTTTCAGAAGTAGAGCAAGGTTTAGAAAAGTTTTGCATAGCTCAAGCCATGGGAAGCAGGTATCTGCACAAACAAATGGCAACCATGTCTAGGACCTCAGGTGTCAGGAGCAAATTCCTGTATGCATTAAAAACAATGATGGACTAAAATGTGACCCTGTCCCACACACAGCAAGTTTGGGAATGCCTCTATAGGCTGGTGCTGTTGCACAGTAGACTTGTGAAAGTCTACTGACTCCCTGGCTTGAAGACATGAGGTGGACATGCAGAAGGCCAATACATAGCACTGCTTCCATCTGACCTCCTCCCCCTCACTTTGGCATCCCAAGGGAAAGGGAAACTGGAGGGAAACCATATCCAGCCCGTCTCCCTTCCTGCCACAGCAACACCTTTGAAGCTGTTAATATGAACGCTGCTGCTCCTCCCTGTCATACCTTAAACATGGCGTTTCAGAAGTTGGTCATGAAAGAATTTCATGTCAAGAATTTCAAACAATTTTCCCCTCTTCCTTCCCCATAGAGCTCGAGATACTGCACAGTGGTGAGACCATCACTTCCTGGTCAGCATCATTCTCCTGATGTAAGATCCCATGCCAAAAGCAGTTCTCTGATGCAAAACCAACACACTTCCACAGAGACTGGGATTCATTCCAGCTCACATCTTTTTTTAAAATGTATTTTCAACTC
Organism: Scolopax mira; assembly: GCA_004320125.1. Classification (NCBI taxonomy): domain Eukaryota; kingdom Metazoa; phylum Chordata; class Aves; order Charadriiformes; family Scolopacidae; genus Scolopax; species Scolopax mira. The sequence continues at coordinate 118,787 of BJBW01001572.1, read as the reverse complement.
AAAAATAATGGAAGGGTCACTCCTTATAAAAAGCATCTAAAGACTTACACATCAAGCAAAAATGGTTTGATAAAGTTATGTATGGAATACAACTGGTTACAAATTTTATTGAAAAAAAAACCCACCAAAATGCATTTTTGTTGAATGAAAAACATTCATTACGGCCATATTTGTTTTCATTAAGTTATTTCACTGCAAAAATTTGATATGACTCAAATTTTTTTAAGTTTCAGACTTTTGATTCCACTTGCAATTTTTCTGTAAGCCCAGTTTTTTTGAGTTTCATGGGGTTTTTATCCCTCCTCTCAAATCAATTTCATTTTCCATTATTCATAAATACTTTGTTTTCCTGATCACACTCAGTTTTGCTCTGAATGATGCAATGAATATGAATGAAAAATACTCTAAAAATCCTGGCTCAACAGTCCAGGTAAAAGTGCTCTCAGGGGACTAAATAGTTTGGTACCTCCAACAATGTCTGACATTTCCAACAGCCAACTCTTTTTTTTTTCTCAAGTTTTTGAAAAGATTTTAACAACATTTAAGATGTGAATCCAAATGTGAAAAATCTGTCAGTTGCATTATTTCCCCTTGAGGCAGAGGGCAGCAGAATATCAAAATAATGAATTTTTTTGGTATTTGGTTATTGAGTTACTCACCAGTTGTAGTGGGTTACTAATTTGTATCCCTAATTACCATGGCACTACCCACATGCAGTATATTATTTAATCCCTAAGCACAGTACCTGTTCTTTTTGTTTAACTGAGGAGAAACTCAACTGCATCCATTGCTTCTGTGCAATTTCACCAGAATGTATTTCGACAAGAGGCAGTAACTGGTTACTACACGATTTGTAACAAAAGGGGGACTGCAACCTCTACAGGATATTTCTGTTTAAGCAAAGCGTGCATTTTCCTTTTTCCATTTTATTGGAAGTGTTTATTTTCTTAACACCAGTGACACCGATCTTCTCACTGGGCAGTGACAGCTCATTGCAACAGAAATACTCGTCTGCGATCGTGGCCCTTTCTTACTCCTCCCATTTCTCTAAAGCTGCTAAAGGTCCAAATAGTGCTTTTTCTTCCTGCAAATCTTTGACCCATGTGCCTAATGATAATTTTGAATTTGGGGGCTTTTAAAACTGCATCAGACAACAAATATGCATAATGCACCGACCTCAATTTAGCTTCCAAAATAGTACATAGAGGACTCCCATATTAAGGGTACAGAGAGCAAGCTGCTGTTCTGCTGCTTTTCATTTTCAGAGCTTACTTAATTAGAAAGTCATTCTGGAGGGATACAGCATTAAAAGACATATGAGTAGCAAGAATTGTTAAAAGCAGATGGAGGCTCAATAACAGGGAGAGTGAAACTGAGGAACAGAGCTCAGGGATCAAGTGATTTATAGGCAGCAATTTTTGTTTAATTGGAAACAGAAGGAGTTTCTTATTAAGGACCGTGTTATTCTTTCCACTAAGCAGATTTCTGCTGGGAAGGCAGAGGAGTAACCACTGCTGAGCTGTCCTTGCACCTCATGGCCACGGTCCCTCTGCAGCACTCAGCCTGCTGGGGCAGGCTGCAGAAGACAGTGACTTAAGGAGAGGGTGATGGGTTTGAGGAGAACCTGGTATTCCTCTTTCCAAAAGCTCTGCCATGTGGAAGAATGGCCCGAAGAAAGCAGCTGGGAAATGTGGTTTCTCGGGAAGCTGTCTATCCAGGCCTGGAAAGGAGTTAACATCTCTACATATGCAGAGAGCACCTATATGCTCTCTTTTTGTTTTTCTCCCAGTGACTGCAAGCAAGTGCAAAAAGGAACATGCCACCATGTTAACTTTTGGGCTTAACATAACTACTCCTAGACTAATATAGCTAAGTGGGAAATTAAACTGTTCAGGTTCATAAGATACTGGATGGTGGAATCATTAAAGGAAATCTGAGGACACCCGGTATCAGAGACGGTGCAGGGAACAGCACTGAACTAGGTAAACCACAGCCAGTGTGGGAAATGCCTTTGCACTGACCCGAAAGCTCCTGTCCTCAGATGAGGACATCTCAGTCTTGGTGCATGCCTGTCACTACATTTTTCAATAATGGTTACTTTTCAGACCATGACACACATGAGAGACACCAAATCCAGCCCCATCCCACACCTTTTGTCCCCCAGATGAAGTTCCCCTAATCCTTCATACAAGGTCTAAAACACCAAGCTGATATTCCAACCCTACAAGTTCTCCATGCTATTCCTCAAACCAGGGGCGCTTGTGCAGAAGTTGTATTTTGTTGATCCACTACTGCCACGTCAGCAGGTTGCACTGTCCACATGCTCTCCTTCAGAAATTGCCCCAAGGTGTGCTTGAAAACATTTCGTAACACACGAAGAACGTCACAAGCCAAGCAGTCCAGAAACTGGGTACTGTTATATTCTCTTATTCATACACTCCCCCCTTTGACTTCCCCTGTTGTTTTCCACATTTCAGCTTCACATCTCTTCCTATTAAAGCAAAGGTGATTTGCTATGCCTCCCTAATGTACAACAAGTCCCCATGTCAGTAAGTCCTTTAATATGTGCTGTCTCAAGGCATTAGACTGTAACCTTAGGGCCTTCATCAGTCTGTGTCTCCACCTTTATTAACTGCAACCTCAATTAAAACCAATGGGACTGTGAAGAAACCTGGGACCTGGGCTCCTAGATTTTAACACTCTCATAAAGAAACTTGTGTCTTTTTTCTGCATAATAAACCAACACTTATTCCAAGAGCTAATTAACAAATAAATGTTTAAGTGATGAGATGCCCATCGGTGATGCCCAGGTTATACATATATTATATATACATATGACTGTACTGTACCTCTGCTGAAAGCTTTTAAGTAAGAAGAAGCTCCTTACAGCAAAAGCCTAAACTGTTGATCTTTTCATACTGGCAGTTGTATTAGTAATTTCAGATCTCTTGCATTTTCTTTAAAGAGAGAGCTTTGTACTGAATTCTGTGGGAGGATTTTCTTCACAATAACTTTTGTTTCCCATTTCTTCATCAGCACAGCAGTTTATTCTCATGCAAAGCCCCGCTCTGTGCCTTGTAAGCTGTATACTTAGAATCACTCTTCTTTCTGAATACTATTTTGTGTAATAATTGTTTCCTTTTGTGGATAAAATGCTTTCTTAAGCTGTCAACTGTTTTTCTGATGATTCTATAAATACATGACCTATGCATCTCATGATGCATATGAATAAAGATAATTTCAGCTGGTATGAATGGGAAAAAAATCGCCTTTCCATGAGCATGTATAACATTTTAAGACAGGATTCTGGTCTTTTTCATTATCACTGGATAAGTTAGCTTCACTGTAAGCAAAAGAGAATCTGCTCAGTTTCAATGCAGTAAATCCAGAGAAACTCCACTGAAGTCTCATCTAGCATCAGATACTGGCCTTAGTTTATTGGGGTAGATCCAGGATAAATAACTCCAGTGACATAGCTCAAATAGAGCTTCTTAACTAGTCCTTTTACAAAGTGCCGTCCGTATTTTGGATACTGTCTTCAAAACAACCAACTAAAAAAATCAGTGCACCTTTTAATGAGTGATTTTTTTCACTTCCACGATGCCTCCAAGGCACCCTGTAAACAGGCAGCTGACTGTCCAACAGCACAGGCCTTAGAAGAGTAGCAGTATTGTAACTCTCAGCTCAAGAGGTCAAAACAGTCCCTTGGAAACTCCTTTTAAGTGACATCTTGAGGTTATAACAGCAACAATATATTCCAGAAATACTTCAAATCCCGGGTGGACCAGAGAACGCGGGACTCTTAGAGCTGCGCAGCACCACAGCAGCTGAGCAGGATGTCTCCAGGGGGCCCTGGAATCCATGGGGCCACTTTATGTATAATGTGTTTTGCCTAAAAGTGGTGCTGTCCTGCAGAGCAAGAGATTCTGGCTATTACTGAAAGAGGGCAGAGACAAGAAATAAAAGCTTCAGGTGCTTAAGGCCTTCTGTGAAAGGGCCCAGGAGATGATGAAGTACAGATCTGAAAAAAAAGTGGTAAAACTCCCACCACAGCTTTTGGATCTTTGCCTAAAAGGAACTCTGAATACAGTTTAACAAAGTGTTTTTCAGTCTCTCACATCTACCTTGCTAATAGATAATTATAATGTCACCTGTGTCTGACTCTTGGCAGGACATCTCTAACAGGTCCCATCAGTATTGCAGAAAATTCCCTTTAAGTAAAGAGATTTCTTCTCAAATATGACAATAAAAAGGAAATAAATAATCTATTTCTCTGTCTGTCTCTAGTGGCCTCACTCAATGGAAAAGGAACAGAGTCATCCTGTGATTAAGTCTGGCACCTTCTTTTACTGTGATATCCCACTCTGCCCCTCCTGCTCAGCTCAGGCTCTCAGGCTTGTTTTGAGTAATAATTGCTCCTACCACACACTGAAGTCAGTGTATCTTGAGATGGCAAGTTTCTTAAGGTACATGCTCACTATAATTTCCACAGCATTGATAATTGTCAGGAAATTGCATGGAGGTTTAGAAGTAAGGCAGCAATAGTTTAAAAAATAATGACAGTGATAAAACCTTATGCTGCACTTTGAAGTTTACCTTGCACTGACTATACCTCTTCACATCAGAAAACCTCTGCAGGATGGAGCCTCATTGAAAAGTCTGCTTGGAAAATTAGTGAGCAGCCAGTCCTTCTGTTAATATCCCGTTAAAAATGAATGGTTTTAGACAGAAAGCAAGCACTCTCTGAATCAAGATCAAAGCCTTAGAAGTTTCTTTGAAAATCTTTTCAAGTAGTTGCAGTTCTGTAATCCCTTGTAACAACGAAGGCTATTCCAAAATATTTCCCAAGTCATTAACAACATCAATCTGGCTTCCTCTTTACTGATAGCAGAGATGAGCCAATTTAGTGACCGACCCATTATTTTCTAATGTAACAAGCTAATGAAAAAACCCAGCAGAGTTTTACAGCAGAGACAGAGCCACTGTTCCTCATTTTCTGACTTCCATAAATGATGGTTCAGTATTTTGGCCATTGTTGGACCTCCAAGTGCCAGGAAAGTTTTGAGGCTGAGTTTAACAATGACAAAAAATTTGTGACTCAATTCAAATGTATATATTGATGTATATGTTCATTATTGAACACCAAATATAATGAACACCAAATGGAGATTATCATTGCTACTAAGGACACAGACTCTGATACTTGTTTATGGCTGCTCTGTGTTTATATATTATACTATCTTCACATCTCTCTACTTCCAACTTCATTTCATCCACCTTCATCTACCCCTTCTTGTTGTTTTGTGCTGTATTACACAACACACTTTTGGTTTTTTGACTTGAGGGGAAAAATTAGCGTGAAATTTTAACTGCAACTTTTAAAAACTTTATAGCTTAATGTAAGAGTGGCACTGCCCAGAGGTTCAACCTAATTAAAAATAGCCTGAAGGGTTTTACTTCCCGATACTACAGCAAACTTAAAAAGAAAAAACCCTCTTCTTCTTCTCTGTACTGCTATTACTGGATTAAGTAGTATTATGAAATGGGAGGTTAATGGAGCCATCCTCATGATTAAGTTCAAAGGATTAATATTTCAGTTGAGTTGTTTTTTATTTAAACATTGTTTCCAAAGGTCATATTAATGCTGACTACTGCAAACTTGGGCAACTTTCTAATTACCCATCAATTTTAAATGAACCATGCAGAAAACCTTACTTCAACAATGTTCAGCAAGCATCCTGCAAGGCAAAAATTGACATATAAGGTAACTTCATAAAGCTAAATAAACAAAGACAAGCCTTGCTGTGCAGAGTAGCTTGAACTCTGGCTGCTAAAGGGCACACCCAAAGTTCACTTAAGTCCACAAGAAGACTGTGATTGGCTTTGATGGGTTTTGAATCCGGAACACTGGCAACAAGCACAAACTAACCAGGTCAAATGAAGGAACCAGTGGCACAAAATGGCATGAAGCGCATAGTTCTTCCCTGACAGAGATCAGAAGGTAATCTGACTCATAAAGTGCAAAAGGTTTGGATTTTGCAGGTTTTGCAGAGGTTCATGATTTTCAACTGTCTTGTCTTAGCAATTTAAGGAAACTGCAAAGCATGAAAGAGACTTGGAAACAGGACTGGGTTGATGCTTACAATCCAAGCCTGCTTCAACAGACAGGTAGAAAGAACAAATTCCCACAGAGAACGTCAGATGCTATTCTCACATCCAGACCTGCCTGCCTCTCTCTCTCTTTGTGTACAACCTGATGGGGGTTTCTGTTCTGTTTCTGAGGTCCAGGAAGAAGGGAAACCTCTGAAGGCATTTTGCTCTCTTAATGCTTTATATGGGTAAAGGACGACTACCCTGAGCGTGCTGCAGCCCAACCAGGCAGCACAGATCCTAAGGTCAGCTCTTCTCAGATGTGGTGGAATATGTTCAGTGAGCTATGGTGACAGAAAACAGGTGTGTCACAGTGCTTGTGTGTTTAAGTCTGCACTATGGTATGCTTTTCAGCTTGCTCTGTAGTTGGACATCCTAAAGTCCTCTTGAACAAACCTCTTAATGATATTACCGATAGCAGAGTCGGGTTTTGTGGTCAGACCTTCCTGTTGCTAGGAAAAGGGATATGCAAATTCCCTAGAAGCCAGCAGAGGCAGGAAAATAAGAGATACTACAACTTAAAACTACTTCAGTTCCTTTGGTAGCTCCCTTCCCCACTGATCTCAGTGGGCCACAGCATGCGGAGGTCACGCTGGGGCCTCATCCAGATGTCAAGTCTACTACAGGAAGAGTGAGCTTTGGACTGACATCAGGGTGTGCTGGATTTGGTCCCTGGCTTCTTTCCTTCTGAAGCTAATACAGTTCATCCAAGTTTAGTTCACCAAAGGGTCAAGCCTGAACTAAGACAAATCTCATGGAACTTCACTAAGTCCTTTGCTTTTTTTTCCATGAGAGGCAGGCCATCAAAACGTATAACATGATTTCCTTAGAGATCTGATTTGTTTTTAATCTGATTTAATTTACATGTATCACTACTGGTAGCTTCTATCTTGTAAAAGTTTTGTACCGTGCAAAACCTTATTTAAGAAAAAGAAATTAAAATTGGCAGTAGAACAAAACTTCTGTCCATTATAAGAACTTATCTTTTTAATGCTCTATCAGTATTTTATTATTACTTCAGTACTTGACATGTTCCAAAAGCACTAAAAAGTTGTTGAGAGGTCTTACAATTTTAGAGTGTAGTCTCTAATGCCAATTCTGATCACAATCTAGTTGAAGATAAGTTTAATGAATACTAGAAAAATAAAGGCTTTTTATAAGTGATCAAGTTATTTTAGGAAGCAAAATAATACTTTGAAAATATTGGCTGTTTGTTTTAAAGCCCTATTTTAAATATGCATAGAGTATGCATTTTTGCAGAAGATAACAGAAATTTATCTTGAATTTTGGGAGTATTCCAAATGATGGTAGACAAGTATCAGAAATTAACGAGATTATTAACTTACAAAAAAACCTTTTAGAATGATGACTATAAAATCATTTCCCTATCTCATGGAAATGTATTTAGAACTATAGAAATACAGACAAGCATTAAACTTAGTGATGGTGAGTGAATAATTAAGTAATCTGCTCTCTATGTAACAGTAAAAGGATTATTCTGAGTTAGTTACAGAAGTTATTCCTACAAATTTCTTATCACTTATGTTATTTAAACTTTCTTACATATCAATTAGTTTGAAATAATAAGTCTTTAGGCTATCCATTAATTGCAGCACTGTAGACACTATCTGTATTTAAAATTATGCAATGAAAATTAAGCCGAAGCACCAAGCTGTCTTGGCTAACAAAAAAGGTTTCCTCAGCCCTTCGGATAAAGAAGGAGAGATAATGGGGGCACTGAATTCACAGGAGAACTCTTTCTCAGTTTACTGTTCTCTCTCATCACATGCTAACACAGACTCCTGAAGCCACAAGCCGTTACCCACATGTTTAATTTGCAGTGTTGCATTTTCAGTGCATTCATTTTCCAACCGTACGGTACGACTGTTTTCTAACTAAAAAGAAAAGAACTCCAGTGATTAATGCAAAGAAGGAGAGCAACATATATAACCTGAAGGATAGCTGATTAAGAAGATTCTGCACAGGATCATTTACAAATGCAAGGTAAATGTGTATGGGAAATTTGAATAGCTTAGCTAGTCTTTTAGAAGTGAGAGGGAGGCTGGTTGCAGAGGAGCATCTGGTCTATACATCAGGAGAAGACACCATTTTTAGTTGCTTTCTCTTCTGCTGTTATGGCTCTAGGCTCTCAAAGAAGGCTTCAATCCACCCTTTTAAATCTTGCTGCCTGTGCAGAACAGATCTTAGGACAACTGAATTTCTCTTCTCTGGTTGTATTTTGCTTCACTGATACAGTGAAACCACAATTTGGCATTTGTACTATTAGAGCTGTCTCACTGTGGCATCTGTGGGAGGCACACAGCACGGAGTGCACACCACTCACTGCCGGCAGCAATGATGGCAAGTGGGATTTTTTTAAAGTGCAGCCATTAATTGGTAAGGGTTTTCTACCAAACCCCCTGTGCCTGCAGCATGAACGAAGAGTCAAAGATAACATTCATCTGATTCAAACAGACCTCGCGAATGGTGTCTTCTTGCCATAGAAATTAGAAAGCAAAGCAGCTGTAACACTCTGCGTTGAAAAGCGCGCCTGACGGAGGTAACTACCTGAGATGCTTATTTAAAGTCAGCCAAACTGCAGCAGCTCGCTATCTGTCCATGTTCCCTGCATGCTGCACCAGCAGTTACAGAGCTGTTCCACCTCACTGTCTCCTCTCTCCTATGCTTAATTGCACTTTTAAATAAGAAAAGGCAGAGCGCGGGCAGCCAACTTTCTGTGTGTAATACAGCTTTTTTTGTCTTTGGACAACAGCAGATTATACTTCTGTGCACAAAAAAGCTATCCCCTTTAACATTCAGCCCAGCCACTGCGAGATTTCCTAATGTCAGTATCCTGCACTCGATACATGACTCTCTTAAGACACTAAAATATGTTCTCTATTATATGCATGTTTGTCAAAAAAGTGCTCTTACTAATACTCATAAATGCTTATAGGAGGGAAAAAAGAGTGAATATTGAGTCAATTCTCTTATGTCTGTGTGCTTGCAAATGCATGTACTCACAAAACAGGGAAAAAAGGCAGGTACCTGATTATTTTTAAGTAAATCAAAATAATGATCTCACTGGCATAAAAACATATTTTGCATAAAAATTCATGTTACTAACACATTCACACACAAGACAGTCTGTTAAGGGAGGACAGGTACAAAAAGGTTCTGTGGTGAGATATTTATCAAATATTTTTTATTTTTTTTCCTGATCTCTAGCATATTATAAGATAGGGGACAGCTGAAAGTCTCTGGGTAATGACAGAATTGGACATGAAAATGGACACCGTTGTGGTGGGCACCTGTAACAGATGATCACCCTGGAAACTCTGGGTGGTGAGGCTTACTTGCCCAGAAAACTTTTCAAAGAGGAATACAGATGGACACAGAATGCTTTTACCTTCTGAGCAGGCAACATTCATATCTACAGTATGTACTGGTTATCGGGTAGGAAAACAGACAACTATTTCACATAAAAGATCAGATCCGGACCTGTGAGCAGGCTTATTGCTTTTTCACACTGTATCAATTCCTGCAGCAGCCAATAGAGAGGATCTTGGCTTATGTAAAATCCTCAAACATGATTTATATCACTGAACTAAATCCGCATGTGAGGGAGTCACAAGCATTAAAGGGCAGCTGATATTAAAAGAAATTAACCCCAGTCTCATAACAAAAAATCACTTTAAAAGTAAAAAAGCTAAGTAGTAATTTAAAAAATTGAATTAATTTTTGACCAATTAGTATTTTTAAGTGGGAGCCACAGTAGTTTCTGTCTGAATACAAATGGGAATGAAGGATACTCCAGGCCAAAAGGAGACGTTAACACTGACATGGAATTAGGCAGAAGTTCCTGCAGAATTTATTCCATTATGCCATGGAGAGCATGAGCCCCTGCTCAGAATTACAATGATTCCCTGAGAAAAAGACTGACAATGAGCTACTGCTCCCAGGAGCTTCTACAATTTCCATGCTACTTAGCATTACAGGCTCGTACATCTATCACACCTCAACTTCAGCAGCATCCAAGCTACATGGAATGAGGTGTATTAGTAAAAGAACAGGGAAGGATATAATTGCCACCAAGGCCATTGGTCCTGTCAGGAATACTGATTCCTGAAACCTGATCTCTGCTTTGAAAACTGAACCTGCAAAAATTTCAGCAGAAAGGAGCATTTTAAGAGTGGAAATATTACACAGAGATCTCACTGACCTATATAACACCCTGCAGAATAAAACTCTGATCCAAACAGGTACTTCTAAACACACTAATATAAATAATCTCAAGAAGGACCACAGATAAGATATTCTATGCCCTAATAGTTTATAGAAATACTAACCTCAGTATCAGCAGTTTGTCTGGAAATAACTTGTCCTATAAGCTCCACACAGTATGCTTTATTTGGGGATTAACACTTACTTTATGAAAATAAAGATGTCAGAAAGTGAGGTTACCACATGCAATATCATTCCCACAGGCCATACAGTAATTAAACATGGAGGCTGACATTGCACCATGCAGAATTCTGGTGGTGCTATTAAAAGACTTACAAAAATCCAGGTTTAGAAAAAATGCCAGCTTGATTCTATACAACACCTATATGTGGCTGAAGCCCCACTGAAAAACGTGTATCGTGTTCTTATGCGTTCATTTAAAACACAGCTTAAAGGATGACAAAAGTGTAGCAGTACATTTTAGGTCTTACTTTTTAGAGCTCTCATGAGCTATCCCTACTTGGCCAAAACATCCTAGTAGAAAAGGCATTTTGCATGGAATAGAAAGAGATGCAAGTTCAGACTTGAAAGTGTACATTCTCTTTTTCTGTCTCAAAAATTTTATCTTATATTTCTGCTGTTGACAAAGGTAGCTGTTACCTTAATGGAAGTTCCTCTTATAGATGACTAACATTTAGTCACTAGTGGATTCAGAGAGTTCCTGAATGAAGCTGTAAATTTATGTAATTTCTCTAGATGTCTGCACAGCTCTTATCATGGCTTAGAAGGATTATATCCCCTTCCTGCATAGAAACATTCTCTAAGGTCATTAGTTTTGTTTAGCCCAAAGCCAGTGGTTTCTTACATGGGAGCGAGAGCTGAGATTCTCTTTTATGGCCTGCGAGATAATTTGATTTTTTCCGTCGGTGCAGCCTCCCTTCCTCCTATCCAGGTACCCTAAAGCATTCAAAATGCCTTGCCCTGTGGATACACCAGTGTCAGCTTAGGCAGAAAGGGGAAAAAAAATTCCTCCCATCATTCTCATATTTGCTTTGGAGACAAGTGAACCATGGGGTAATGGATTCCTTCACCCCAGTTAGGAGCTCCCTGCGTACTCAGTGCTAATCAATCTTGTTTCCCAATTTGCCTGCACAGAATGGTAACTCCACCATGCACAGCTTTCCCTAATACCATTCTCTTTACACGTTCTATGAGGCCAAATCCTGAGAGCAGGACAAAGCAAAGGAAGGAGTAACTCCAGTGGTGTCACACGTGGCTACATGACGCCACAGGAGGTTCTTCTCTGAGGTCTGATTTCCTTCTAATTGTGCAGTAGCAATTGGATTTGCCCAGGTCTCCACCATTCTCCCAAGATATCTTAATTTAAGTCAGACAGGTGACACAGGGTCAGCCTCATGTTGTTTATAACGTAAGTGATGTATGATGAGAACAGAGTTAAAACAAGTAACTTCTGGTTTTTCAAATATTCACAGAGTTTCAAGGCAGCTCAGCTCTATTCTTATCCTTATGCTTTTCAGAAAAGGCAGGCAGAACACCCCTCAGGAATATAAATCAATATTCTAATGACACTCAAACACAAACAAATCCCAGTTCCCTAGTGAGCAATTGCCAATTTAATTTTGCCATCTTCAGTAAGTCACTCTTTTGAATACTGTCAAGGTGCCAACATATTCATTATGGGATCCACTTTCTTTTGTCACAACTACTTTGCTCAGGAAACATACATTTTTAGTTGCCTTGCCTGTGACCAAGAAGAAAACAACATTTGAAAAATCAAGACCCCACCTCACAATTTTAATCTCTAACCTTACCACAATAAGAGAACTAAACGATATTTAGAACTGTGTTAATTTTAACAAATGTTTGAAAAAATGATCACTTATTTTGCAACAATAAAAACATTAAAGTAAACCGTAAGCATGTAATGATATGTATAGATACATGAAGAATATGTTGGTGTCCACGTGGGCAGACAGGTGATTCACAGCAAAAAAGCCTGGCAGATTATAGTAACACTTTATAAGCGAGTCAAACTTTGCATTTGCCTTTCAGTTAAGTATAGAAGACAGCCTGTATTGTGCGAGGCACAGGTCAAACATACAGGGCTGGCTTCTCCCTTCTTGGCACAGTATACACAGAAGTATACACGATAAGTATTTAAAAAACAAACACAAAGCCCAACCCTAGCCAGCCTGATAAAACAAGCTGGGGAAAAAGCACAAGGAACCACCGCACTGATGCTGGCCAGGGAGCAGAACAGTGCTCACAGCCCAGGTGCACCCTCACCCCTCCTGACACTGGTACCAGCACCACACAGGCTGGAAGAGGAGCAGTCCCCAAAACTGAGCCTTGGTTGTCGTTAGGAAGGACTATGAATTACAGAGCAACTGTTAACACCTTGTGGGGGATGGTGAAAAGCCACAGAAGGATGTTCTGTAGCAAGGAGGAGCTGCAGCTCTCTTGAGAAGGCTCCTTTTACGTCTGCAGGTGTGTGCGAGTTTAGCCCGGGGACACTGAAAAGCAAACACCGTCTGCCTGGCAATTAACCAAAATCCTTTGCATCCAGGTAACTGCAGCAGAAAGGCAGATTTTGGTACCAAATACAGTCCTTCCTGAGAAGCCACAGCTATTCTCGCCCCACAGACAAGCAAAGCATATCAAAGCACTCCAGAAGAAAGCAGCAGAAGGTGAAATATTAAATAAAAATACAAAGCAAGCAGGATTCACTGATTCAGTGACAAAGGTGTGTGGCTTATTGCTACCCCTTTGACAATGAAAGCTCAAGACCTCCTGGCATGACTGTATTTACAGGAGGTTTCAGGAAGTTTGCTTATACATAATCATGTCTCCTGATAGCAGAGGTACCCCTGAAATAATACTTCACTCTATCAGCATGTTCTAATCATCATCCCTTCCATAAAGCAATGAAAAAAACTCTTTTCATCTTCTTTCATCTTTGTTCCAGGCTTTGCCTGCCCTTCCGCAGTTGTCTTCTGATCCTCCTCCCTGAAAAACTCACTCTCGTATGTTTAAATCTTCCCCTTTAGGCTGCACTAATCCTGTTTTACTGATTCACATTCATAAATTCTTTCTCTTTGTTCCGCAATTTTTCCTCCTGCTCTGATGCCCTGGTTAATCCTCTCTTTATCCCATACTCTGGTGTCCCAGATGACAAATCCCTCACTTAGCTGCTTGGTAAGCTTAATCTTCAGAGGTACCCAGAATTCCTCCTTTAAACACCTTTGCCCATCCCGTACCTCCACATTCAGATGCTCTCAATTCCTACCCCCACATTCTCCCCCCGCATCAATCTTATTCACCTCCTCAGAGCGACATGTCTTTTCTGATCTGAGAGTACTGCAGCTACTGTGAGCAGAGAACAGAGGATATTCTGATAACCCAAAGGGCTGTGGAAAGAAAACTTTTATAGTCATGCTGTTACTCACAGCCCCTGCCAGCTGCACTGAGGTGGGGCAAAAGCAGCAATCAACAAAACAGGCAGGAGACAATGGGGCGGGGTATGATTTGAAGAAGCCACAAATGGCTTTCCCAGTAGAAAGAGGATGTAATGGCAGCGTACAGCTATGCAGCTAGCAGATAATAACCAGGGCTATACACGCTCAAAGAATTCAGAAGAACCACCAGGCAGTAAATTGTGGACGCTCCTGACTTTGTTTTGACATGTAAAATGAAAACAACATTATAATGACTAGATAAAAAGGGGAATGTTTCACTCACTTTCACTATAGTCTCATATTCCATTTCTACTTCTGTTTTTCCTCTACTTCTTGTTCTTCTATGCTCTTTAAAACAAAACCAAGGATCATTTCAATTTGATGTGATTAACAATTACTCTAAGCTGAAATGACATAATTCTGTGCATTACAGTAAAATAACATCTCTTTAATCTATGCACTTAATGAAAAACAAAAGATTACTTCATGCTTCTGTGTGCTGGCTTATTAATATTTGACTAGGTACAGGTTAGTCAGAGAAACCGGTTTATTTATCACAACCTGTCAATACTAAAAGAGGACAGTGTTTCAACTGTGATACGTGGGACATCAGGGTTTAGTTGAAGTTGCAGCTTATGCACATTGCAAGAAGTGTCACTTTTTTTCTGGGAGGGGGAAAGAAGGATGTCTCTGAAGGCAGAAATGAGCATCAGCCACGCCACCTGAAGTATGTGATGAAGAAATTTGCAGCCAATTGCAGCAGGAAGGCTTTAGACTGCAGTCATGCCTAATCTCATGAACTCAGTGCAGTTTGGATGGAAAACCTTCGAGGACATCCCCAAGTGCTTACAAGAGTGATGCTGCTCCCTCAGCAGGCAGCCTGCTCCCTTTGAGTCAGTCTTGCACGAGTGCCTGAGCAGGACGAGGTACAGGATGTGCTGCTGCTGGAGATGTTACTCCTGTTCACTTCATCCTGAGCTGGTGTTTATCTCTGTAGTGGAAACTTCTGTTTGATAGTTCACAGGATTTCAGATTGTCCCATTAGCCTAGCAGACCCAGATGTGCTGCAGGCAGCTCCATGCTACTCAGAGCTGAGTCACTGGGGTAGCTGTGGTCCATCACACACCACTCTGAGCACCTGAACTCAAACTCTCTCTCTTGAAGAGGTCCAAGATTTGGATCAGAGAGGTCCTGAAGGTAATCCAGCAACAACCAAGAAGACCCATTACTAGCAGATGGCTATAAAATCACAGCCAGGTACCAAAAAAACCACAAAAGGGTGACTTTTTGGTTCTTGCTAAGTGCAGTCTTAAAACAATGTTGCCATGCCATTTTCAAGTAGTTGCAGTATGTTTCATTCTTTGTTGTGATAAATTATTGTATTAACTGTCTTATTTTACACTAAAATAAGTGTTAGTTCAGTATTGAGTGATATATTGCTTCATCTGGATAGTAATTGCATGAGTGTATTGCTGAACTTGGTTCTGTTTATAGAAGTTAAACCACAGCTCTTTATGATACAATTGGTGCCACTAAAATCTTGGCACTTCCCACATCATGTACTTTACACTCCAGCAGGTATTCAAGGCAGTATTGTATTTACATTGTCCAGGAGCCAGAGCTGCAATGGCATCCAATGTTATACGGTGACAGCCCTGCAATAATTGCATGAAAGTTCATTGAGGTAAACTGTCTTAGCTGTCAGGTATGTTACAAATGAAATTGAAAATGGGAACCTATAAAAAGAAATAGAAACAAGCAATATCACAAAATAAAGGGTCTTTTTTGTTTAATATTTAAAAATTACATAGCTTAATAACTGAATAGTACTTTTGAAATTTTTCACAAAACATTTATTCTCAAAGCATTTTTTTAAACTGAATATAATTACTGAGTCACTTCCTTGGTAATGGGTGAAGAAACAGAACAGTATGTTTGAGCACTGTGTCCTCATTTTACTTTCATGCAGATTCCTAAGTGCCTTATAATTGAGTCACAATGGCAGGCAAAAGAAATATAATTAGCTAAGGATGTGGCTGGACTTGATTGAAATTCTGTGTAAGGGAACTCATGCCACCTGCACATTGCAACAAATGAATGAAACTATTTTATTTATTTTCTCCTTGAACTCTTTCTCACCTTGGAAGCAGGGGGGTGTAAAACTACTGCATTAACACCGACACAAATGGTGTTGTAAGATGCATGTTGGGTATAAGATGGTCAGGAAAATGCGTGCCAGTGAGTGTGGTAGCTTGCACCATTCTGACATGCAAAATGAATCTAAAATATTAGCCAAGGAAGCAGAAGGTGACAGTTTGTAGCAGAAAAAATGTAGCGGCAAGAAGGTGAAACGTACAGAGAAAAAAGAAAGCTACTTTGTTTTGCAGAGTTCCTTATCACTTCTTCTGATGCACTTCAATTTTCTATCCCTTTGATCTATATACTTCACTTGTTTTGTGCTCCTACTGACAGACAATCAGATAAAGTGCCTTACTTAAAATTGGCAATTTTTACAAAATGACATATATGTTTGCAGCACACAAACATTTTGTTACTGTGGATGTTGGCCTACTTATTTCAACTGGGTTTGTAACTACTGAGGGCAGGTTAAGATCTGATTAGAAATTCCCTTAAAAGCAATCTTGGAAAACTACTAAGCATTGTCTTCCTAAATTCCTCAGTTTGTGCAACAGTATTACTTTTCCTTACTTTTGCCATTGTTTTTTAGCCAGCTTCCCTGTAAAAGGACACATCTTGGTCTGTGAAAATGTGTGTCTACTTTGCATGCAGGTACCTACTGGCCAGTGCCCATACGCCAGGGTTTGGGTGCGCAAAGCAGACGCACATTTGCAAATGTGCAGATTTTACCTACCTGGAGGATGAATATCAGGCTCAAAGATAAGTAAACATTTCAAAAAAGCAGCATTCAAAAATGATAACAAAACCCCCTCTACTGTACCAAACTGAGGATTTTCCCTTTGATTATTTTCAAAACACAGTCCACTGAAAGGAACAGAGATATCTGGATAGCATGAATTCCACTGTAACAGGAAATTGTAAGTTTACAAGATACAACTATTTAGCTGTTCGTAGGGTACACTCCATCCCAAACCTATACTGTTTATAGGGCTTTTACCAATACAGCCTGTGCGCTTGCACCATTAGGATACACCCGATCCCACTGACACTAGGTAGTAGATGTATATTATATATTATGCACACATATTTACCACAGGGGTGCTCACTAGTTTTGGAGCTCCAGGCGTTGAATTGCAGCATAAGAAATGCAAAGTCAGAGAGAAACACAGGGATTAAAACAAACATTGAATCTCACGCTCTTTTTTCTAGTCTGATGGTCAGGGCTGTAGTTGTCATAATTACTTGGTCTTTAAAATCCCCAAGTAACTTCTAGATTCTAGTGTGAGAAGTATCTTGCTGTATGTACAGACATTACATTAAGCAGCTTTTTCTGAAATCTCTAATGCATAGATAATGCAACACAGAAAATACGTATACTTTCCCAAATCATAACTAAGCAGCCAAGTATGTATTGTTTTCATTAGTGCTCAGGCAACATTTTAGAGAAGACACACATAGGAACTAGACTGTAGAACACTAATGACAGGGGGAAGCATTAAAACACTCTCTGTCTACAGAGTGCTGGTTTCCCAGCAGTTTTCTGGAGACACCAGTCATCAAAAAGTCCAGAAATCAATCCAGTGCAAGTGTAAGCTTTTAAAATATTGCGGTTGAATATATTCTGGTTATCAAATTATTGTGAAGGTTTCCTCACTCATTTGAAGGGCCAAAAAAAGCCCTTTTATATTTTATATTTCTGGTTTCTAAGTTGTCATGAAAAGCTGTGTTATAATCTCATTTGAGAGACATTACTACAAAGAAGTACTGCCGCAATTAGTCCAGATTTGTATTCTTGCTAGCACATAAAAATGTGGCACAGAATCTTGTCACTCACTACGATAAATTGTGCCCACCTAACACCTCCAATCAAATGTTGTTAATATGATTTATTCTTTACAATTACCTATTATGAACTTTTAAAAATACAACGAAAGAAACTGTATTGTATCAAGAAAAATACTGATCCACAAGAGCTGCCTCAGAGCACATCATTTAGCTCTCTTAATAATTCACACCTCTCCCAGTTAGTCAGCAACTTACTTGTGTTGCTGCTGGCTCTGCCTTTGGCATACACTTACACTGTGTTCCCAGAACATGGCAGCACAAAATCACCAGAAGGATTCTGAAAAGCAGTATGAGGGGAAATAGAAAAGCTTTAAGCAATGGGGCAACCCAAGTGACTTAAGATTTTTAGAAATGAAATATTCATGCCTAGGCTCCTTCTTCTCTTTCTGTACTAGACTGGCTAAAGGATAACTCTTCAGCAGTGGCAATCACAGGGACGTATTTCTGCTGAAAATCTGACCAGCTGACTAAGCAGCAAGAAGTATTTGCTGGCCACTAGATTGGGGGGAAAAAATTAAACCATCTGGAAAACATTATGCACTGTTCATTATTTAATCAATGGACCAAGCAAAAGTGTCTTGGTCTTTATGGAAGAAGTTCTGGCCTAAATTACTATGACTCCTTTTCAAAATTTGTTTCCAGCTGTGTTGCGTGTTGAGTTCATCTTCAAACTAACATGCCAGATGTGTTTTACATAAAAGTGTTCTTTATATAGGTATCTACAAACAGAAGATTGAATTGCAAAGTCAAGCAAGAGTGTAAAAGAAATGAGAGAGGGTATGCTTTCCCGTGGGTGTAATATATAGCAAGGTTGCACAAACAGACACTTAGGACAAAATCTAGCTCATGGCAACACAGAAACAATACAAAAACATTTAAGGGAGCAACTTGTAGTCATATTTTGAAAGTTGTGAAATCTTACTTATTCTCATCTTCCTTGGATCAGAAAAGATCCTCTGCACCCCTATAACAATGACAACACACATGTAGCTTTGCTAATGAATTGATCCGAGACTGACTGTGAAATAGATAGACAAAGGAAGAAACGCAGGAGGAAGAGAATGGTCCTGGCTTTGATCCCACTCAGTTAAACAGTAAAATCAATTCCGATTAATTCTACTGCCTGTCACTGAAAACCACTGATTTAACAACAATGTGAGTGAAACCCATCAATATGCCATTTCATGCTTAAGTTACACATACACAATCCAACTGCAGCAAGAATAGTCTTGGGATGCGCTCCAATTTCTCATCCTGGGCAAGAAAAGTACATTTTCATTCCTGCTCCCTATTCATTACTTCTATTATAACCTTTTTTAAAAAGTCAACTGCTATTACACAACAGCTTCATAAATGCCAAAAGATTAT
The DNA here is from genome assembly GCA_004320125.1 of Scolopax mira. Classification (NCBI taxonomy): domain Eukaryota; kingdom Metazoa; phylum Chordata; class Aves; order Charadriiformes; family Scolopacidae; genus Scolopax; species Scolopax mira. The sequence goes on along the minus strand of BJBW01001572.1, from coordinate 99,585 downwards.
GTCAGAATGTATATTTTTCAGCTCAAACACACACACACACAAACCTCCACAAAAGCAGAGTATCACTGAAGTTCTGTAGGTACAAAACTTTACAGAAATCACCTTTACCATATGTAAAATAACATTTATTAGCTTACAAGCTAGACAAAGATCAAGCAAATTAAATTTATTTCTCAGAAACATACTTCCATTAATATAATAAATGACCATTAGACACAAAAAGTCCAATTTGGGACTCTATTATTGAGAGTTCATGTTCCTCTGGTCAAGCAGAAATAGTTAATGGCATTCATATTCTGTGAATGTCTCAGTGGATGATTTAAATTGAAAGTCTCAAAGACTTACTCATTTAGGACCTGGGCTTGCTCTATTAAAGACAAACTGAATTTTGCTATTGATATCAGTCTATAAAAAGTTCACTTCCTGCTCCATGGATGCATTTGGCAAATTGCCTTAGTCTGAGAGGTAGTTGGGCAACCCCTGTAAATCAGCTACTCATCACAAAGAAGTTAAAATTACTTTAAAAAGGGAAAAAATGCTAAGGGAGTCAGCATTGCTATAGGTAATCCATGTTGGCATGGGGTTATTTTAGGGTTCATCAGCAGTTAGGAAAAAGTACATTCTAATCTGGTCAGTTAAAGGAAATGAAAGAATCAAAGAGGCTTAGATTACCATTGTGAGTGGGCTAAACAAAGGAAGGAAATCTAGAAGTATATTGTAATTTTACTAGGCAGAATAATTTATTTTTTAACTATTATTCAGTAAGCACTAAAATAACGCATTTGAAGTCAAAGAGCTCTTTCACTGGCCATGGTGACATGGCCACCAAGACCACTAACTTCTTTCTTACAGGATAACAAAGCCATTTAGCTGTCCTATACTGGCCCCATTACTGGATTCCTGTCTGAGTACCAAGGCTTCTATAAAGAAAATAATCTGTGTTCACCAAACCTGTTACAACATAGGAGACTACGAAGCTGTCAAAGACTTTATGCAAGAATCTGTGTTACCAAGGACACTTTTCCTTTTGCAAAGACTTAATTTGTCTAGATCACACATTCAAATATGCCTTTGATACAGTAGCTCAACATTTCATGTTAAGCAATGCTGAATTCTCACTCACCCTTTAAAACCTCAAGTGTTACAAAGATGTATATATATATGTATATGTGTAAGAACATAACAAGGACTGGGAAGGACCTCTGTTGTCTGAGGTGAACCATAAAATTAAGAGAAATCAGATTAACTCCATCTTACAAATTGCTTTCTGTCTGCACAATACGTAATTTTAAAATAAGGTATATAGTACCCCAAACTGGAACTACTTGTCTGGTGCTTAGTTAAGCACCAGCTAACCTAGTTATTTCTGTAAGAACACAGCCTGCAGCAGTATTCTGTGATGGTTCACTCTTCCCTCTGTCCTTATAGTAAACAGGTCAAAGAGAGTAAAGCCCAAAACCTTTTCATAGTGAAACACAGTCACTGCCCCAATTTAGCAAATGTACCACATTATTTGATTGTTTTAAAGTGTAAAGTGTTAATACATGGATTTTGCAAGTAGATTATCTTCAGGGGATGTAAAGGACCAAGTCCTCTGATCTTGGTAATGAGACATAAATTGCTTTTCTGTAAATGATACTCAAATTTGGAAGACTGCAAATTAAAGAAAATTCTTTTCCTATCCCAAAATGTCATTCTAAATCACACCAGTACATATCCAAAGTGATAGCAATAACATCTCTGAAATGATTATGAGCCAATGCCAGTGAAATTGAGATAAGCATCAGGCAAATGGATGTCTCATTGATTTAATGCCTCATACAAATGAAATAGTTTAGTTGTCTTATCTGACAAACTGATTTCCTTTGCAACTTTCTGTAAGTCATTTCACTGTAAGGTCTCAAGTCTCCCATCTGCAAAATGGTATGAAATATAAGTTATTAGTTCAAATTGTAATACTATTAGAATCCGAAAGCAATTGCACAGTCTTGTCTTACAGAGCTAGCACGATAGCTTAGGCAATTTTAGGTCCTTCTCTGTGTTAAATATAGCAGATTGCACAGGTTTCCTTGTAGTAAAAGGACATTTATTTCCTAAGAAAGTTCAAAATCCAAATCCTTTTCCTATTAAAGTATCATCTTAAAGGATTCTTTAATCAAACACCATATCAAGATGACATCTCCCACAATTTCATTAAGCATTAAATGTGAAACAAACAAACAAAATTGTTATTCTTGACAAATTGTTATTAGTTCAATTTCTTTTGTAAGATGTAATTCATATGCCAACTCCATGACTAGACGGGGGGAAGTCCCTTCTGTCCCTGCGCTCAGTACTCTATGTTAAACTCAGTTTGTGTCCAAGAACAGATTTTCAGCTTCATTCTTTTCTGAAACCAAAGTTGGCCTCAGACAGATAATGTAGCTACTGCTGATGAACTCAAGATGCCTTAATATTAATTTGCTCAATGGAAAATCTTCCTTATTTTGAACTAATTTAGCACAGCAGTACCTGTTTAAGATCAATTCACAGCATAATATTTCCTATTTATTGCTAATTAAAATAATGGATTTCCTGTTCCAAATAGCATATAACCATGAAAAATTAGCTACAAACCCAGTGTGTTATTGACTCAGCTGGCAGATTACATCTAGACTTACCACCTAATTCTGAGGTTCATAAAAACAACTCCTCTATGCAATGACAAAATGACCAAAGTGAGATCAGGTGATGAGGGAAAAATAGGAGACATGCACTGAGATTTGTCTTCTCAACATTATGAAGTGGAGAATGGCTTAAGTACTGTTTTTATCTCCAGCCTGAGGAACCAGGAATCCAGTTCTAGGCTGGAACTCCTTCTTGGCACGTTAACTTTGGGGACCACCCAGACTTTCTGTCTCAATTCCAGCCCTTTCCGGCCTTGAGGAGAATAATACTGTAGTTGTGTGCCAAGGGGATATCTGTAAGTGGCATCTGGGTTTGACCTTATCCACCCACACTTTTGTTGTCAGGTTTATACAAAAATATTTTCAGCTGATTGTGTTGGGTAGATATAGGCCAATTCTTTCACTTCTGGAACACATTTAAGTCAGGAAAGTACACAAGCATGGGAATAGCTAGGAAAAATGGATATACTGGAGCAGTACTGAATTAAGGAAGATTCCACCCAATGCTTTCAGTACATTGCTCCTGAGCATTCATGTACCTGAGATTTGTGCCTCTATCTGAATGGCAGAGTTACCAGGAAAGCAGAACCCACTGACCTCCACCACGATACCAAACTGCCAGATGATAAGGAGAATGGCAGTGCAATCCATGTTCTTTTTTCACTAAACCTCATAACTGAAAGAAGATGCAATTACAAGAAGAGTGTGCATTATTTTTGCTTACTAGTGAGTCAACTTTTTCTTCTTCTCTGAAAATCTTTGTCTCATTACCATTGCAAAAGGATACAATATGCTTAGGCTCATCTCAGGGCAATCTAATCAATCACAGCAGCCTGAACTGAACCAAGAAGTGTGAGTTCAGAATGCTAAGCCAAAAGTGACATACAAAGGTAAATGCCTTTAGGAAACACAGAACAGGCATAGTCTTCAGAGCTTTGTCAAATCAGGTGCCAACAAATGTTTCTTTATTTGCACCAAGCCCATCAAAGCCTTGGTGAGACAGAGATACATCTCTTTTAAAACCTCCTCTAAATGTTTTATTTTACGTGCCCAAATAAGCTAGTTGTCTGAGCATTGTACATGCAGATAATTTTAGAATTTATGTTGGTGCTTACCTTAGAGCAATACCCTTCAGAAGTGATTATAAGAAGATCCAGACCCAAACTGTACCAAGTATGGTCCAGCAGGTAAAGTTCTCAAACCAGAAATAAGCAGAACTCTATTCATCAGGGTAAATGATGACTAGATGATTGTGATGACTAATGCTAGGCTACTACTACGTTTTAGTATGCTGCATTGAGTCTTATAAGACTTAAAAGGCAAATAAAAAAAATTCAAAGCTTTATAAAACCAGCCTGAAAATTCATAGCTTCAGAAGAAACTGGATTTTAAAAGTGTCCATTACTTTTAGCATTTTCTTTAATACCCCAAAAATGCTTATTCAAACAGCTATCCCAGTCTGTCCCATTAATTTCTTAGTTGTTGATTTTTTTTAGAATAGCGCCTGGAGATACTAATCACATTGTAAAAAATATAATAGGTGTATAACTAATGTAATAATCATACTGAATGTATATGCACTAGGTTCAATAAGAAAGAAGTACCTCAAGTTGTCTTTTGTAATACAAGTGTTTACTTCTTGCTCAGATATTTATACATTTCGTCGGTTTAAAAACTGTGTTCAGGAAGTAATTGGGACAGGGACCATCCTTTTGTGAGAGGCCAATGCAGAACCAAGTGTTTTAGGGTCTCTGTTTCTGCACTGAGCTATTGGAAATTCATGAACACAAAGAGATGGAGTCTACTATATTTATAAAATACAAGGAGGCTAAAGTAAGCTTGTCATATTTCAAACTTAAGCTCCACATTTTTTCCAGAAGGAGGGATTCAATTCAAATTTACGGATAAATTAGATTGGTGTAGCACACAGTATCATTAGAAATCCTCCTTTTTTCTCTCCTGAAGATGATGCCATTCTTGCAGGCATGGCTGAGCAAATTCTCTATCTGCTCGCTAGCTGCTGTAGCTTAAATTAATTAAGTGCATTAATGTAATCTGCTGCCAACTGGAATTTACATCAACAGGCAGGACCACAAATAGGGAAGAAAGTCGGGGGTTACATACCCCACTCAGCTGGCTGCAGGGAAGGGCAGGGCAGAAGGGCAAGGCCCGTGCTGGATGCAGCTGTCTCAGCAAACAGTTCTGAGAGTGATCAAAGAACAAGAACCTGTACATTGCCTGTGGAGTCTGATCAAACAGCGATGGTTTTGGTTCCCTTCAACCTCATTTATTCCGGTAGTTCAACACGCCTGCATGCCAGCCAAACCAGCAGCGCTGATATTCTTATGAAAGGGAACTGTGACCTGACAGTGGGCAATTGCCTCCCCCCTGGGGCATCCCTGAGCTCTGCCAGGAGAAGGGCTGCGACTCTGAAGCTGGTTAAATGACAACTCTCCCAGGGCTCTGAGGAGCTACTTCACCTGGGGTCACACTTTTAGGGTTGCTGAACTGACCACTGATGAAATTCAGAAGTAACAGGAATTGATAGGAATGCAAGAAATACTTGCAATAGCACGTATTTTATATGCATTTTAATTAAAATAATGCAATCAAATTAATAACAATAAAATGAATATAAATATCAATGCATGTGTTGATATTTAGATGATGAAATGTACTGTTGCTGTTTAGGGGACTAAATGGTTTCTGTTTTTTTAAAGCTTGAAAGAGTCCTTCATTTATCTCTAGCTTGTTTTCTGAAATAACTTATTTGTTTACAGCAGGTCAGGAGAGAATACTAGTTTCTAAGGACATTTTCCAATTAATTTTCTTAATTAAAAGAAGTTAGACTCAATTGGTTTGTAAATAGCATTATTTAAAACCACAAAATACTTAGATTCTGGGAAACAGTACTATCAGAAATAATCTGAGCTGTGAATCTCTAGGTGTTACAGCTGTTGTCAGGCATTCTGAATGCCTGCCCATTTTTGCCTGATTTGTTTGATGATTTGTTTGACAATTTGTTTGCTCCAGAAGTCTCTAACATTATTAAGGAATTGTTGTTCCCTTTGGTTTCTGTTAGAGAGTGCTATAAGCAAGAACTTACATGGAAGTATGAACTGAACACTATTTGGTTTAATGAGTTATAAGTTCTGTTCTGAATATTAATCTGTAACAGGAGTTTCTGCAGAAATCCAACCTCATGAATTTTTGCCAGAATCAGTCATACCCTAGGAAATGTCTGCTGCGGCACTGACTCAAACATCTGCCAGTCAGACTGAGATCTTTACAAATAAATGTAAAATCTCAGAGTTTCAGGAGGGACCATGATTTCATCTTGGGCCCAATGACATCCTTAATCAAGTTAGTATAAATCTTTCAAGTTATAATTTTGAAATTAAACCAGACTCATGAATAGGAACCCAGATATCACACTGCTATGACTGACTTGATGATCGATTAGAAGCCGACCCATCCAACTGAATAGTTAACAAATACTGGAAAAAAAATTAAATCCAATAAAACGAAATAAGTTGGTTGTAAACCACTTAGAATCATTAAAATTACTTATTTCCCTAGCACATTTATAGCAAGTGAATAACCACACTCTTGGTGGATGCAAAGATATTTCACATCTAAAAATAACTTACGTTGTACCCTGATCACAAATCTAGGTATCCCCAAGGCAGCCTGTAGTAATTTATAATACTTATGCAAAATGAAGAAGAAAAGAAGCTTAATGCAAAATCAGGCATTATACTTTTCACATATCCATCATGGACATATGCTATGAGTTACTGCAGGCTCCAAGACACAGTAATTTAGATGAACATACAGTTTTAGTAGTAAACCAATTTCTTTCCCACATGTTGAAAAAGCAATCTTCAGTGGACAATAATAGCCTTAGCTTATGAGAATGTGTATTATATTTCAATATTTGCTATTTCTCCTTTCATAATGCAGTTGTCTTTCAGCAAGACAAATTCTCATCCTCCTACACACACAGGTGAGTCGACTAAAAGTAACACAATTCTTACACCCTCACCTAAATGTCTCACCTAAGACATTATTGTGGGTAGGTATAAACATATGGCTAATCCTGCTCACATCCTGACAGTCTTAAAACAGCCTCACGCAACTTTGATGCAGCAGTTTTCTTTGCTTTGGTACTAGAGAAGCAGAAATGAATGTGTTATGATACATTTACTGTGCAAGAATAGCAGTTTCTATGTTCCCATAGAATGCTTTCAGAAATAATAATTAATAATAGCAGCAGCCGTAAACTCCAATAGGGCCTAGCCATCACTGGAAAAACCAAATAACTCTGAATTTTGAAGACAATTAGTTCACAGTGTGTGAACACACATTTTAAATTAGCATGTTTGTGTGCAGACAACAGCATTGTATTCTCATTTTGCAGTGGGGTTTATAACCGCATGAGTCATAACTCAGGGAAGGCAGGCTGAGGAAACCTGATGGCTTCCACGCTTCACAGTATTTCCTTTGTTTAAGAAGAAAAATGCTTCTTCTCTTCAGGACAATGTAAGAGTGAACTTCTTTGCTGTAGGTTTGGTGTATGTTTAATCCATTTTGTAGATAGCACAGAACCTGGAAATCCATAAATCTGCCTTTCCCCAATTTTGTTTTCCATACAAAGGAAACTCTGACTTCATTCTTAATGCAGTCAACTAGGAAAACTTGAGTACACCACAAAACTCCTTTGTGGGATTAGTGGTTTCAAAACAGGACTGGAAACCATCAGAACTGGATTCTAATTGTCATGCAGACATGTCATTCTGAAAGATGCTTACGCCAAAGATTTCAAACACTGACACCTAAACGAAGGCAGCAACATGCAAAATTAACCACACACTCCAGCAAAGCCTTTAATACAAGAAAAAAGCTCCTCTGTTTTGAGTTGGAAACAATGCAGGGAAGTTATATTATACATAGTTTTCCCTTCAGAATTTTCTATTAATTTTAGATTTCAGACCTACAGATTCCAAACTCGTGGCCAAATTTGTTTTGATATCATCATTTCAACTGAACTACAAGTATTTTCTATTTTCTGGGTTAAGCTCCAGAGACTTAAAAACCGAGTGCTTCAAAAGCTGTTTCCTGAAAAGCACACCTTTGGATAATATCTGGTACCTCTCTCAGCAGCAATTGACCATAATGAACCATTTTCATTTTTATTTGGTGTCTTCTACCTCATTTATACCTACTCTAAATTTCAATGAGTTCTCAGTCGTTCACTGAAATGTCAGTATAGATGTAGCGGTTGAAGTAATCCCTGATTTGAAACTAAGTGTAGCTACCACTGACAAACCTCAGAGTACCAAACTGGTAGCTGTGGGCGCAAGATTTCCTGGAATCCTTTTGGTTTTTCCCTTCAGGTATTCTTGTGATGGCAGGTAACCCTCCTGTAGCCTCTGCTCAGTGGACCCATCCTGTTACCAAGGTCACCTTTGCAGAGTTCTATTTGCATCCAGCTGACGTTGATTCATGTTGCCAGATGGCGAAGGACAAAGCACAATCGCTCAACGCAACGTGTGACCTACTTACACGCCTAACAATCTGCTGTTTAATACTTTGGAAATGCATGGAGACTTTGATTAAAATTTTAATTTTGTTTCCTAGTTAGCCCACATGTGGCATGTACATTTTGCATACCAGATACATCTGTTCCAACAGGGCAATAGCATGATGCCTCCGACTCCTTTCTAAAACAGGACATACGAATGCGTAAGTGTCATTTCCTGATTTCCTAAAGGCACTCTCAAAAGTAATTACAAGTTATTGGTTTACATATGGACAACTAATGAAGAGCCAAACACTCTCATGCTGGCACCATATAAACAAATAATGACGACAGTAATATGTCAGCTCTAGAAAAGAAGAACGAAGACATGATCTACACAAAATTCATGTAGAGTTTTTAATCAAATATATGGAAAGTCATGGGGAAACTCTCCGTCTGTGCTCAAAGACTCATATATTTACAGGAAAAGTAAGAGAACGTAATTTCTCTTTAACCACAGTGTGAAGATAGACATTTGGTCATTGTAGGCCAGACTCCTCAAATTGCTCAGGGCTTTAAGAACATAGTAATTTCCAGCCTGAATCAGGCCCAAGGCTGACTAAGACCCACACTCTGCCTCTACCCTGGGCTGGTCCCAGATGCTGTACAAATGTAAAAGAGCTCTAGAGCAGAAGTAGGTAAAATGGTTCCCACCTTCAAGGAGGCCTTTCTGGTCCTGATCTCTAGTAGTTAAAGACTGACTTGAGTCCTGGAGTTCAAGTTTTAGTTTAGTTTAAAACTTAAGTTTTAGTTCCTTTCAAAGCACTGGTCAGCAAGAATTTCAACTCTTAAAATATTTCATTTCTGAAGCGGCCTCCAATCCCATTTTCAATCTACGTAGCTTTGACAGATTTTCAAGGGCTTGGCACCTATAAATGACATTGAACTGCTCAAAGTCATGAGCGTTCTGCAGCTCCTCTTATGAAAGTTCACAGCCAGACCCTCAGGAGAATTTAGTGTGGTGAATGAAGCTAAGCACATATAACTCAGTAACGCTTCTAAATGAAAATGGAATGCTTTTAAAAATATAAATCTTCCAGACTATAAGAAAGGAAAGCAGAAACCAAAAGACCTGCAGAAAAGCAAGTCTAATGTTATATTATAGATCGAGGAAAAGGTGATAGATGCTAGGATAGATTGTTACGAAGCATGAGTTTGTAACTATTATTTCCCCTACATTTATGCTTTATAAAAAAGATTTACCCAGGAAAATGCCATGCCTTAAAGTTCTGTTACTTTGCCATAAATTAAGTTTTGAGAGAGAAAATAATGCACACATACAGAATCCAAAAGAAGAAGCAAACATTTTAGCATTTATTTTCCTCAATAATTATTGAGGAAAGCATAACAGTTCTGGAAAAAATACTAAGCACACCTTTTAAAAACAAAAAATTGTAAAAATCTCTCCTTCCTTTTAAACCAAAGGAAACCTAAACCCAAATTTTAAGACAGATGTTCATGTGTAAATTGGAACTTTTACTAGCCATAGAACGATAACTGTTTAAAAAAATACTTATTAAGTATTCACAGGAAGTATAATGCAATCTTTGTCCTGAGCAGTGCATCAGCCTCAGACCCTGGTAAAGTCTAGATCCTGTCACTATGTCCATCTGGCGGAATTCAAAAGCTTCTGTTCTGCATAAACCATTTTATACAGAATGTCTTCAATTACTGGAACCAAATGCATAGCAGAAAGCCTGTTTAAGTCAGGACCCCCTTACAAATTTAAGGTTGCATACTGCCCTCAACCCACAAAAAAGCTCCCACAGCTTTGCAGAATCAGAGATCTGCCCAAAGAACCAGGAGACAACCTGACCTTCATGCAACAACAGTTCTGTTTACAGGCACATATTATTATTTTTCTAGATGCTAAATATGATAATATAGTGTGGATAAAACTTTGCTGCATCTGATTAAAACTTCCAATGTCCTGTGTCCATTAGGGCTGTACATTGGAGTAATAAACACATCCTAGCCCTGACAGCACACACTAAGTGCATCGAAATGGGTCTCTCTCTGGGCTTCTTAGCAGAGAGCATCCTCCTCCTTTGGTAGGGCTGATTATTTTTTTGAATTAAAAGTCTGTGGAGGAGGCAAAGTGTCTGTTTACTTTGCTGTTGTGTGGGAAAGAGTCAAAGGTGTCTGTGACACTATGCTGTGCTTGGAAATTGTTTGCTTTTGGTACAGCCTGCAGTTTTTAAGCAAGATGCCACAAAACCCAAACAAAACTGACGAGAGTCTCCTTAAATGAGAGCAAAGCAAACAGAGATGCTTCATTACACGTTACATTCCCTGATTCTGCTTTTGCTGTCAGGTCCACCAATATTTTTTTTCTCTTTGGTTCAACTTAAAAATTTATTATCTTTCATAGAAAACACAAGTTGTTACAGTTGTGTTAATAATAATTTGAAGGAAAAGGGTTTCTTTTGGCAAGTCTGTCTTAAAAAATAGGTAAATTCAGTAGAAATCATAATTATTTGCTCTTTAGATCCTTGAAACAGTAATTTGCAACTGCTTTGTGTGCACTGGAGCTTAATGGTTACCTACAGACTACGATGACACACTTTCAGGAACAACAGCAATGTCTGAAACCAGACAAATGCAGTGGGACAGCTTTTGAGGGGTTCTGCCACCCACCGACAAGATAGGGCTGTAAGGAACTCAGGTGTGGAAAAGCTGTGCCCAGTGCCGTGAAAAAGAAAGTCTGCAATGTATGAAGAAATTATGAGTAAAGCTCAAATAGTCCCTCACTCCAATTATCACTAGTGCTCAAAGCATCTGCTGCTGTCGTGCCTTGGTTTAGAGAACACAGAGGAGAAAGATAACTCTGTCACGTTTCCGCAGCAGATACACACTCCTTATGTTCTTCCAAATTTTGTATTTATGGAATATTTAAATTTTAATCATGGAGAAAAGAAAAAGAAGTTAAATAAGAATTTACTGAATTTAAAGGAGTGGAATCATTATTTCAAATGTTTGGATTTTGTCCAAACTGTTTTGTAGGAAATAATGGCAAAACTAAAGTAGCAGACTTGAATTATTTCTGATGATCTTTAACACAAAGCTATGGGAGACTGTTGCCTGATGCAGACCAAACCTTTTCTTCTTACAACCCCACCTGCATTTAGGATTCAAAATTGGAGTTCTGATTGTCTGTCTCTGTTATGTTCTACTACATTTGAGTTAAGAATAAAGATAGCAATGATAATTTGAGGTCACTTGATGGGCATTAGACATTATATTTTAATCACATTCTCAAGAGGCGCAGAGCATGGTAGAAAATATCATTAATCTGATCACTGAGCTGTGGTTTGAAACAATCACTAAGCAATCAGAAAAAAAGAGAAACATCTTAAATAGTATGGAACTGGGATGAACTAGGAATAGTAATGCAATTGAACAGCTTTGTTTGGGCTAGTGCTCTGCTTTGGTTTTTTGGAAGAGCTAGATCGATCATATTCAGGATAGCTCCTTATTTAAGGAATAGAGCATACAGCATAAATTAGAAAGTATAAATATTTAAAGTTTTGTTGAAAGTGTACACAAGCAATCTATTATGGCTGAACTCCTTTTTCTAGGCAATGGCTACAATAGATGTCCTTAAAAGTGATCACTTGATATAATACTGGCCAAAGACCAAAAGGAACTTTGTTTCCATAATGGTGCACAGGAGAATTCTTTATTTTGAAGTGCCACATGGAATGGCTAAATTAAGTCATAGGAGCAAAAAAATTTATGGTATCCCAAATCTTTGCTTGGGCATATACTTCATGGCATCACTCTGTAAATCATACTGGAGCTAAACAGAGCTGTTCACCAATTACTAATTCAAATGATCAGCTGCTTCAAAGCTGTCAAGCCCGATGCTAGCTCTTTTCAGAACTGCCCTCTTGACCACAAGTTTAGATGTTTAGATGTGCTTTTAGGGTTATAATGAAGAGTAAGCCAAAACTAAAAAAAAAAAAGTCCGTAGTCAAGCACCAGGAATTTCAACAGTTCCAAATTTGGACATGGCTGAGAGTAGACCAAGAATACAGTCAAAATACAGTCAAACCCACTCTCTGGAAGCATCTGTTTGGAGTGAAGTATAGTTCAATAGTTCAGTCAAACTACAAACACCCTCCCCAAACCCAAGGGATAGTAAAGGACAAAGGCAAGTGGGGAAGATCAGCACAGGATGGGAAGCGCTGAGATTTTTTCTCTCTCCAAAGTGGTTACAGGTTGAATTCCAGAATTAAAAAACATGGCCTGTCTATCATGTATTTTCACCTATTTTTAGGTAAATTTTAGGTAAGATTTTTAAGTCATAGGCACTACTTTAAGGTTCCTCTCGTTTTGTCTCGCCATTGTCTGTGAAGCTGCTCCTGGGGACTTGAGCAGACTATGACTGTGTCCCTAGAAGTGCGAGTGCCAGGAGGTTTCACCTTAATCACCCAACTTTAAAAAGCTTCCTTCCCCTCTCGTGCCTGTCGTTTACCATCAGATGCCATCTGGGGTGACACATCATCTCTGTGAGACTCTGCTGGGGGGGAGCAGTTAAGCAGGTAGCACTGGTCTCTGGAAGCAAAGGGCAACCACCTGAATTGCCGCCCTCCCGCGGGACCCGCGCGGGTCCTGTCACTGTCCAATGAACCGACCTCATCCTGCTCAGAAGCCCAAGCTCTCACTGCTCTCTGAAGACCACCATCAAGTTTCTAGAGAACGTACCATCTTATATTTGATACCCCACCTCTCTCTGCTTGTATACCTAGTTGTAAGTTGCTCAAACAAGCAAAAAGACAGATGAAATATGACATGTCTTTCTTCTTGACAATAAAATCTACTCTTTCTTAAATAGTCACTCTTCAAATTTCCTGGATTCAGAATCTTAGTAATTATTACAAGGTAATGAGATCTGACTGATTAAAACACTCAGCCTTATCATGCTAAAATATGCAGCAGAAATGGCTGTCAGTAAAACTCAGATGTGAACAGATAAAACGTACATCTGTAGCACAGCCTCTGGCTGGCTCTCAGGATACATCCCGATATATTGAAGAGCCTTTTCTTATAAGAAATAATTCTTCCCACAGTAGGTCTTAGAAAAGAAAATAATTTCAGCTGACAGTGTGCAATGTAAAATTCACTCTTGTTTCTGTAGATGAGTGGATACTAGAATGCCAAATTTCACTCTTTAACAGGGTTGACTTTAATTTAAGCTCATGTTTAAGGCCTGAATTTATCTTTTAAAATTTTACTTTTTTTGTAACAACAATTCAAAATTAATGAAATGGAAGCGCAAAAGATTTAATCTTTTATAATTTTCCCTTGTTTTTTGTTAAACATGTGTATATAAACATAAAATGAGTAATTCAAACAGAATGGTACTAATTATTATTCCTTTTGATTTGAAAGCATGCAAAGTAATTAATAAATCTTACTTAAACTTTAAGTTAAGATTCACCAGTATGTTTAGGGTAATTTAAGCTGCTCTGTAATAGCATAAAATGCTCAGAGCATATTGGCACTGCTTTGTATTGCCAGGCAACAACACAGCTGAATACACCTCCCAAATTTCATTTTCTTCCTGCTGCTCTAAGCATTCCCGTCCACAACATCACCTGCAAACTGTCCATACTCTTCTTCTCTCATACATTTCCTACTGTTTTCTTCCTTCAATTCTCGATGTTTCATTTTCTCTGGAATCTGAAGAATACATTCAAATAGAACTAATATTTTTAAAATATATATTTTCCTGCTTATATAGGATTAAAACCTTAGGCTGCCTGAGCAAAGATGCTTGCTCATCCATTGGCTTGCTGTCCACCCATTTTGAAAGAAAGGAATTTCCCTGAGGACACACACTGGGCCTCATTCACATTCCGGGGGTGACATTTAGAATGCCATAGAGGATGGCTGGGACCAGAGAACCTTCCTACAAGACTTTAGTAGGATTGAAAGTACTGCAATCTACTACTAAATTCATTTAGAGATAAATAAATAGCTAAGATAAATCACTATTTTGTTTTAATGAGCCATTAAAGAAATCTAAATGATTATTTTAGAAAATAATCTAAAAACCAAGAAGTGCTATTTTAAAAAGATTCATTTCACAAACAAAAATTACGTGCAGTAATTTTGAACACATCCCATATTAGTTTTCACATATATCAAGGAAGTTTCACACCTGTCAGAGGAGTTAATCTCAATTTATCCTTTGCTTAAGAAATGTAATGCCTGTCTCCTTAATTAGAGAGGTTTGAGCTGGTTCTGCTGACACCATTTAAAACCCACAGTCTCAATATAATTTTTAATCAAAATATATGTCATAGGTCCTATTGGAATCTCTACGAATTCCACGTTAATCTCTCACAGAGCAGGCACATAAAATGCATTAGGTGATTGCTTCCTAGCACAACCTGGTTCTCTCGAAGGACATGAGGAACTTGTACATAGGCTTCTTGTAGATACCAAAATTCAGATGAGCTGTGTCTTATTACCTCTATTTTTTTTTTAGAACTTTAAGACTCATAATTTAATTTAACTCAATTAAAACAGTGCAGGAATGTGGAAATGCAAAAGTCTTGAAAATTGAGGAAATGCAAATAGAGCATCCCACTTGGTCAGTTCTCGAATTATTACTCATCTCATTTGCACAAATCCACACAAAAATAGGAAAAAGTGAAAGGGATGCAATATTCCCAGAATAACAATACTCTTTTGTACTGTTAGATAGCAGCATTAATCTTTAACAAATGACTTGCAGAATGCACTACATTTCCATATATGTGTAGCAACGGACACCCAAAAAACCCATAAGGAAGTGAACTGTTTCCTTTATACTGAAACTTAATCTGTCTCTAATGATATAATAATAATTATTTTCAAGAAAAGATGCTGAAAGAGTTACTGGTACAGAAAACCAAGCTAAGTAATGATAATTTTCTTTAAAGATGCTGCCCCCTCAAAAAAAAAAAAGAAGAAAAAAAAAAAGGATGCCACGATTTCAGCCACAAAATAAAATTAAATAAAACCTTTTAGAAACACAGAATGGAATGATTACATCCCACAGTTGTCTGCTGTTTATGCACTAGATGAAATTCAAGCAATAAAAGGGTGAATATTTAACAACTGGCAAGATATATGGAATAACACTATGTAGACATCTGGATATCATTATAGGTAACATTTTCAAAAGGGCATAACTCACAAAAGTACTTCAAAGATGGCATTTGTGTTTATAATTTTACCTTTATCTATTTAGGTCTGTATGCTATGAACAATTCATTAGGAAAATTCAGTGCTATATGTAACTGTCTGACCACATAATGATCTACATGGTGAGCTATCCAATATACTCTTAAGTGTATGTGTTAAGAAATAATAATATTGTCAGTGCAAAGAAGCCCAGCTGTCCTCTAAAAGGAACCAAACTCTTTATTTAATATGTTGGATATTTTTAATGTTTAGTACCTTAGAACAGTAATTATGAAAGTTGAATAGTATCTCATATATTACAAAGACAGGATACTAGCTTGAAAGTTATTGCTCTTAATCAGTAATTTATAGTAAAATAACAAATGCTTTCATGTCCAAAGAAATAAAACACCCAATCCACTAGTCTATGTAAAACCAGAAAAAACAGGAGAAAATATTACCATTTAAGAGCTGTTTATTGAAGTAATCTCATTCTAGCAGCTTTTCATTATTCACATTACTTATCCTGTGGGCACCTGATGTGTGTCTGAAGTCTTTTTTAAAGTTATTTGAGAAACTAGTATTGCCTGTACAGATGTCTCCTGGACAGCAAGAAGTACCATCTGTGATAGTGAAGAACACCCTGAAAACGATTCAAATGTCTTCGCTGCTAAGTTGTGACAGAAGTGAAAGCAAACCACTTAATAGGGCCTCTCTTTTGCAACAACACCTTATCTTGAGTTGCCAAGAGAGTTTGGCAATAAAAAAGTTTAAATTGGGGAAGAACTGGGTAATGGTGGGTATTGCTTTCTTTCCTCCTGAGCTGCGACGGGAAACCTGACAGGAGAGATCCAGTCTATGCTATGGGGAGGCTGGTTCCCAAGACCCACTCTTGCAGTAACTAATGATCCAGTGCTGCAGCCTGTTCATGCACTCTATGAAAATTATGTTAACTTTTATGTATGAAGGACTCGAGTGTGAGTGACAGGCCAAAACAGGAAGAGCGTTAATAGCTGCAAATAGGATTGAGAGAGCCAGCTCAGGAATATTGAGGAATCCTGATAGGAAACTCGTAAGAGTATTAAATAAAGGTAATTCATGGTTCACGTGTCACAGTATATTGCACAGAATATAGAATAGTACAGATGATTCTAACCAAGATACTTCCTCAGGGAAACGTAAATCCAGTAAGGCAATAGATGAAGTGGGATCAATTAGTGCTGGAGCTTTTCATATAAAACTGAAGGCATAACACGATTAATACACTATAATTTTACTTGTTGTCATGGGCTTATGCAGAAGCCAATAACTTTGTACAGATATCTGAAGGAGAAACAGAAGCCTTTACCTGAAAAGATGTCACAAGCCTTACAGGAGAACATCACTTTTCGTGGAAGCTGTGCAACACCATTTACCATCAGGAAAACAATCAGTAAGGCAGCACAGGAAGGACATTCCTAAGTGCCCTCTGCAGTGAGTAACTCCGCAAGCGAGGCAGACAATAAACTCCACAAACCAACACAAGATGTTGGAGAATTTTTTCGCAGTATGTTATCAACTCTAAATGCAAGAATTTTCTATATTTTTTTAGCTAGAAAGTAACACGATTTTTTAACGAATCTGACTGAAATGGGCTTGGGAAGGGGCTAAATAGACGAGTATTGATGAAAGCAGCCTTAGCAGTCAAGGTGATCATTATGAAGTTTTTGTACTTTGTGTGTAAAGGAGATTCAAAATGTTACCACACAGCCCTTCAGCAAAAGATAAAAGAAAAATGCAGGAGTTCAAATGACTAAAGGGTCTCGATCAGCACTTACACAGCTATATGACCAAGTGAGTTATGGTGGATATACAGTAATCATATAATTAGGGCAATAAGAAGGTTAGCACATTTTGTCTGCATGAGCAAAAATTGGCTACCAGGATATAGCAGATAAAACTCGATGCAGAAACAGAAAATGAGTTTCATTACTGTAAGTATCAACATAATAAAGAATGTTGAGCTATAAAACTATCACTGTTAACCTGAACTGTTACAAGAAGTTCTCAGTGAAAGAGCACACATCCCACAAGAGATGCAGCAGGTAGGGAGGTCAAGGCATCAAGATGATCCCCGGAAGCATTAATGCCAGATTCATATACATGAAAGCAAATGAAAACTACCATTTCCAATTAGGAAAATGGGAAAGGAAAGTGATTGGAAGAAAGAGAACATTTCTTTTCAAGTTATCAAAGTAGGCATTCAGTGTAAACAGGAGTGAAAAAAACAAGCAAATGAGAAACTAGCATCAGGCAGTGTGGTTATGTAGCTCTAGAGGTGCAGATTTATTCCATTAAGATGAGAGAGTCTACGCATTAATTGGGAAGTCACGCACATAAAGAATGGATGATGACATTTTGATGCTTCACTTGTCTTCTCCACTGCCAATCCATCTCTCTTGTTTGCAAACAGCTAATATTCACAATGTGTTAATCTTTGGGGTAAGGATAATATATTTCAGCTCTTTCTGTATGAGATAGTTCAGAAACAGGTACTTGGTTAAACACTGCAAAGACTCTCCTCGGAGCGAACAGACACTGCAGTTTACAGAGAGACTGCTGAAAAGAGAGTTTATCTAGCAGCTAAATCCCTATGAAACCCTCTTTTAATGACTTTCTCCTATATTTACTATCTAATTTGCATTTATATATCCCTTATTATCTAAACACCTCATAATCTCAATTGTGCTTAACCTAACAAATCCCTAGCATAATTCAGGAGCATTAGGGAAGTTTTATATAGATAAGCAAGGATGATGGCAATTTATGTTGTCTAACTTAGGCACTGGAGCTAGAAGGTTAATCTTCTGTTTTCTGTGGAGTGAAAGGAAGGAGAGGGATCCTCTGAATCGCTAATCAGCTGTCACCCTGGACATGCTCAAGCACAGGCTCCTTCCTAAGCTGTGGAAAGCACACACTGATGTTCCGTGCTGTGTGTTTCTGTCCCTTGGGATGATCAAGCCAGATCACTCTGGCATTACATCTCTAACTCCCATGAACTCATTGCCTGAGGTCCCTTTCCTCATGCCATTTTGCTGCTTTTGCTGCTTTTGCTGCCAAGGAAGGCTCCCACTGGGTGGAGAAAATTCTTTCCCCATTTATTGTCTTTCCAGAAGGGAACCAGAATATTAAGTAGGCAATTTTACAGGACAGGAAAAAGAATTAAGTGTTGAATCAGCCTGTAATTAACAGAAAGGTGATCATGCCATTTTTAAAATCACTAATATTATTTTATAATAATGAATTTTACATCCCGCAAGGCTGTGAATAACCCAAAATATATATATATCAAACTAATCTCTACAAACATAGCATAAGCATGTTCTTAATATATTAGTGAGCAAGCATGCATATGCATACATAATCACATACTTACTATTATATACACATAAGCATATATTCATCAATATAAACAAATGGACTATATCTACTTTGGTAAAATTTCCTTATAATTTCCTTTTGACTAAAACTCATGTCTGCTGGGAAGGGGTTAGCAAGGTTACAGGTGCCTGACTCATAAGCAATGCTTCCTTTATTAATCTTCAGAAGATGCAGGGTGCAGACAACCTGATCTTCCCCGTAGCAGATCAGGAATTGCACTCTCAGATCACAAAACCATGGGCCCCTTTTGGTTCCTCAGCACAGCGGGGCTGGGACACAGTCTGCTCCAGCCCAAGCACCACTTGGAGAGAATTTACATGGATTTAAATTATATATAGGCTGGCAACAGTTATGGTAATGCTTCCTTGTTCCCAAGGCTTTGAAGATGTGAATCTCCGTGCAAATGGCTATCAGATGCACTGCAAAATATTACTGTTATATTCTGCTATAGGGTATCTGCACATTACTATAAGCAATTTCTTTCTTCTATGATATGTATATGCAGAGCTTATTTTGCAAAAAATGAAAGCAAATAATATTACTATATCACAGAAATGAGCTTTCCTATTGCCTATTGCTATCTCATGTTAATTGAGGTCTGTTTCTGTTGCCAAGCAAGGTTTAATAGGCTTCCTTGACTTATAAATCAAGGGTGTTTCACTAAAACTAGTGTGTAAATGCTTGTCAGCATTCACCTTTGCTGACAGGAGTGAAAGAAATCAAAGGAAATGTAGAATATTACTAGAAACTGTCTTAGAACAACAAAAATAAAAAAAAAAGCTGATCAGGTCCCAAAAAGGAAAAACATCCCAAGCATATAGGGAAGGATTTTGATATAAAGAGGTTTAAAGACATTCATGCTGAAAATATAAGCTAAAAGCTTTTAATTTTGTATTCAATGAAATTGATCTTTAACGTTAAAACTTTGTGTATGTTTGGCCTTTTCAAAGAAAAGCACTGCAATAGACACAATATTTGGGCTCTGCACATGGAAAGGAGGGCAATCCATGTACCAGCCTTTATCAATAGTTCTGTGTTCAGAATATTCAGCTTGTGCTCTGCCTAATGATACAATCCCCCCTTCTGTGCACTGGGAAAATGGCCCAACCACTCTGACATGGGGTGATTTGGATTAGGTAGCTCAGAATCTCTGGAGCTAGTACTATTCCTCTACAACTGGAATATTTAAGAGGCCAAAGAAAGAGAGCGAGGGAAATGATACAGTCATGGGTGTAAGTGGATCACTTCCCTCTGCACCATATGACATTATTTTGCAAATCCAACTTCTGGATGTATTAGACCCACATTCTAGAGGAGGGGAATACACTATTACCACTGAGCAGTACAGTTGAACAGAACGTACCCGTCCTTTAGACTCTTGTTCTGGAAATACATTTGTAGTTAACTCATAGTTTCCTTTGCATTTTCTCCAGCATGGGAAATGTCAAACAATGCAGGCAAAACTAGACAGAATAGGCTGAACACAAGAAAGAACCCAGAACAACTGACAAATTATCGGTAATTTCCCTTGTTAGTTTGAGATGCACAGTGCACAGAGAACAGCGCTGCCCAGCTCCCCGCTGTCATCACTCCTGTGCTGCTCATGTCCACCTACAGCTGCTCCAGCAGCCCCTCTCCATACACACAACCTGCCACTAATCTCCAAGCCCGGGACAGCAATTATCACAAGTGCTAAGCAATCCACATCTAATCCTCCATCAGTCCTCCGCCTTGATCTCCAAAGCAAGACTATAATTGCCCATTTCCTCATCATGCAACTGCAACTATCCCAGCGGAACATCCCCAGTCAGAACTCAAGCAGCAGCCATAAGGTGCAGCAATGTACAGGTTGCACCCTGTATAAACTCAGAATCATTAAACTGCTTGTCAGAATAAAGCCCACTGGGCTTACAGCTCACAGACTTCTGAGCAGAGAAGTCAAGACTGACACTTGGAGAGAGGCAATTCCATTGCATTTTTTACTCTGTTGGACTGCATATAAAGTGAAAATTGTAATAACTGAGAATGAGCCAAGAATCTATACTTCATTTCTCAGTAAAGATCCTTCCATCTATATTCCTAATTTTCTCCCTGAAGTTTTCACTAGTTCTCAATCTTGAATCTAAATTCTTTAGGCCCAGTATCACTTTCTTTTCTGTTTTCTTCCAGTTTTGTCTGAGGTTTTTTTCATTGCTTTCACTTTAAATATTACTCTTCCTAATACACCAGTTTTGGGGTGCTTATGAATGATCATTCACACATCTGTGGGACTTGTGTATCATATCTTTCATCTGATGGAAGACTCTGGAACACGTTCCACATACACAGTCAAGCTCACAGAAATGAAGACTATGTCATGTCAGCTCCTTAAAATCTATTACCTTCAGGATTCTTCTTCAAATGTGCCTTTAATCTGAAAGACACACTATTCCTACAAGTAGATACTCCTTGCAATTTAATAGCAGAAGGTGATGGCAAAGAGAGAGTATAAGGGAGTGTATGTATAAGGGAGTATAAGAAATGTAAATAAAGAAAGTCTATGTAAAGAGTATTATAAAGAAACGACATACTGCGAAAAGAATCTCAATGCAAGATGGAGAGGGATGAGCAGGAGAGTGAGTCAAACTGAGGAAGTGGGAAAGTGGAGAAATGGAAGAAAAGTTAAAAAAAAAAAAGACTGAGAAAACACCTCCTACCCTTATCAGTAGGTATGGTATAAACTGTTTCTCTTTAATGTCTTCATTCATTTCTATAAACCACAGGCCAACCCAGAGAGCTGCAGAGTGGATAGAATGAACCAAGACTTAGATTTCCTGTCCCATATTCAGTAGTTTTGAAAAGGAAAATTTTCTATCAGATGAAAATCAAAAGTCTGATTTATCTTTCTTTTGTTTATGTGAGAGAAAAAACCCCTCCAAAATTGTGAACTTTCACCATCCTCGTGACATTTTCCTTCGAGTGATCTCTGGAAGGAGATCACTTGGAAAAGTCAATGTTACACGACTTTAACACTCTGCCATGATCATCTTTGAGCGCGGCTCCGTATCTAACCATGGCTGGATTAGGCTTCCCCTTCCTGGACACAGGCACTCTCTCCACACAGAGCTCACAGATCTCTAGGACTCCATAAAAGAGATCATTACAGGTACACAGCTAAGCCATAGTCTATGTGCTTAGTCACACTCCACAATCTCTTGGCAAGAACCTCCTTTCAAACAGTGGCCGAGTAATAGGAACCTTAGTCAACCTATGTACAATCATCCCCCACAACCACTGTGTTACGCAACTACTGCAATTATCCACGACTGCTGTCAGAAAATGCTGAGTTGTTAGAAATGAGTCACAGGAGAAACTTAATGAAAAGTAATCTTTCCAGGGAACATCTTTCCCAGCTATTCTGCTTCTGACTAAGGGGGGCTGCCAGACCCTTGAAAGCTGCACCCACGTAGCAGGGGAAGTAGATGCTGAAACGTGGCTGAGATGCTGGTTTCCCTCTCACCACGGAGGGGAGTGCACTTTCTCTCCCTTCTGAACGTACAGGGTTTTCTTCCAGGCTCAGGACTCTTAAACTGCTGGGAAAGATACTGCATCTGAAATTAACATTTTATTTTCACAGAAATGTTTATTGTTTGTAAAAACAAACAACACTCCCTCCTCTCTCAAATTTTAATTTTCTTAATGATTCTAAGTATACTTTTAAATCCATGTATACTTCTGAAATTCTCACACTACTTTCATTATTTCTGTTACCCTTTCTAATAGTATATTTAACATGCAGAAGTGTCTCACTATAAATAAGATCAACTCAGCACCTGCCTTGTCATAAGCATACTAATTAAAGCAACCTGCATCTTTAATGTGCACTGCAATGTGAACCACTACCTCAGAATGCAGTATTAGTGTCATTAGTGACTCGGCTTCACAGACTGATTCTGCACAAAGACATAAGCACTGTCTTAACAAATGACTTGAATATGCAAAGCTGTGCACATACTACAATCTTTGCAGTGACTTATTTCTGTGTTCATTAAGGAACATATTTTTTCCCACTTCATGCATTTTAAAACATCTCCCTAATGAGTTTACATGCTAAGCATTAATATTTATTTTAACATTTTTCCATTAGCTGTGTCAAACTGAGTCTCTTGTCATTTGTCATGCCACACTGAAGGTCTGATAATTAACAAATATGTTCCTGCTGTTGCTTAATGATGAATGCAATTGTATAAGAGCATGTGGTTCTGCCTTTGTGGCAGTTCTTTTCTCAATCTGACTCTCATTTAGAGCTATGAACACATGTATAAGTTGCTATAGCAAGCACTATATTTGAAGTGTGTGTGTGCACACTACCATACATTTCATATATACTATATATACAAACACAGACTATGCATAATTTAGCTTATGTTTTACAATGAATTTTCATAGAGTACTATACTAGCTCATGAAAAGGCAAAGGAGAGTCAAGAGCTTGTTGATGCCCTGTTGATCACTTAGATTTAGCATGGAAAATGCTTGCCTTTGAAAAATCACAATTATTTTCCTAGCAGGGACTTCTCTTGTTAGGTTTCATTATTGCACAGACCAAGCTAAACTTCCTGGTGCAAAAT
This sequence comes from Scolopax mira, assembly GCA_004320125.1. Classification (NCBI taxonomy): domain Eukaryota; kingdom Metazoa; phylum Chordata; class Aves; order Charadriiformes; family Scolopacidae; genus Scolopax; species Scolopax mira. The sequence continues at coordinate 76,132 of BJBW01001572.1, read as the reverse complement.
GTTGGCAGTCCCTGGCCTCTTCAACATAACATTACAGCACATAATTTTCTATAGCTTTTTTTTTCTTCAGAAATAATAATTTTAACACACCAGTTAGTTTCATGCTCTTCATTTTTTCATGGACACTTGCTACCCTACAGCTTGCTGGCCACCTGTGCACACTTTGGGAAATCTTTGCGGTGAAAAGCAATAAACATTGGCCCAAAATGAGTGTGGGAGTGGGTCACAGAGGGCCAGTTACTGAGTGACACCTCGCACTTTGCTTTCACCCTAACTCTGCTCAGTTCTGCAGCTGAGCAGAGAATGGGATCGTGCAGATGAGAAGTTACAGACAACAGATAAGAGGCCTTTTAATGTTACACTGTTCACTCCAGGTTGATATTTTCTTGTCATCCTTGATCCACCTGCAGGACACAGAGAAGCATCTTCTGCAGAAACAATGTTCTCTCTCTAGGATGTTGTTATCCTGAACTTGACTTTGCAGAAAGAAGCTATATATTTATTTTTTTTACATCCTTTTCCCAATTTTTTCTTCAATCTATGGTAAAATACACTGTGCTCTTCTCTGCATAGGAAATTGACTTGTTTTGAGAAAGATTAACTATTCACAAATCTTAAACTCAGGAGTTAGGTGTACTTTAGTGATTTATGTTACAAAGGGAGGAAAAAAAAATTCCTTTTTGATGTTTGATACATGCTGATCTTTTTAATGGCAATTTCTTTCTTTCTTTTTCTCCTTTTAATTGAAATGGTTTCTAACTCAAATTAAGCATCTAAAAGAGTTCCAGTAACAGTGCAGTACTGTAAAATCAGTTACTGTATAAATGCAAGAAATTTTCTTGTTTTTAACAAGTGTGTTTGTTTGCACATTGTGATGGTGTTCTGAAACAACAGCCCCAACTACAAGAAAACACGGTCTGTTCTGTCTTTTTGATGGATCATCATTGCAGCAATCAGTTATGAATTAGGGACACACATACTTTTATCTGCCTAGAGGGTAAACAACACATTTATTGCTTATTATTCATACCCAGTTGGCTAATCTGTCCTCCCATCTAATATCTCCATGATATTACAGCAGTCAACAAGAGTGAGAAAGGTATGCAGCTTGCCCTGGAGGAGCAGTATGGATGCCATATGCTGCCCTGTGCTGCTGTGGAAAGCTTGATGCCTCTCCAAAAGCTGAAAGAGGTCTCTCAAACAGGCACATCTGCACTGTCCCAAGGCTGGACTGGTTTGGGCACAGCTGTACTTTTTACTGAGGAGAAGAGGGAATCTGGGGGACGCCGCCTCTGAATTTGGGTATATGGAGTTACCTTCCTTTGTCTCCAGTGGGAGTTTCTGGGTGGTGGGGACCTCTCAGTGTTGGGCTGCACCGATGAAGCTGGACAACAATGGGGAACAGCTGGGAATTCAGGACAATCTGAGCCATGCATTGAATGTCTTCTTTCTTACATGTGTCAGGAAGCCTAAGTAACCATAGTGGGTCGAGACATGAGCCATGTGCTTATCTGAGATTCCTTTGTGCAAATTAGATTAAAAAAAATGAGTGAGGTTCCTTTTTTTGTTTTCAGGAAGAATGCTCAAATTCGTGCATTTTTTTCCCCCCACAGGTGGTAACTGGATTCTGAAATTACTTTTCTTATTTATTAGGATGCTATCCAGGAAAATCTCACTAATCTTCACAAATCAAATCTGTCTGCCATATGATCTCCATTATGGACCACACTCTTGCCTTCACTCATATCAGTTTAAATCACCAGTGACTCTGCTAGCTTCATAATGTTCCTTTTGATTTACACTACTGCAAACTGAAAAAAGTTTGCCCTTTCAAATAATTTATTTTCCATTTTTTTTGCAGCTTCTGATCAAACCCAAGATTTCCTCTGATTTCTGGTAAAATGATCAATGTGAGAAAAATACCACACTCTATCAATAAACTCCAATCTAAATTTCTCCTACTTTCTCTCATGTCCTGTTCATTAAAATATTTCTTTATGTTATAGTCTTCCTAGAAAGGGCTTGTGACATTTTTATTTAAAGGAAGTGACATTGGAATAAATTCAAATAAATTTTAAAAGCATTTTGCATATTCACACTGGAAATGTGATGCTGTTGATTTGTAAGTTGGTGTTCCCAAGGCATGTGTATGTGCAAGACCAACGCTGGAAGATATTTAATTAACACAATAAATATCACCTCAAATTGTTAGATGTAGCTTTTGTGACCTGATATCCCTTTCTTACACTGTAATATTTATTCTGCTGGAAAAATAAACAATTATTAAAAATGTGGATTTGTGAAGATTTGTGAAGAAAAAATGTAAACAAGCAAGGAATCAAGGTCTAAATCGAAAATAATCCTTTGAGCATCTTGTTATTTGAACCGAAGTCTTTTGATCTCAGGCCTAGTGATGAGCTAGTCACTTCAGTGCACTTAAGGCAGGTTTATTGGTATAAAACTGGCATAGAATAAAGGTCATAAAATGGCAGAGGATAAAGGTCCTGTTCATTTTAACAAGTGAAGTGAGATTATTTACTACTCAATTTAGAGTCTGAAAGTGCATTCTGCAGTGTTTATCCATTGGGAAAACCAGAAAAAATAGACAACTCTAGTTTCCCCCCAAAATATGCTGCAACTGGGGATTTATTAGCAATTGCACTAATAAAACATTTAAAGAAACATCAGGGCTTAAGCTACTCAAAGCTTATTAGATAATTAGGCTGATTGTCACTTAGGACTTGATGCTGAGAGGTGCTGAGTAAAGTGCCAAGATCCTCAAGTGAACAGTCCATGAAAACTGCATCCTTCAATTTAAATGTAAACTCTGGTCCAGAAGGGGGAAGCTGCCAGACCAAGTCACAGGGAGATTTGGAAATCTCAGAATAGATTTTTTTTTCCTTTTTAAATATTCCTTTTAAATATTCGTTGTTCAGTGAGGCTAAGAAAATTCCATTCATTTCTCCATGCTCTTGCCCATTTAATGAGGCAGAGAAGCATTTTATTATTCCCCTCTGATGACTGCATAAGCACAAAAACGCAAAGCTGAACAGTGAAACAAACAGTAAATTATTTCAATCCTCTTAATTCTCTGCTTTTTTGGCAGATAATGCCGTAAGTCATTTTAGCTTAGCAGCCACAGATTCAAGAGAGATTTCTTCTTAAACTTTGGAAATGTTTAAATTGAATGAACTAACAGAAGCAATAATTTTTATCTAAACAGGGAGAAAATAAAAGCAGAAGTTTTCAAATATTACTTTTTTATCTAAATAGGGAGAAAATAAAAGCAGAAGTTTTCAAATATTACAGTGGCTATCAACTCATTTTTTTTCATGTGTTTTTGCAATGAGTCTGAATGCTACCTTAGGAGGGCAACTTTTCCCCATTCAATTCAAATCCATGCAATGCAAAGTCCCATGAAACTCAGTAAACTAAAATAACCTTTTCCTCCAAACCCCTTCCCTGAAATTCTTGACCAGTTGCCGGTGGTTGAACTGGAATGCATTTGGAAGGGTTTGAATCAAGTGCAGCTAGCCCAAAAGACAGTTTGGCTTCCTACTGAGGTGTAAAGGATAAAAAAGGGATTGTGGTGGACAGTGCATTGTTATTGTGAATTATGCAGCGAGCTGAAAGGACACTGGAATAGTCATCAAAGTTCCTAAGAACTGCTCTTTTCCAGATGAGCTAATAGAGTGGCTCTGAGCTCTGAGGTTAACTGAAATCAAACCTAATAGTGCTGCAAAATACATCTGCTGTATTCGACTTCTTTCTAAAGTTACAGCAATGATTCTGCTGACCCTATTGTCAGCAACAGCTCCAATTAGCTCAACATTAAGTGCACGAAGATGACCACAAAGTTCTACCTAAAGCACATATGACAAGCTGTAACCTTCACAAAAATAGATGTATTTTTTGATATTCTAAGAAATCAGAAATCTATGAAACCATTCATTGGGTTTTCAAATATCTTCACTTAAATAACGTTCAGAAGGAAGGAGTCATTGTCCAGCACTGCTTCATTAATAGGCTTACATAGTAAGTGATTGCTTGTAAAAACAGCTAGCCCTGAGAAGAAAGACCTTGGAGGTCTCTGCCAGCTCTATGTAATGGAAAGATGACACGAGTTATGTGAGGTTTACTGCTTTATAAGATCAGTGTTTCATTAATTTGTTCTGTAACTTGAATATGTATCATTTTATGTCCCTATAAATTTTTCAGGTATAGTGCTAATATTAATTATTGATTGGATGTAGAAATGTTGACTTCCATCAAGTACAATTAATAATGCATGTCAAACTACAAGATAATAAATGTGTGTTCTTTGAAAATGAGTTAGAATGCATCAGATGCTTTTACTTTCCATTATCAAGAACTGATTTATAATCATAAAAGCCTGTTTTCATTATATTTTCGAGGGGAAAAAGGAATTTTATACCTTAGGGTTGTATCCTCTTCATTCATTTGTAAGACCACAGAGATGCAACACTTAGAGGAAAGTTTGCACATCTTGTGGTGTCTCTGTAGATCTGTTGCACTGTGTCCCACAGATAAAGCCTCACCCTGTATAGGGCCATTTTTCACATCTCTACAGGAGCTCATACCATCTGTCAGGCCTTGGCTAAGCTGGGGTTGTGAACAGCAGAGCAGGTGAGAGCAGAAACGTGAACATCGTCTACAAAACTAGGAACCACATGAGCTACATCTTCCTTGACAGCTGGGGCTATAAGAATATGGTCTACTGAAGCCAAAAGAGAGCAGGTAACTCGGCTGTGAGCAGGAGCTGACTGCGAGTACAGGAGTGTCAGCTATTATATTGTGATTTCAGTATAACTCTGACCCATAGGCATGAGTAATGCGTGTCTCATTGATTTCAGTTAGGGGCAGTTTGGGCCTATTTACTGTAACTGAGTTGATTCTCAGAAAAATAATTAATTCCTTGTCATGTCTCACATGGATTGATTTTTGTAATTACAATGAAATTGGTAGCAAGGGTGGGGAGAACAAAACGCACTTGATCTATGTTTAATTGGATGCACAAGCTGTCAAGGACAAAGAAATTGGGATGCAATGACCATGCCCATCCTTGATGCACTCTTCCCTGCTTAGATTATGAGGGCCAGACACGTGCTGCAGTGGAGAAGCTAAAATCACACCCTGCTCTAACGTACAGAATATAGTACTGAAGTGTAAAGAGCTGTGTCTCTCCAGCAGCCTCCACAGCACTCGAAAGAGATGCCCAAGGGGAAGAAGATAACGACAGGACAAGCTTAATGTGTATCAATGACTAAGAGAAGACAAAGAATTGGAATGGGGGAGAAAAGAAATACAAGCTGCTGATGATAATAAGCTGCCAGTAGATAATGTAGGGAATAAATAGAAAAGGAGAGAAAAAAATAACATGTATGGCCTTGCAAGGTAATGATGCTGTTAGGAGAAAGACAGCAGCAGGAGAGCTGCTGAGAGAGAATTTTGTTTCCACTGGGTTTTCACTAAAATGGCAAGTTTTAAATTTTTTGACCTAGAGTGAGTCAGTAATTGACTTCTAAATTAAAAAGGTGACAGTCTTCTTTTCCAAATATGTTTGTGAGAGGGGCTACCGTGTTTCCATACACACACACACACACAGACTTGATGGAAACACTGAACTTCAAGTTTCTACAGCAGAGATTGGTTTGTCATAACGATACCTTCATTAGTTACATAAATACAGTATGAGATTTTGTGCCCATTAAAGCTTATGTCTTCTCTGATTTCAGCAAGGCCACAAGAAGCTGAAGAACTATTTCCAATCTTTTGCTGAAAAGTATCTGTTCAGGAAGTCTCCAAGTCATATATCAGAAAATTTTTGTTACACAATAGCCCTGTGAACAAAAGCTGCAAAACAATCTCACATCCAAACATTCAACAGAAACGATCCATATGAGGGAGAGTTTAAGGGTGTAAAATCAGTTCTGAGTGAAGTACTTTCATCTAAACACATTATATTTTAAACAAAATACATGCCCTCTGCATACAATACAGGGAACTACTTTGCATCCAATTTGTGCAGTTTCTAAAAGCTGATGTTTAAAATGCCAGGACTCTAAGGGATTTTTTCCTCTGGTGACCTACACACATGGCAACAAAGGAACCTGCAAACTTGTACTTTAAGAAATAAACCCCAAAACAACTCACTGCTGTGGCAGTCTGTTGGCAACACTTTTTGACAGAGTTCTGTGCATAAATTCATAACACAACCAAGTGTGAGTCAGTAATAAATAACCAAATGACAATGATTGATGACGGCAAATCTGTCTCCAAAGAAATTATTGGTAAAAATACTAAAAATTCTTTACCTCTTAATATATTAAGCTCTTCATTTAGAGGTTGAGTTGGTACTGCCAGAAAACCCTTTTAACACAGCAAGCATAAATTTTAGTGGGTGTTTGAATACTGAAGCGCAAGAGAGCAGCCTGTTAAAAAAGCTGCCCTTAGAAAGGCTGCTGTTTGCATAAAATATATTGGTTCTTCTCATCTGGGAAATCATTTAATCTACTTTATATCATATGTCCTGTCACTAAGGAAGCAAATATGGATATGAAATATGACCATGAAGCAAAACATAAAAAGAGACTTAATAAAATGACTAATTATGTTTTGCCTAAATCCTCTCATGCCAGGAAGAGGCACATACCATCATAAATTCAGTGAAGTCTTCCCGTTTCAGTATGTGGGAAAGGAAAAAACCTTTGCAGCCAGGGCCTGTGAGGCACATTACTGCAGAGGGTTTTCTCAGGAGAAATTGAGAGCACTGACTGAGGAGGGCTGATTACTGCAGGGCTTTAACTGATGGCTAGATGCAGAGGAAGAGGAGGGGTCTGGAACTGCTCCATGCCATGACCTAACACTTGGTACGTGGACAGCTGATGGAAGAGTCTAACACTACTGGTCCAGCACAACTCTACAAAGTACAACTCCAGTCCTTAGTGACAAATTCTCAGTGCTTTATGCTACTTCTCAGTAAATCACTAAGTTTAAAAAAAAAAAAATAAAAAAAAGAGGAAAGGACACAGACAAGGAGGAGTAATAAAGTGCCCAAGTATTTATGAAAAGCCAATGTTAGAAGTACTAGCAGATTATTCTTTGAAATTTAAAATTCCAGCATTTAAATTCCAGTCTTTTTCGTTCACATGCCTGAGAAGCTCATGATCACCAAATATAAAACATATTACATATAGTCTTTACATCCAGATGCTCACAACATCAAAAAGTTCTATCTTTTTTATAAAGATGATTTTGAAAAGATTGTGTAGAACAATAGAAATGCAAACATTTTTATTTTTCCAAACTATTAGCTATTCAGACCTTAGCCTAGTCTATTCTCTGGATATTTCACAGAAATGACGTGACAGCACTGATTAGTTGACACCCAGTGCTAGAATTCAAGCTGTTAAGACAACCACAGAAACATTAGGACTGTGGACACTGACAAGAAATGAAAAGTGAAGCCTAAAACACACATTTGAGCAAGAGCAGAAAAAATGAAAGCAGACATGACACAACGTGAAGAATCATACTTGGATATGAACTCTGCTGAAAACAAGTCTCCCTCTGTAGAGGAGTCTGATTTTATAGTCACCTAGGTCTTCCTAAAGGACAACTGTGTACAAGTGGAGCACTCTGAGCCTCCTCTACTGAGGCCTCTACTGAAGTCAATGGCAAAACTACCACCGGGTTCACTAGGAGCAAGAGTCAGTCCGCAATCTTTAGGATGAAAAACTGTAGTTCAGAATATTACATGTAGATGCAGTGCACAAAATCAAACGGAGGAAATCCGGCAAGCAATGTAGAATATTAAGGACTAATATTATGAAAACATTCATTTTTTTTTTTTCACGCAAAAATATATTCTCAACCATTACTACAAAAATCTGTGACAAGCATGCTAAAAAGATATCTCTTTTTCTTTTCAATGTAAACTGTGTTTTGGTTTTGTACTGCTAAAGCACAATAGAGCAAAGGGCACACTCTGCTGGTCAGAAGCACCATTTACACCGACAGCTTTTTAACAATACGAGTACTAAAAACCAAACCCCATTATAGGACATCTGGAGTTGAAGCGGTGCTCCACAGTGGGCTGCTTCTTGACATTTTTTCATCCTGAATATTAGAGACAATGGCTATGATGCTATCAATGCACTTTCTCATGTTTAAACATTGGCCTACCTGCTGTAAGAACACCTTCTTTCCTTAAGGACATTTTTAGCAGTATAACATTGTTCAAAAACTCTTTACCTTAGGTTTTTCATCCAGTATTTGTTGACGAATCTCCTTGTGTTTTTCTACGAGTTTTTCCTGTCTTTTACTCTGAGCATCTTCTAGCTGTCAGAAAATAGCACAGAATGTTTTTTCAGAGATTGCACATCCCCACTTTCCCACCTCTTCCCCAGTAAATACTTCATCCATCAAAATTAAAATGTTATAATCAAAAAGATGAATAATTCTAATATAAACTGACACACCATTGTCACAAACATCCCTGAGCACAAACACTTTATCAGTTGCAGGTGAACAACAAATCTCATGGGATTTAGAATCAGAAATGTCTAAGGGACTTATTGTAGGCTTCTAATGCATAATGTATTTTTTAAAATCATGTAGCTTTTATTTTTTGAGCTGTGTGAGATGGACTCTGTTACAGAAGAAGAGGATTTGGGGCCTCATTTAATAAAGCACTAAGACGTGTCTGACTCAGTGAAAACCACCTGTAGCTTCAGAAAAGCTAACACCTGTAATGAAATTCTTTGACTTGTATTTATAGAGCTCATAGATTATTTTTTTTTCCATTTCAGTAACTGTACAAATGTAATTAAGTTTAAAATATATTCTGCAATTCAATTTTTACTGACCTTCAGAGTACCTTATGCAGTCTTTGCATTCATGAAACAGCAAGCCAGTTAAAAAATTTGGTACATTTGCCTTGAATAAGCATAGGGTATTCAAAGATTAAATCATAACTGTATTAAAATCTGCCCCTCTTAGCACCATCCAGCAAAGACTGACTAACAATTAATTAAGATCTCTCTGAAATTCCAGTTTTCTTTTAACTGGAACATCAAGTTAAAAAACTTGCAGAATCTTTACACCAAAGCACAGAATATGTACTTTAATATGACATAAAATACGAGAGCTGACATTTTACTGCCTAAAATGAAAAATAAACATACGGCCTGACATACCCGTTTTATGTACTGCACCACCTCCTGGATATATGATCGAATCATTTCAGTCTTCTCTCTGGGGAGAAGCAATCAGCAAGTTATTACAGTCAATAAGATCACATCAATGAATTTTAATACTCCACAACTCCTTTCAAAATAAGTTATGTTACACTTTGAATGCATGGATCTGCCTACTTTACTTTTATCTACTTCCTGAATGTGCCTTTTGTAACAGGCTGCATCTTTATTATATGAAGGGCTTAGGCTTCTCCACGACCTCCCACACAAACCCCTTGCTCTTTCATGACAGGCTTTTCCCACAGGGTACTGCCATGTCTTCAAAGTGATGGTGTGTTCCTTAAAGCCCAAATGTCAGTCTAGGAGAGTGCATGATCATCAGTAGATGCACACTGCCACATTGTGGCACATTAGGTAGCAGAGAAATAGTCTCTGTCAGTGAGCAGATTCTGCTGGTGACATCTCAGAGAGAAAGGCAAAGTTCCTGCAAAGTATAGGACAGACTTGACTTCAGTCCTCAGCTTTGCTATGTAAACCACATAAACCTGAACTTGGAGGAAATAGTTGAACTTTAAGTGATTTGGTGAGATAGTTATTAAGTAACATTTGGTAAAAGGCTGAAAATGAGAGTCCCCAGTGGGATAAAAGCACATCAAATAACAACTTGTCAGTACTTGAGCTGATCAGATTCAGGACAACACTCTAAAATCTGATTGTGGGAGTTTCTATCTATGACATTAAATCTGATGGTTTTAGGTAGTTGCACAAACCATGGGTCCATGTAGGAATTAGAAAAATTAAGTAACAATTAATACATGTATTATCTCATTGCATAGATGATATTATATATACAATGTATTATCAATATGACAATATTGTGTAATATTATTTCCCAAATTTGTGTACAAGCTTTAAACAAACAACTGCCTAGCCTGGATGACTTGAATTGGATTCACCAGAAAGTCTTGCTACTTTCTGTCCTACTGCAAGAATGGGGACAAACTGTCCTGTCACCTGACACAGGGAAGCTGAGTTTCCCACATAGTTCCCATCTCACCTTTCCCAATGACTCTTTGAAAAACCTGGCAAAGGAAAGCCACTGGGAAAAATAAGAAAAAAAAAAAAAAAGGAAAACAAATAATAATTTCTACTTGTCTGTTGCTGAGCATTTCCCACTAGTGTCTCATTAACCTCTCAACAAATCATTTCCTCTTGCAATTGATTTTTACTCCTCTAGCATTTTTGTAATGACTAACTGGTGTTTTCTAATATCACTTCGATGCCCTCTGACCAGCTCTAACCATATTAAGTATTTCCCCCCTTTTTCATAATCAATTATTCTCATTTTGCTATCTTTTCAAGGATGTCTATTAAAATGTTATAATATTGATTCTTAAATTATCTGATGCAGTTCAGTGTGTGTATGTGTGTGTGTGACCTTTTTTCAATATTACCAAATACACAGATGGTATTTGGTAACACTGAAATAGATGCTGAGAGGCTCCAAAACCTGTAAAAACCTTTTTACCTGTAGAAAACCTATCAAAGTTATGTCTTTGTTACTTGGTAAAACTCAGATATTCTGGATTTTTCTATTTTTTTTTCCCTCCTGTTTGTTTTTTTAACTGTCCTTAAATGTTACTAAAGTAAAGACTGGTAACAAGAATATCCCAGGAAACAGCACGACATTAAAATGCTCCATTTTCATTTTGAGCTGCTTGCCAAAACAAATGAAGGAGGACAAACAAATCCAGATACCGTGCCCTTGGGAAGAATATAATCAACTTGCACAACTACAATTTGTACTGTCTGGTGGTGCATAAATGAAATTAATATTCCTGTTCCTGTTCACAGAAACTGCACCCTCAGAGCTCAAACTTCCCTCTCTCTTCCACCCAAAGTGACTGCTCACTGCATAACACTGTTACTGGAGGAGAATCAGTAGCACAACATCTGAGGGGAGTTTATCACAAAAGAAGAGCAAACCTTGCAGTGTGTCACTGCTATTTCTTCTGGAGAGCACCTCTAACAGAGTTAAGTAGCAAAGATAACTCACAAATAAAAATCTAAGTGAAAACAAACTCTTCAAGAACTGAAGCCCCCAAGTCTATTTATACTCGGAGGAATAATGCCTGGATTAACAGCATCTTGGTGAATGACTCCATTGTGCCACTCACAGGCAATGTCCCCAAACCACACTTCAGCACCTTTGCAGCTGACCCAGACTCAGTGCTCGCAGAACAGGAGATTAGATTAGTCCCAGAAAATTAAATTAGTATCCAGATGGACTCCACTGCTCTGGTGAGGTATTAGTCTGACTAAAACCTGCCTTGCATTTAGGGTTAAGACCTTTCTTTGATTTTCCAGTTGTGCAAAACCTTGTGTCATCTCATAACATATAAGGACAGGGATCCAGCGATATACTTACTCTTCCATTTGATTTTTATCCTTGGACTTTGCTTCTGTGATCTTCTCCTGCCTCTTCTTGTCCATTTTTTTCTTCAGTTCTTTCTTTTCTCTAAAGCATGAAAAATAAAGGCAAGTTCAAAATGTATCTAAACAAAACCCAGAAAGAGTAGTGATCAATTATAAGGGGGATAGCACCTTACTTTTCACATGTTTCTTTCAGTTTCTTTAGCTGGCTGTTCTGACACTCCTCTGCTACATCTGTCAACTTCTGAATAAGCTAAAAAAATCCCAAGAAACAAAGACATTTATTTTCAGCTAAACATCATACTTCTCTCAAAAGTCTGTAGTAGACATGAAAGTGTTATGCCCTTCCCTGATTAATTACCAGTGAACAAAAAAAGCCAGTAAACATTCTTATCACTGTAAAGGCATACTTAGCTTGTAGAGTCCATCCAGAATTGTGTATATCCAGCTTACACATAAAATACAAGTCTGTACATCAAGGTGATAATAGTTTCAGAATATTAGATGTAAAACTGAAATTTTACAGATTTATATCTGAATATATTTCAGATCTGAAATATATTGCAGATTCTACCATTAAAATGCCTAAGATAATTCATAAATAGTCACAAACTGAATTTACACAATATACATCACAAACTGAATTCCTGTGCACTGAACACTGAAGGTTTTCTTTGAGTGTGGAATACATTCCTCTTGCACTGAGCATTCTTACATGGAACAGCCTGGATTTCAGGGTAGTCAGGTAGATACTGAAAATTCATGCATGGTAGCTAAAAAAGTATAAGTATAGATAAGTAGATCCTACATTTTGATCACAGAATCATGGACTCAAACCATCTGAGTTGTTGGTTTGAAATCTGTTGTGCAGCACTGGGTCTGATCTCATTCATGCTGAAACTGCTAACAAAAAGCACTTTTGTGGTGGTGATGCTGACAGGAGAGGACACATGGAAAGGACTTGTGTGCAAGTTCAAAGAATGGTGAATTTAAGTGGGAAATGGGACCAGTTTGGTTTGATCACCCCTTCCAGTTTAAGTCTGATTCTGTAAAATAATCCTTTCAGGATAATGAAACAGAGGATGTATAATAATGTCTAGGTAGTCCCCTCCAGCTTTTTATTCCTTTGACAGAAGAAGATACTGACAATAGGCTCTCCTCTAAAAGAAAGATACCAGAAAGAATGCCTCAGCTGCAAGGGAGATTTTAATTGGAATATTAACTCCTGCACAACTCAGAGGGAAAACTCTGAGGGTTCTGCACTAAAAAACGAATTTATCCTGACACTACTTAACTGGGCAATGCTGAAAAAGCAACTTTGCTTTGAGAAATGCCATTTCCCATTTTGAAATGAGAAATGAGTTAGCGTACAATATAAGCCAAACTATGTGGGTCCAAAATGGTCCATTTTTTATTTAAAATCTCTGAGCTGCAGCTAACAACTGTTACTTGAATGTGGACTCTCTCCTGTGGCACAGGTAACTGTGTCCATACATCCACGCTGGAGCAGCTGTGATTCACATACAACTGGTGATAAACAGGGCACGCTTGGGAACTTCAGCTTTGTGCTATGATCCATGGGAACACATTTGTGAAAAGCCCTTGCTGAGTGATATCCACACATATGGCCCCTCTAACCTGCTCTTTTTTGATGGCAGGGCAGAGCAGACAAATCACTTTACTCAACAGTAATAAGGGAAAACATCATATAATAGAAAATATTGTGAGAGGATGGTCCAGAGTTAAGAAACAGTTTGCACTGCCATGACGCCTTTTAAAAACCTTCTTTTCTGCCTAAGAATATCCATCAGCACCAGCTGCCACCTGCCCAAGCTCCTCTATTTCAGCTCAGAGGGCACATGATCCTGCTCTAGTTGTCAGTCAAAGTCCAGCTGTAAAAACACAAACTGGCTTGGACTGATAGATGCTTCTTCACCATACACAGATTATGTCCTGCATCCCCTTAAAGCATTCATCTGAAACAGGAACTCTGTACCCCCTGGAATCTGCTTTAATTTATTTATTTTCATAGTTTTTCATAATTTATTTTCCACTAATCCTGCCTCCTTGAGCACATTTTAAAAAGGGGCAGAACAAAACGGGAACATCATCCAAAAGCTGCAGTAAACCCAGACTTACACAACAAGAGGTAAGGAGACTGCGTTAGCAGAAGTAATAATCCTGTTGCCTTTCTGCCTTCCATCCAAAGCTTTCCAAGTTGTTAGAAGTGTTAGTGACAAAGTGACACAACAAACCCTTGAAGATGCAGCAGACCATGGAGAAATCAAGCTCCAAAATGAACTCCAAGTAAGAGGAAGCCCCACTGAATTATAATGTCATGCTGTTTTCATTACTCACCCTGAGATGGCTAAAGAAAAGCAGATGCCATAACAAACGTACCAGCTTAATGTGCTCTCGTTTCTGGTACTTTTCACTGTAATACTGCTCCTGACGGAGATTTAGCAGCTGCTGCTGTTGCTTCTCCTTCAGCTCAACGAGCTTCTGGGTCATTTCAGAGTCGAGTGCAGCTAATTCCTGTTCAATAGTTGAACAACTGTGGTCTGGGCTGCTCGTTTCAGATCTGCAAAGACAAACACACACACCGCCAAGGTCTAAGTCACTACACACATACACACTGCCCATATTTAAAACTTATTTTTAAGGCAGCTGGTTATATGTAGCCCATTACAAAATTTGTAATATAGGGCCAAAAGATGATTTTAGCTCCACTAAGTCCACTAAGTCCTTCAGGAAAAAAATACTGTTAACAGTTCAATAATGGGATGTCTATTGCTTTTAAACCTCATTTTACTGACCCATCATTTATGCTAAGTGGACTTAGCAGAAATGAGCTACAAACGCAACTGCCAAGATTTCCTGTGAACAGATGCCCATGGAACCTGTTTATCCACCTCCAAACATGTAACTTGAACTTCAAAGCCGCACAATCCTCAGCAGAAATAGTGAATGCTAGGTATTTCAAAAACTGAATCATTCTTGCATACACTTAGCAATAACATTAAGAGCCTAACTTTACATCTGCCTTTACAAAATGCTTAAAATGGTTGAGAACATCCCTTTATTTAGTATTTTCTCCCCCCTTCAGGAAATGCCATACATAGCACACAACCAGGAAACTGCTCTACAGACTGCTGACTTCAGGAGGAACCACCTCCCAGTGGGGAGTAAAACTCAGAAAAGCAGCACATAGAAGAAAAGAAAAAAATATAATAAGGAAGCTAAAAAGCAACACTGAAGAACAGTTTGTTTGTTTGTTTGTTTTTTTAAAGAAGGAAGGATAGATATAATGGTGAAAGGAGACATAACATAACATGATATGACAACACCGAAATGCTCAAGGGAAAAATAATCAGTGAAAGCAGTATCATTCTCAGACTAGAAATAAACTAAACCCAAGAAAAATATTTTAAAAAAATATGCCATGTCCCTGCTTTGCTGCTGTGTTTAGGGCACACAGCCCTAAACAGTAGGTGTTATATCAGATGCCTGGGAAGCCTCAGGAACAATGCAAAAAGATGGACAAAAAAGCCAAACCTTGTACAGAGAGGGCTGATGTGAAAAAAATGAGCTTGCAAGAATCACAATGCAGAGAACTTGCCACACTCTTGCCTCTCTTCTGTTCAAGTTTGCAGGTGCTGTCAATTAGAGAACTTCACCTGAAATAATGTGAATCTGCCTTCATCACTCTGAGGATCCAACCCAAGGTAGCCCTTTTTTACTTCTTGTATTTTTATTATATTTAAAAGGTAGTGGTGTCAAGTGGTGTCAAGGTGATAGGTGAGGATAATTTAAGTACAGACCCAAAAGACAGCATTAATGAATATTAAAGTCAGTATATTATACCATCACACTATGCATTTTAAAGCTGATATTTCTCTTGTGTTTTGGGGGAAAAGAAATAATGCCTATTTATAAATGCTGGCTAAAATACTAAGACTCTGTTATAAGGGACATGCTCACTAAAGAAACTTCTGAACAATGCCAGCAAAACACTTGTGGATGTGTACAAATAAATATTTCAGACTTCCTACAGACAATGGCTTCACTGAGTCTTGGCCCAGTTTTAGACAAGGGCCTGAAAAATGGATTGTTTCTGATCAGAGGCAACACATTTGTATGTCAATCTGACTCAAGGACTCCTGATGAAGTAGTGATTTATACTTTGCAGTTACAGTCAAATAGCTTCAGCAGTAATTTAAAATGATAAAACTCACTTTTTTCCTTGGGATGCGGTATTCTTTTATAAGTCTTCTGTTTGAGATATGTACTTGCAAGTTTGAAAATCCCTAAAAATATATTTCTGCCTTTTTATAATTCAACCTCAGATTTTTTAACCTTCAGATTTCTCTGTATCTGCACATAAAACTTCACATCTCTGAAATCATTGTAACAGCTCTACGTAATAGACTGCAGGGTTTTATTGCCTGATATGAATGATTTATGGTCAGACCATAATGAAATAATAAAAAACCCAACCCAAACCTTTTTACTCAAAGATAAACGAGTCATTTTATTTATTCAGTTTGTTTTTCTGCTTTTATTTGACTAAAATATGCTAGAGAAATAAAACATGACACTGTTTGCTCTGCCACTATCTGTCACACACATTGACAATGGAAAATACAGTCAATAAAATAACACTATGTGTGCAGATGACAACCAGTCATTAAGGGAGTTTGTTAAACTCAAGTGTAGAACCTGGCAATAGTTAAGGTCAGCTGAACATAGATATATTATGAGTGTTAAGCTCTTATTAAGCCCAATGACATTCTGTCATCAGGCAGGCATCAATGAATAAGCTCCTTCCTAGGGACAAGTTATGGTCTCAATCCCAGTCATTTACAATAAGAGGTACAACCAGCAAGGTCAGCAGCCAGAGCGTGCTTGCAGCCTTTTTCTCTGGTGATCTCCTACCAAAAACTATCATGTCATTTTTCTTTAATGTTCATTCATTGTCTTTATATTTAAGAGCTCTAGTTGTATCAGTTTTATGTAAAAGGACTTTTGTGCTTATCTAATTACTGTAAATTATATCCATAATGAGAGAAATAAAATTTTAGGAGGGTACCCCTATCTGATTATCATTCAATTGTAACAGCATCAGACACTGATTGTACCTATGTGTGTATGTTTTGAAGGAGTAAATAATTTATTTTAATTAACTTACAATTCCTTACCATATGAACAAGACAACAATTGCGGAAAGATTAATGAGTCATAACAGTCTTTCCATTTCAAACTGATAATGATCAATACAACTCTCCTTTTTTATTATTATGTAAACAAATAATATAAAAATTATATCAGCACACACAAAGAGATAGGGCAATGAAAGATTTAGAAAAAGACACAGCATAGAAGGGGAGTGCTTGCAGAGGCAAAGCCAAGGAATCATTAAGAGATCCCCATGTGGTCTGGATCAATCATAATTTAAACAGTAGTCAGATGTTAATAACTTTCAGGTGTTTCTTTCACCTAATTACACATCTGATGCCTTCTACTCTAGCATGAGTTTCTTCCAGGGCTCCAACTTGGAGACAATGCTATTCATTCCCAAATTCAAAAACTCTGTTTTACTCAGAAATAGCACAAAAGAGGATTAAGTTTTGTTCCTGTTTTGACACTTGGGTCTCTTCCATCACCAGACAGCACAATGTAGTGTCCTGGAGTAAACCAAATGCTTAATATGGGCAGGATGACTACATGTGCTGGCTGCAAAAACCTCTCCTTGCTTGCAAAAGGAGGTATATTATGAAGTCATATTATTAAGTGTGGGGCATAAGTTTCCATGTAACAGACAATCTTTCTCCTAAAGGAGGTCAGTATGGGAGAAGATGGGGTACTCTGATAAAATGTGCTGCAGTTGACCTGAGTAGGAAAGCAAAACACTTTATCCAGACAGATTTGACTTCTTTCATGTCGCAGTCTGGCTCCTGAACTGTCCCAGTAGGCAGGGGATGTCCCCTTTCATAGACTGTGATTAAGCTCACTCCCTAACCACTGGCTGCTGTTGCCAGTAGAGTTGAGTCACCTACCTGTGCCAGTGGTCTAGGGAAAGTCCCAAGACAAATATTGCATGCCTTCATTTACAGGGAAAGAGGTATAACATGGTGAGCAACTTATCTGACTTCAAGCAGAGAAGCAGCACATCATGGAGAGGGCTTTTTCTGAAAATTTCTGTATCAAAGGTCCTGACTTCATTTTACCTTGCTGCTTTTGATTTTTTTCTGTGCTTTAATACCATCTCTGTATTAGTTATCTACTATAAAAGAAGACAAGTAAAGATCTCCAATACCAAGAACAGGAAAGCTACATTCAACATACCTTTTCTTACTGTCTCTTTTTGCTGTTTTTTCCAAACCTGCTCTTCTCCGCAGGTAGTCATTCTGGATTTCATTATATTTTGCAGTGTGCTCTTTGATAAGGTCAGTGGTTTTCTTGTGGTGCCTCTTCACAAGGTCCTTCATTTCCTTGTAGTGCTTCTTCTGAAGCTTAACAAAAGACTTCTGTTGTTTTAGCTCCTCAATAGTCTGTGCTTCCACTTCTACAATGATAACAACAAAAGCCACTTCAATTTTCTAGTAACGTATGGTTTCAATCAGAGAACCAAGGAATTGCTATTAGTAGGAATGAAACAAAACATGCTTGTTTATTGCTAGTAAGGAAAATGTGGTAGCCTAAACTGTGTAGACTTATCTTTTCCAGATAAACCAACCAGATTAAAAATCCTGTGGCAAATTTAATTGATCTAAGAGTGAAAAATAAGATAAAAATTTAGAACACCAAGATGAGTAGCAAAATAAAAACTATGTACTTTCTTTCCTCAACCCATCACCCCAACGTATAAAAACATGATCTTACAAAGATATGACCACAGATTTTTTTTGTACCCACTATACCAACACTTCAAGTCTCCCTTGTATCTGGATGGCCTACTTAACATGCTGATGCTTAAACTCCCTTCACAAACAGCACTTCAGCTGCCTGCTCTCTTGCCTTGACCCAGGCACTTTCATTTCTCTCATGATGTAGACCCTGCATCAGAGGAGTCATGGCTGGCTGGCTCCCAGCCCAGCAAAGGATCAGTAGCTAAATGGTGAGAACTGTGCTCCAGGGCTGTCACTCCAACAGCCACTATGAAGAATGTCCTGCTCTGTAAACCCGGATCACAGCTTGAGCTCAGGTTCTGTTTGGCTGATATGCAGAATCCCAAATCAGCAATTTACACCAAAAAACTCCAACCTACCAAAAAGAAAAAAATAAGTGCTGGAGGGAATGATGAATTGTGCAATTTGGGGTCACAGCTCTGGAAAAGCCAGGCTGAAGACCCTTTCCCAGACAACAGACTGATTGTATGAGGCCAGCAGGTACTTCCACAATCTAATCCAGCCTCTTTCTACAGCAATATGAGGGAGCCTGAACAAGAGACCATCCACATGCAGAATTTCATGTGTCTTATCTGTTTTGCCCACCTAAATGTAGGACCTACACAAGATTTGGACACAGAGTGGGTTCTAATTTAGCAGAATGACTAGAAAATAAACCAAGCTGTGAGATTTGCAATCTAAACTCTTAACTCCAAACTGGAGGACACGACTCACAATCAAACAGCAGGATACTGGCAGGCCAGGTTGCTCATGTAATGGTAATTTCAGTTTCATGGGACCAATGGGAACATTGCAAGGCTAATGAAGATCACTGAATATCACTGAATATCACTGAAATTTTNNCAATGCAGGACCACCCAGAGCATGTCAGAGCATGCCTCTCAGGGCTGCATCCAGTTGGGTCTTGAAAATCTCCAGAGAAGGGGACTCCACAACCTCCCTGGGCAGCCTGTTGATAAAATGGTTTCACTACTATTCACAATATTCATAGCACATTTAGCTTCTTTTATCATAATAATTCTGGTCTTTTGTCTGCATTAGATGGTAACATTGTGCTTGTGAAACTACAACAATGGGATATTTAAAAAAAATTTCCTTGTTGGCACCCAATACTGATCTCAGACACGTGCTCAAACATTTAATAGTCCTAAAGCTGAGGAAGAAAACACAGTATGTACATTTCTATGAGTTACTGAAGTCCTAATCACTCAAAGAAATGTCTAAGCCAAATGGCCTATTTCATAAAAGGTGTGGTTCTCTTGACAAATAAAGTGTATAATTCATGCAGTGTAAACTGTATTTATTACCTGTGAGGACACTCTGAATAAGATCTTCTGTCTTTGCAGGTGCTTTCACCGAACCTAGAGGTAAAAGAGATGTCTGATTCTAATTGTTTCAAAGCAACAGCCCTTATTGTGCTGCTTGATTGCAGCACATACACACAGCAGGTGACACAGGACTTATGCTGACATAGGCATTTATTAGTCATTTGAGAAAACACACCTCTGGAGTATAAGAGTAGCAATATGAAAAACAACACCGATCCTGTGAACCAATACAAATAGGTAACCTTCCAAAAACCCACCTGAGCTTTGTTGTTTTATTTGTGAGAAGGCTACCACTTACATGAGTCACATAAGTGGTATTAAACTGATGGTTGTTACAACTGCTCTATGCTATGATGTCAGTGCAAAATTTCTGTACACAAGATGAGTCTGGCTCCTTAGAAGATCAAGCCTATAAAATATCCACTACTGCATACATGTATTTATTAGGCATATCTGTAAAAACTATTTAAAGATATTCCTGCACTTGCAACAACAACAACAAAAATTTTAAAAAACCCAGCAAATTTTCTTGTTCGCAATAACCTTCAGTTCTGCTCCAAAAGCAACTCTTAAATAGAAGATATTTGTATATTTGAAGAAGACTGGCCCTAACAGCATACTAAAGCAATGGGAAAATTTCTACCTATTTTATAAAGACAAAACAATCAACCAAAACCACCCCCCCTTATTTTTTAAATGCAAAGCATGCAAAAAATTATTTTCCATATTTATTTTGAAAACATGAGAGTTTCTTTGGTTTGCTTTGGTTTTTTTTTTTTTACCTGGTGTTGGTTGGCTATGGACAACCTGAGTTGCTGGTTTCGGTGTAAGAGAGGCAGTGCAATTTACTCCATTTTCTGCTGGTGTTGGCCTTGGTTCATTGTTAGCTTCAGATGGCGCATCTCCATGGTCAACCTGAAAATAAATCATGATTTACATTACTCTTCTCAATTAATGGACTTAAAATGACTTATTCACAGGTCTACTTTAGCCTCTTTTTTCAAATGTAAAATTCTGTAAATTTATAAAATTATATAAATAATTCTAAAAGAAAATAAAAAAGGTATCCTTAAGAGCCATAGTAATCCAGGCGGTTCATTTTTGTGGACAAATTTCAAGAAGAAACAGAGCATGCATTTTTATGAAAAAGTATTTTTATTTTAAGTGGATATAACTCATGAGGGACATTTTTCAGTACAGTATATATTAGCTAGACCAGATGTGAAATCTGTGTTTTATTGAAAAGCATTGTTCTCTGACAAAAAACCTATCTAGAAATAATGGAGAAGCTGGCATGAAAATGCTATTCAAATTCCTGCTGTGAACAAAATGTGTACACAAAATTACTTTTAAATTTCATAGATACACACAGCACTATCATTATTCACCATTCTTACAGAACAGAGACATACTTCTGATTCCCAAGATCTTACATTCTTGTAATTACACTCCAAGGATAGTATGTAAACAGTACCTCCATCCTGCTGGATAAATACATCTGTGGTATCCAAATATTTAAGCATTTTCCACACTCTTTTCTTTCTCTCCAGTTTCCCAAAGGCTCAGGCTTACAGCATACATTATACTATGCACTGAACATTTTATCATTTTCCTTGTGACCATCAGGTTTTAAGCAAGCACTCAGCAAATGGAAGGTCATTCATAGCAATCTGTATTTTGAAATGGCCACTCCCCCCTTCCTGCTGTCCCTGCAAGGGACCAGTTGCCATGGTGTCTCAGGGTAGTTTTGGATTTGTTCCTTCAGCTGCTTCCATTTTATTTGGATGGTAATCACATTACATGCAGAGGCAGGATACTACAGTTGGGTTTTTTTCCCCTTTGATTACTCCACACTTGCAAGATATCAGCCTGCACTGCATCAATAGAGGCAAAATACATTTTTGATATAACTGATTTGTGCTGCTCCTGCTGCTGATTTCCTTCATCATGGCCCTGACAACATACTGTATATAGTAATAGGATTTCTGTCTCAACAGCCTGTTTCCACAAAATTATAGGAGAGAGATACTGTAGTCAGAAACATGATGCAATCGAAAAACACTGCCAACAAATTCATTTATATCAAGCAGGAATGACTGCAATAAAACAAGGAAAAACATGATCTAGCCAATATTTATGATAGTAGAACAACGTGACTGGCAGAAGCTGTAGCTATGACAAATACACATACATGGTAACCCCTTCAATTCTCTGTAAAATATAGTCCTTGCAGGATGCAATTCATTAGTTCAATGAAAAATTTTTTTTGCTTTATCGAGCATCAACATTTAATACAGATAAAGCTACAACTCCTAACTTCTAGGAAGTTTGTGCCTCTTAATGTCTACATGGAAAAGTAGGTATTATCTTATGGTTTTGGGACTGAGTTTGTATGTGGCAAGAAATCCTGCATCGCAGCTTGCTGAGAAACTATTAATATAGCCTGTCAGTTTTGGACATAAAACATCTGTTTCAGAAACTAAAGGAAAAATGTGAGACAGGATCAGGAAGTGAATAAAGAGTAATTTTCACTGCATCGAGCAGTCTAATCTCACTAAAAAGCACTTCTCTTCTCGTAATTAATCACGCAGAATACTAAAGTAAACATGATTTTCCCTTAGTGGAGAGTATTTTCAGCTCTTTTGAAAGCATGATGTAATCCAGCCTTATAATTTATAATTTTAATATTCACAGAAAATGGCTTATGTTCCACACGTTGCCATGTCTTTTGCAAGACAGTATATTTACTAAGTAGAAAGATACACACCCATATAGGTATATATCTATATATATGGTCTATTTTTATTTCTACAGAGAAAAGGAGATGCAATGTACTGGGGTTGGGAGATCTCCATGCTACACTGTTAGACTAAGTGGGCAGTTCTTAAATCAGCCTGCCTCTATCCTCCTTGGCAAAGTATAAGCCAATGTAAGCAAGGTCTCCCTATATGTGCCAGATCAACTTAATTTCCATTACTGTTACTTGGTGTGATCATTAAAATTGCAAAATTATGCACGAATTTTCATCTTAAATGGTGGTGTCACATATGCAGAGGGCAGCTGCTTTCCTAAGATCTTTTTGTTTACTTTCCCTATCAAAATAATTTTATTCAGCCAAAGAAGCCAACTGGAGTGATGACACACATTTGATTTATGTCCAGGCATGCAAAAAATCGGTTTCTATTTCAACACTGTTTTATGGGTAGAAACAACAGGTCAGACACTCTGCTGTTTCCACGTCAGACACATTAAGGAGCCAGCATCCTGACTTCCTGGCTCTGCAGAGGAAATTAACGTTATACCCAGGGACATTATACCAGCAGGCACAGCCAAAATGCATTTTACTCTGGCTCATGTTTCCCAGACCCCTACACACTTCTGTTCCTGTGACTGTGTGGATGAAAATGTACAAACAGGTTATACCATTTTACTTTGCGCTGGGGTTAATTCATTCCAAGAAACTCCCGGCTACAGATTTCTCTAGCTCTATTCCTCCTGTCTGTAAAGGACAACAGGCAGGGGAAGGGAAGGCAACCTTAACTACCTGTATGCTCATAAAGACTAACTATTCTGTATTCAGATAACTACAGTTAAAGTGCAAAAATCACCTTGCAGGTATTACAATGCTTCCATTTTGCAAAAATAGCTGTTCTAAGGCAAGAACTGACCAGAAAGCTAACGGTAGCAATTCATGTTACACTCATGAGAGGAACATTGCAAATAAATACAGAAAAGATGCTGTAAATATTTTCAGTTTTTCAGTATTCTTTGTTTATATTATTACACTGGCAATTAACAAGCAGTGTCATTTTGAAGCCTAGAGAAAGGCTAATTTATTTGTTCAAAATGATTCACCATTAGGTAGGTTATTTGACTACTGTTTTGCAAAAAGCCTGGGGAACTTCTCAGAGAGATGCAGTTTAAACTTGTAGGTAGCAAAGAAAAAACTCTCAGTTTTCCTGTGACAGCTGCAAGAACCCAACTTGGATAAATAAATGTGTGTGAGGCGAGGGAAAGAGCTGTGAGGATGTGGAATCTGTGCTAGGAGACAGCACAGCTTTGCACACAAACATTTATAGTGTGTAAATTTGAAACTTTACATAGGAAAATTGAATCCAGGTGCACTTATGCGTCCCTGTCTGGCAAACACACTCAGGTTTATTTAGCTTTGTTGCCAGTGAATATACTTGCAATTATTAACTGATGTGATTCTCTTGGGCAAATGTAAGCGAACAAAACAGTCAGACTGGCTGACTGATGAAGAAAAAGTTATCAACCCATAACACAATCAGGCAATTCAAGATTTCCAAGCCAGCCCAGCTGCCAAATACCTTACCTGGAATAGGCATTTTTAAAACTAATGTAACAAGTTTGTATTTAGATTGCCATTTCAAGCAGTAATTTTGTACCTGTCCCTTGATACTGCATCTAACTGAACAGGTACACATTTTTAGTAAATGCACCACTACAATAGTTTCTTTTATTTTCAAAAGTGTTTCTCTGCTACTCCAAAACAAACTCCTTTATCCTATGAGCTTTTAAGCTCCTTGACATATGGTAGCACTACCTGAGTGCTACAATTCATCTTTCCTTCTTCCTATTTGCTTTAGAAGACACTCTGTGACAGATATTTTCTATCAAATAAACCTTTACAGGAAAAATCTGTACTTTTTCAAAAGTAAAAATGACCTCTAAGGTATTTAAAGGATTATGTTAAAAAAAACCTTTGCTATTAAAATAGAATCTCATGTGTAGAGCGTCCTAGATAAATGTCTAAGATACTATTGAGCATTTCACAGTGTCCTCATTCAGCCGAACTTGTGACAATGCACAAAGAGTAAATTGTTGGCCACTGAATTGTAATGGCTTTCACTCATCTGGTCTGCTTTGGGAATGTATTCTTGGCTACAAAATCTAGTTCAATGAGGCTTTGCACATCTGAGAATTGAAGAAGGCAGGCACCAGAGCTGAGGGCAGTTTAGAATTACAGAGAATTTCTCCATCTTCGCTAGAGACCTGTACAGCATGCCTTTGGATTCACACAATGTCCCCTAACATCTGACAGAAGTAATCTTTAAAATACAAGGTTGATATTTTCAAACACTGCTAGAAGACATCCCAATGACAATGTCTGGATCAGAGAGACAGAATGTTTGAATGTGTGTAGAGTTTATCAGAAACCGAAGTTAAACTGCTTCTGATCTGGAATGTACCCTAGTCTCATTCTAGGCGAGTTGTGTTCAAGCAACTAACACATACAATTCCTAGATACTTTCAATATCTGGCTTTCTAAGCAAAGTAGGTCTTTTAAATACTATAATATAATTTCCAGAGAGTCTGAAACCTCCCATACCTCTTTCTTTACCTCTTCTTCATCTTCCAGAGTTAGTGCAGCCAGTTGCTTAGCTCTCTGCTCCATCAAGTTCACATATCTGATTGGATTGGATAAGGCCTCGATCACATCTAGAAATAATGCAAATACTTCAGTTTCAAACCCCTTATGTTATGGTTCCAGTGCTCATCAGGTTTTAAGAAGGAGATTGTACTTTTCATACAGATCTGTTGCCAACAGAAACAGGTCCTAGAAACAACAGTGGAGGGGAGTACACCATCGTGCACAAATACTCTCACGAAGCCTCTGTGAGTTTGTGCTTGGGTCTCCAGGATGTGCATTTTCTGCACAGAATTTTGTGATGGATTTACAAAGCTTACAGCATCAGTCAACTAGGATCCTGCTTCACACGAGAAACAAAGGAGTAAAAGTAAAAATCCTGTTTTTTAAAAAAAATCAAAATAACTATACAGAATACTATTTTTCACTGAGGATGCACAGTACGGTTTTTAAACCTGTCCTTGTTTAGAGTTGACTCCAAAATACAATGTTCTATGTTAAGCACAGTACTTTCCTCTGCTCAGGAAACAATTACATACTACTGTATCATGTAAGCAAAGTTTCATGGGTGTTTCATGTCTGGGGTATTTCCTCCTTAATCATATAAGTCATACAAAGTCTGCTGAAAATAAAAGAGTTGGCCCTAATCCTATATCTCAGGCAGGCTGCTGTAAATCAGGCCACCTCATATGAGTGATGAGACATAATGACCCATCAGATGCAGAGGTTTGTTCACAGGACTGTTATCCCAATATGGCAATTCATATACACACATTCATTGTGTGTTTCAATTAACCTTCATATTCCCCAGTAGGAAACGTCACAGGATTACCTGCATAAGTATCAGGTACATAGTCTTTGACCTCTATGTATACAAAGAGAGCTGGCAGTGTCAGAGGTTGGTTCCTCTCATTCCTCAGACAGATGTAGTGATAGCCTGCAAAGTAAGAAACAATCAGTTCATGAACGTGAACTCTTCCACAGGTGTTTCTGTGGCGGTGTGCTCTCCCTGCTTCCCCCCCTGCCCCTGGCTCCTGCTTGGGCCTTGGCAACCATCACAACAGCAGTTGTGATTACTTGTATCTGGACTTCAGGGGATGGCCAGCAACATAGTCAAAATACTGTCTGGAGTGGGGACCTAGAAATTTATATGACTATAGGTCAATTATCTTACTGTATAAGTAGTGGACAGCCCAAGAGCCCTTTGAGCTCTCCTGTATGGCAGTGGGCTGCATGCCAGGATCTCCCCCTTTTTGAGGACTTAAGGTTCTACTCCTTGAGGTTGAGAGATTCCTTGTTGCAACAGATTCTCAGTAAGTGACTAATAGCATGCTAAACTTTGAAATCTTAGCTAAGTAATGCAAGGGATTGGTTGTGCATATATAATCCTTTAGAAATAAAACATTGACCAAGTCTGGGACTAGGATTGGATCCAGCTGCACCCAGGCTCCTCTTGGAGAAGGAGTTTAGAAAGCCAGGGGGTCCTTTCTGAACCTCATGACCCAATGGGAGGGTCTCCCTGACAGCTTGTTTGACCCTGTCCTCTATGCAGTAAATAACAGAGTGTGCCTTGACATCGAATCTCATAAAACACTATCACATTTACTACTGGTTTTATCACACTTACTACTGATTTTGTTAAATCACTGTTTCACCTTAATAAATATTTCACTACTTCACTCTAACTACTGAAGTTAATCACTCCATCCATGACAATTTCCAATGTAATTGTGTTATCATTTGTTATTTATAGTGTGGCTCCAACTGAGCCAGCGACTCTAGGGACTTCTGGTAGGGAAAGATTTACCTGGAGGGTTTCAGAGAAAAGTATACAAATAAGGGGCTGTTAGAAAGGCACATGACACTGCAGTTTAAAAGAGTCTTTCCCCTTTATATGTAAATAATGCTAAAAATTGTCATTTACATAATTTTTGATCCATTGTATCTTATTACCTTTGACTGGTTTTTTTTTGTTTGTTTGTTTGAGAGCTCTTTTTTAATGTTCAAAAGTGACCCCTGTAATACTCAGGAATCTGGACAGTAACACTGAGATGTAATCGTCCATACACACTACACAGTATCTCATTAGAAAAAAAGACAATGTAGCACTATATCTACAAAATGAGTGTGTCCTATCATGTGACTAATCTTAAAAATTTATCTGAAAAAAAGAGTACTTTCAGACCATTTTGAAAGCTGGCTGTCTTATATGAGTGAGGGCAGACATTACAATGTAGCTCAGCCAAGTTAACAGCGAGACACCAGAGATGAGGGAGACCCAAATCCCTTTTCCTGGCCACCTCCCACCATCTCCTGCTCTTTCTCTTCTTCACTGACACTTTTCTGATTTTGTAGACAGGCACCTCAGCAAGCTAAACTCTGCAAAAAGCAACTTTCAGAAACTGCAAAGAGTATTCCCTCAATTTAGCTCCCCAGAAATGCCTCACCATAAGGTCAGCCATGTTAATGCCAGTTTACAGACAGTGTCAGAAGTGCACAGGTAGGAATAGGAGGAAACGATTTCCCGACCCAACAAACTCTTCCAGCATTTCAGAGCTGAAAAGCTGCATCCTCTGCCTCACAAACTGGTGCCTCTTGCACCACGGCTGACGTACTTCTAAGGCATGACTATGGAGCTGCACATACAGGTAGTGTCAAGACACAAGTCACCAGCACGATGCACGTATCTAGAGGGACTCCTACTTGTGTGATATGAACAACTCCCTCTGGAGTTAACCCTCAAGGTTAAATCCTTGCTTTGGGGATAGTGGTAATTCTGTGGATTTTTGTGACAGTATGACATAATTTTCAAGAATGTCTCAGAAAAGAGAGAAATTGCATATTACAAAGGTTTCTCAGTTCTCTCAAAGCTCCAGCAAGTTCTTCATCATGTACACAAACTAAAATCAACATATTGTTCTCCATCACATGCTGTAAACTTATGATCACTGGAGTCAAAAGGACAGAAGATAGGCCTGTGGGTAAAAGCTCTTGAAAGTCCTTGTATTCTAACATAGCGGCCTTTGTTCCAAAAATCACAAGCTCAAAAGCAGGTACATGATTCAGTGCTCTGCTGAATGTGGGGTGCTGCATGAGGGGTGAGTGCCAAGAAAGGGGATCAGCCATGGTAAAAGTTCGATTTCACCAAAAGAGGGAAATGCTTCACATCCCCTGTTCTCCTCTCCAATGACCTGTCTTTCTCTGGAGCTCAGCAGATCCTCCATGAGTCAATCATATCCATTAAGCCAGCAGAAAACTGTGCAGAGCTTTCTGATGGATTGATAAACTGGGTTGGCTCACAAAAAAGGTTGAGACAGGCAGAACTGATACAGCAGAATATCAAGAGCAGGACAGAGAGAAGAGAAGGGAAAGAGAAGTAACAACTGGTGAGGAAATCCTGGAGCAATGACATGCCCACCAGCCACCTCCCATGGCTAGCCTATTTGCACTTGCCAAGTGCACTTGCCATGAGGCCATGCCAAGACAAAATGCTTGGAGCTCTTCTAAGAAGAGCCCTGACATCACCTGCAACAAGGCTACCTGAGATCAGATCTCCAGGAACAATATGGACTACGACTGCTACATACAGGGACATGTGAGTTTTGTGCTGGTCAGGCTAGATAAGGTCCAGGGTAGATACAAACATTCTTCCTTTTCCAGTATGAGTGAAGCTGGGAGCGTGTTTATAGCCCATATGCTTGCCCTAATTTAGTGTCCTTCCCTCCCCTCACTGGAAAAGCTGGCACTGAAGTCGAATGCTTCTCCTGCTCAAAATGCCAATGTCACTTCATCTTTCTGAAACATGAGCTCTAACAAATCTCTGGCCTGGAAAGTAAGGGCTGAATTGTTGCACAAGACATTTTTTCATTTAAGTGGCCACTAATTATAATAGAAATAATTATATCATTTGGAACAGACCAGTAATGACTTTTTTTTTTTAAATTTTCAGCAATAAAGATGAAAGTCATTTTGGGTTGATTTAAAGGTTCTGCAGAGAGAACAATGGCTTTCATATAGGTCAGTCTTTGCATGCGTGTAAAAATTACATTAGAGAAACAAGTTTTGCTTTAATTCCCAGACATCTCCCATTCTCACACAGATGACATCAAAATTGGCTGTTGCTGCCCTCTTTCCTCTTAAAAGTGTACAATTGCACTTTTTAGCATAAAACCATGAGCATGCAGTGGATCTACTGAAGAAGAGGGAGTGCCTCTGAGGCTTATTCTATTGTTTTTTTCTGGTTCATTACAAATTTAAATTTCTGGTGAAATATAGTATTTTCCTTTCCTAACTTGAGATATCAAACTTGAGATACTCAAATCCCCAGTTGCTAAAAATCTGCAAAGTGGCTGCTGATTTACAGCATTGGTTTTCTGGGTTGCTGCTTCTTTTCACTACACAATGTCCATCTCAATGGAGGAAAAAAAGTTTACCTGGTCGAATTGCTGAGACTGGCAATATTCGGTGACCAATGAATTTCCCTCCTTCTTCATACACTGCTAGCCTCAAACATGCCAGGGTAGGTAAAACAACCTAAAAGGCAATATTGATGCATTATTAACTTTTTGCTCTGAATGAAACAGCTCCTTCCAGACACAGGCTGTATAGCAGACAGAAAGTTCAGTCTAGCAGATAGTAACATGTACACATCCTCATGGAAGTCTTACCATATAAGAGGTCAGGTTGTATTCACCTGTGTGTCAAAATACTACTCATAGTAACATTTTTCAATCAAGAAACTTGAGGTGGGATGTGTGCAGAGTATGTTGAACCCAGCAACATATTATGACCCAACATTTTCAATATGATACAAGGGACTATAGCAACTCAACTCCTATCACATTTGAACTCTGCTCTGTTTTCTGCTTATTACTCACAGCCCTACATGTTTTTTTTCATTTGTGTTTGTGGCAATGGGACTACTTATGTCTAAGAAAAGTCACCGATAGGTGTGTATTACTGTTGAAACCTCAAGAAGCAACTCAACCTGTTTTGCACAAGCGTGAATGTATGGATTACATGAAGCATGTCAGGTCTAGTAGAAATTTCCAGTGCTGCAGCATACTCACTGGCTGGGCTAAAGAGGTTTAATCAGACAGGATGTTTACTAGCATTGGATGGCTTCTTGGTGCTACATAATAAAGAAAGTCAAAAAGTAAAAATAAAAGAAAAAAAGGCTAAGATAGGAATCTTTAATAGGACTTTAAAAATGTATACCATAATTAATCTCATTTTCTTACTTAATGCAAATATCTTACAAATAAATATATTTTTAATTTGGGCACAGATATGCATTTTTTCAGAACACATACTAAAATATATCTAGACAATGAAAGAAAAAAAAAAACCAAAACAAACACCAACAATCCAAGATGAAAAGTTTCTCTAATTTATTTTCAATGTTACTAAAAATAGTAACCTATGCTTCCCTGAGCACAGAGGCAGTCAGGCATGATCATTAACTAAATAGAGAAATGAAGTAAACTAATTAGAAATTCATTACAGAAGAAAAATGCTACTGATGTTTCCAAACTTCATTTCTGGCAGGCTGCCAAAGGAAAGTCATTCAGAAGGCCAAATATTCAGGGAAAAGGGCTGTCTCCCTGGAAAGCAGGGCTGCAAGTACCAATTGTATAAACATCTCTGTGAACTATGTTTGCTGAGAGAAATATGAAAGAAATTGTTTTACAAACACCTGGACTCAGGATCCACTTAACCACAGTGCCCAATCAGCAAAACCCAGAGATACTGTTAAAAAACTGGTTGCAAGTATATTGCAAAGCACACCAAGACATTCACATTACACAATCCTAAAGCATGCTCAGTATTTTCTGCTCCCTCAAAAGTTTAGACAATTGAGTCTGAGTAATACTGTTCAAATTACATGAGTGAGTAAGGAGCCTACGTCTCATTTCAAGTGGATGGGATTTATGTGGTTTCATCACCGAGGCTGTATTGATACAGCACAATCTAGTGCTAAGCAGAGAGAACAGATCGCTTTGAATGCGCTGGCTCGGACGGCCAGACTGTTAGAGCTGTGCTCACATCATCTTGCTCGCAGGCTGAGCAGGAGGGCTCTTCAGACAAGGCAAAATGCCATGGTAATTCAGCTACCCTGTTGCTGGCACCTGCGCTTGATCCTGCAGCATCCCATGCAGATGAGTCTATTGACACGTCTGCTGCTTCCAGTTGTGTCAGCAAAACAATCAAAGTGGCTTTAAACTCATTTATTTTAGTAGGAGCTCATATGACTAGTGTAGGAAAACTACCAAAGTGATTAACAATAAACAGTTCAAGAAATAACTATTGAGAATCCATTTTTTTTCTTTCTAACAAAGGCAAGGTTTTAGCAAACAACAGAATTACCCTACCACACATTGGTAAAGCGAGCACAAGGCACGTTTGGGAAGCAAACGTTACACTGACCTTCTTAAACACTATGGTTTCGTCTTCCCAGACAGGATTAACTGCATTGCCTTGAGATGTCTTGGTCTTCAAAGCTTTTCTTCTTGTATCCACAGGCAGGCCAAACATGTCCACTTCTACATAGGTACCAACTTTTTTATCAGAAAGAAACTGACCTGAAATTATCTAAAACCAAAGCAGAGGAGGATCATTACAGACCGCTTTGGTGGATTAGGAAACGAGTGTCTGAAATGCAGATGGACAGTTCATTAATGATCACATAGAATGCATTTGAAATAAAACCAAAACCACAATAAACAAAAAACTCCACTGTTTAATATTGCTGACACAGAAAAACAACTTATGAGGCCTTATTTCCTGTGACCCTGTGGTCCTGAATTCCCCTATGAGTGATAGTGTGGTTGAGATCATGCAGCTCCCTTTCCCTCAGCAGGAATACTTGTTTGATTCTCATTCCTCAATCTGGCTGCCTCTTTCCATAATAAAGTATCTTTGAGAACTCACATTTCCATCCAGTTTCACCAATACGTTCAAAAACTGATGGAAGAAAAGAGGTAGAAGCAGCAGAGAAATTACTGCTTTTAACTGTGAGAGAGAAAACAAGCTAAACTGCTGGCATTCCAATAAAGGCTCTTCAGGGAGGATAAGGAGTTTCACTACGATAAAAAAGGATGACTATGAAATAGTTAGTTCTTATTTGTAACAGGAAACACAACTCTCAGCTTTAAGAAGTTAAAGATTACTGCAATTACTTTAGAAAATGGAAGAGGCACGGGAATATGTAGCAGTGTCACTGCACCTTAACAAATTCAGGTTTGCCTAAAGCAAATCTTAATCCATTCTCAGTTGTATCGTGTATGGGCACTGACATACCCAGCAGAGTCCTCACGAGCAGCATTCTAACAGCTGTGTCATGACTCCTGATGCTCATTCCTGTTGGAAATGATGTGCATCTCCTAAGAGCTATTGAATGCCTTCCAATTCCATTTAGTAAAATTGCAAAAGAAAATGCCTCTAAGCCCACAGGAGGAACTGAAAGCTTCCATGATTACAGGTCACCACAAAAGGTCACTCCCACAGACATCTCTTTTACCATACATGTCATCAGATTATTACTTCATTCATATCCCTTCCAGCACTGCTTTGCTATGCTTGTGTATGCAGCCTGAGAGGAAATACTTGTTCTCTCTCAATGAAAATGGGAGGATATTTTTTGCAGGTGGATTCTATAATATGGACGTTGTTCTAAAGGACAAGTTCATTAAAGGAATAACAGGATTTCAGAAAGCTTATGTTTTTATAACTAGAGATATATCAAGTATAAATTTGTGATCCTGTAATAGCCAATGTAATCTATCCCTCTAAATATTCATGCAAGTAGTTTTCAATTTGCAGGTTCCTGGCCATCCTTGAATTTCATTAGAGGTCCTTTAAAAGGAGTGAAGGAAAGAAAGTTGTCAATGAATTGCAGTTGACATTTATGGTTCCACAGTTCTGCTGCAGAACTTCTAGGGAACCATAAAATTTATTTATAGTAAACAGTGTACTGTTCTAGCTATTCCAGTGCAACCTACCCATTCATAACAGCGTGTTTTAAAGTCAGTTCTTTGTTACTAAAAACACAGCCAAACTACTCCTAAATCCCTTTACTTCCCAATTACTTCCATGAAAAAGAATATATACAATAAAAGTATATTTATTCATCCCACAATATCAAATGTGAGGCAGAAGGTCCTCTGAATTTTAAAAATTGAATGCCACTCCATGAAATGAAATGCATTTTATTTTCTTGATTGAGTACGATCACTTGCTAGGTCACTGCACAACAGAAATGTACCTATGCTCTGACATTTTCATGACAGCATTTTCACCCGCTGCATACGTACCTTGACAGACAAGGTGTTAGCTACAATTCCATCCACTATACTTTCAGTAAATGGATCAAAGTGTTTGTCTGGTCTTCTCATAAATTCTGGCTTTAACCTGTATCCGCTTTTGCCATTGTACTCATACATTCCCATGTTTATTTGCATAGACAGATCTAGGTGTTAAAAAAATATTGATAAGAATAATGTTCTGCTTAAATAACAATTTTTAAAAAGCTATAAAATAATATCATTTGTTGTAATTTCAAACCAACTGTAATGTAAACAGCTCTTTATGGCATACTGTTGCTTGTTAGAAGAGGTTTTGGATGGGATCACAGCCACTTTCTCGGATTCTTTTGACAAGAAAAAGATATCTGTAAGACATCTTTCAGGGACTACTCAATACGTAACATTTTCACTTTTAAAAAAAAGCCTTGATACTTAAGTTTTGAGTTCCTCAGTGTTGTACTGTTGTGTCTGTCCCAGCAGACTACTTATGTTTCTAATCCCTTCTAAAATCAGAAACTGGGTGCCTGATACTTGGTTGAAACTGGCCCAAAAAGGTTTTTATTACTCTGCAGACTCCCAGTCTATGCAGCGTTTTGCTTTCCATGGACAGGCACTGTACACATGGGCACAACTGGA
The DNA here is from genome assembly GCA_004320125.1 of Scolopax mira. Classification (NCBI taxonomy): domain Eukaryota; kingdom Metazoa; phylum Chordata; class Aves; order Charadriiformes; family Scolopacidae; genus Scolopax; species Scolopax mira. The sequence continues at coordinate 41,914 of BJBW01001572.1, read as the reverse complement.
AAGTTAAAAGGGAATGAGATGATGGTACAGCGTGCCCAGGGGCAGAACTGGCCAGGATATGTCCTGAGAGGCAGTAGATGGAAATATTTGTATGTCTCAGAACAGACATTGACTTGGAAGACAACACATTCTATTTCAAAAGTAACTTGTACATCTGGGAGCCCACATGTCTTTGTTTCTTAAACACTGACTTTTGAAGTGGAATCTGCTGTTCAAGTCCTTTATTTCTTGATATACTGACAGAGGGAAAAACATCCCTGCCAGATCTGAAATGCTGCTCAATGATAACCACTTCCAAATGATGACAATATGAAGGACATTATGTATGTGTATTATACTAGCTATAGCAAGCATGGCAATTATGAATATTCCTAATTAAAAAAAAAACAACAACCCAAAACAAAACTGTGTTAAAAATGTTAATTAACAGCTCTCTAGTACCATTTAATCACTAGACATCTTTTGATGCATAAAACCATTCTTACCTACAAATCAGAAATGGTATCAGAGAAGTGCAAATGTATAGCCTACAAATTCAGAGACTTAACAAAGTTACATCTTAACTTACCTACAGTTTGGAAGTTAAGAGCAACCATTTGGCAGCCAGCGTTCCAGAAGACTTGTGGCATGTAGTTTGAAGAATCTACACGTGTTCCCTTTGGGTAAATTCGGCTTAGCTGCATTTTGTTGTATCTAAATGGTGAGTAGTTAAAGTATGTGTGACAAAAATCACTTTGCAAAGAGGTGCAATGGCAATATTTAAATGCAGGTGATCTTTACAAAATGCCTGTAGGTTTCTTATTGGGTTTCTGCAACCATAATGCTTTCAGACATCCACAAGTTTGTAGGAGATATGATAAATATGGAGTAATTAAAGTGCTGTTTGTTCCTGTACAGAGTTCTCAGAATAAGCTGGGGAATAGCATAGACACATGCATCTAAAAGATAGCATTCATAAAATTCCATTTATCACTACCATTACTAATTTGAGATTTGATTTTCCTAAGATTGCATTTATAGAGGCCAAATAGCTGTAAACAGCAAATCTTCCTCTGGTTTGGGGAGAGGTGATCAGTTAAAAAGCGCTCTTTTGCAATAAGCATTAGAGCTGGCCTCTACATCAGGACAGAAATGATGAGTGTGCATGTCTTATACTTGAGTCTACAAATCTCAGAGATGAGAACATGCTGCAGGTTATCTGTGAAAATAGCTTTCCATTAATCTTCTTTAAGGCACTGTTTTATCTTGATCATTCATTCTCAACTCCAGGCACTATGAGAAACATCAAAAGGTCTAAACAGAATGCTGTTAACTTGTCTTTAAAAGTTATTAAAAAAAAAACTCCAAAAAAAAAAAAAATTGCTTGGTAACAGTTCAGTGCTCTTAGAACTATAGGTATGATGGGAAAGCAAGCTTTCTCATATGATGTTGCAAAAAAGCAAGTCAGCCATGAGTTACTTTGCTCACTGTAACTCATACCACCTCATATAGAATGGTAAATTTAACAATGAGAATACAAAGTATCAGGTCTTCAATATTTAGTTTATGTCTATTCCCTCTAGTCCTAGCCCACAGCACAAGGACTCATGCCAACTTTTAAATTAGCTCATCAGAGCTCAGGCCAATTAACTCATCTAGGAAGACAGTCAAATCTACAAATTTCATTTGACTTCCCTATTTCCCCAGCTCCTGTCTCGAAATTTCAATAAAGCTTTGTAACAGAACTCGTATATAGAAAGGCTAAAAAAGCAGTTTTCTGAGAGTCAAGGATACTCCACAAATTCCACAGGAGACTTCGTAAGTTGCTCAAGCCCTTTGGTTTCCACGAAGGAAGACATTTCAAAACTTTTGTTGCGTTCTGAAAGTTGAGAGGGGAAATAAAAACAGCGACACATTAGAGAATGAAATCATACGTGATACGTGAGCTGCAAACAGCTAGTTTAGTCTCAATCTCCCAGCTCATTTCACCTTCATCTCAAAAAATTTACATACACAACCATTTCCTGCCAGCAGTAGGGTCACTCTGCACATACTCAAGAGCATCATTTGAACTCACATTAGCACTGCCCAAATTAAAGATATTTGTATTGCCTGAGATTGCCACTGTTCCAGCTCCAGCTGCAGGTAACAGAAATCCAGTGCACAGGCAGAGATCTCTCATGTTTGCTTGCAAAATTCCATGTCAATACGGTTGAGAGGTAGAGGCCAAAGCTCACAGGTGTGACAAAAAGGTATTGTAGCAGCTTTTGTGGGGAACACAGAGGGCCCTGCTGGATCTCTACTTTGTCTTTGCAGGCAGATGCAAGGGCTTTGAGCCAATTTGAAGCCATAATAACTAATGTCCATATCAGATTAAACTAAGCAGTGTGCTAGCTGTGCCTACAGCAGTTCTCGTTATCTTCAGTATGTCAGAGTAAGGTCACATCTGTCTCAAACAGTCATGAAAACATTGCTATCTAATCAAGCCTGAAGGTACAATCCTGTGTCCCAGCAGGTCTTCAGACCTAACCCTGGACTGATATGGAGCTTCTATGACTTCTTTAATTTGGTCAGCCTTTCTGGCAGTGGTGAAAAGCTCCTTCTAAGCTTGTAACTCAATGGGAATAAACATTAATTTGTGTACCATTTGTCACTCACCTTTGCCTGATGAGCACACAGCCTTTCAATGTACCTGTGCGACATGCCATAGCAGAGAACCTAAGTCAAGACCCTTCTAGCTTCAGTATTTTTACCTTTACACTTTTGTAAAGAGGGTAAGGATTGCTGCAAAATAGCAACTTCCCATTTGATCACAATTAGCTGTGTAGGTGGCCTAGGCTACAGCACTGGGAGGTCACATGCGTCAGATACCTCAGCACTAGTCTCTTTAAAAATGAGGGAAACAGTGCCTGTGTTGCAACATGAACTCTTTAGCCTCACCACTTTATTGAAAGCAAACAATAAGGCAGACAAAAAGGCTTGTCCTCATCTGGTTTCAGAAGTAACTGTGCTGTAGTAATACAAGGAGGGCCAGGAGGCTAGCCTGGCCAGCTCCTTGAAGTCAAACTGCGAAGCCACAGGAGAGGGATAAAACTGAACAAAAGCACTTGTCTTGGAGAGAGAATCAGGACAGAAACAGGTGGGCACTTTCCTTACAGGAAGCCAAAAAGGAAGCAGAGGATCCAAAGAAGTGAGGAGCTAGACTGGGCCAATATGAGAGGAAAATGTGCTGCCAGCCTGTGAACTACAAACTATTCGCACTGTATGGTGAAAAGTCATAGGATGACCATAGTGTTCCAAAAGTGATTCTCTCCCTATTTCTACTTAGCAGCCATCACGCTACTGCCATTACTCAGAGCTGTTGTCTCCTAATGGCAAAGGACGCCTGCCATTCCCTAGAGGCTGCTCTCTTACCACTCCTCTTCCTTTTCAACAAGCAATAACCTCTCTTTCTGCAGACTCTGTCCCGACAGCTGAACTCCATCTCATCTTATAAAGGCACTGAGATTATTCTTACTCCAGCCTTCCCCCTTGTTAATGGGATACCACTCACAACATACATAAATAGTGGCTTTATTCTATTCAGAATATAGGTGCAGTAATATACTGTATTTCTCAGCCTTATCTTAAAGTAGAGCATTTGTAGGAAAACAGAACTGGCAGCTGTTAAATTACTCGGTTACTAAACGTACAGGGCTTAATCAAACTCCTAATTAAAATAAGAACAATTATTTCCTTGTAGTATCTGGAGAGGATCAAGAAACCTGCCCTTTGAAGAAAAGACTGTGCAGGAGACACATTTCTCTCTTGTGATACATTGCACTCTGCTATCTTATCAGAAGGAAGTCATTATGGAGTGGACAAAGAAGTTGTTGAAAAACTGACTGAAAAACTTGAAAAAATACAGTTACAGGTACTTGTTGTCAAAGAGAGGGAGCATATCTAGTGACAGCAATCAGGGGACTGTTACAGATCCAGTGGTACTCAATATTTCTGGTAACAAGTTGGATGCAAGACCAGAAAATGCACTTCTATAACATGTGAATGAGCCACAGTGAGGTACTGTTATCACCATGGGGGCCAGAATCACAAATGAAAACAAATTCTGAATTAGAAATGCTAAATTAGAAAAAAATATTGTAACACTGAAATGATGAACTCTACACTTAGAGAAATGAAGTCGGATGAACAAAACCAAAATTTGGGCAACAACTGGATAGCCAGCAAATTAAAAAATAATCCTCATCTATCTCCTCTTTTATTCAACTCATCTTCACTGAATTCAATGAAGGTCCAGCAATGAATCCAGGCCAGGACTAAGAACCAGAACCCAGAAGTCATGCTAAAGTGTCCACTGCTTTAGCCAGCCAGCAACACTTACCACACAGGGGCACTGATTTAATGAACTGGCCACATTTACCATATGATTTTTTTGTGAGACAAACACCAGAAATATTCATTACTTAACATTATGAGTTCACAGAAAACAGTATTGATTGTTCAAAGGTCACATCAAGACAGAATAAAGAATCTGGACATCATCAGTTCTTTATAAAAGACAAAACTCAAAAAGGCACAGGAATGTGAAGAGAAGAACTCTATACAACACAGTTTTATAACAGCTGCATCAACTTGTCCTGCTAGGATTCACATGGCTTCCTTTCCAGAAGGAATATCTTCTTCCCGCTGTGTTCTTGTAATTCTCATTAGAGTTAGAAGAGATTATAAACATCCAAAGGGACATCACTATAGGGAACAAGAATAACTCTCTGCATGATTTTGTGAATGCTTGTAAGTATTTCTGTATAAATATATATAATTGAGGGGGTAGATAATTTCTTATATGTTTATCATTCATGACGAGTAAATGCAAAACATTGTATACAGATAGGACTTAGACACCAATTACCTGTCCTCTGCCAAGGCCTCCAAAAAAACCACAGTAGATTAAAATGCTATATATTTCTGCAACTAAAAAGCTCCAAGAGCATATTGCAACCTGTCAAAACAAAGTGAAAAAGGGCAGGCAAACAGTAGGGGTTCTGAACCAAGAAAGGAAAAGATGCTGCAGTGTTTATTGAGGATGCCACTGAGTGCATTCCTAGCAAGCCATTTTCTGTAAAAGCCCACAGAGGGAAGAAATTATGGCCTTTTCTATACAATACATAAAGCTAGGAATGAGTGAATTTACATATGAGGAAGGATAGACTCTGTTTACACTGAAGCCTCTACAAAAGTAGCAGAGGCAAACTATAAAGCACTTGTTCAATCCAAAGGAACATTTATGACCACATTTCTCAAACTGCTTAAGTTACTCTACAGTCATGAACAAAAAAGACAATGCAAGTAAAACATTTTCAAAAATGTTTTTGAAATGGCATCATGTTTACTGTTGATGAAGCTTCATATTTAGATTAATACAGGTTTCAAAATAAAGATAGATTTATTTGGCTGGATACCAAGGGAACATTTTCTGTCCGTGTGCCTGTATCTAACTGAGAGGAAGCCAAGTAGCATTTTTCCAGAACTTTTTTCAAAACACTTTTTTGGTAATTACCAGTATAATATGTTGCCCATGCTTAGCTTACTTACTTTTTGATACTTCAAATGACTCAAACTTCACAGGCTGAATGTAGTTCACCAGGTTAGACATCTCTTCTGTGGCCATAGCCTCACTCCCAGCAGTACCCTACAACACAGAAGGGAAAATGCTGCAGTTTTGACCTATCCATGGTGGCCATCAGAGGCCACAAATACCAAAAGCCCAAATTTCTATCAAACATGACATCTTTCACTGATCCTGGCTTAGGGAAGTCAGCATCTCACACAGGAAGATTCACATAGTAAAAAAGAAAATTTACTATAAAATTTAAATGTTTAATTGAACTGTCTCTGTATTCATTCTTTCCACATGGCTCCTAGGGAAGGGACTGCATTACCTTTACACATGCATGCTGCTGAGCACATTTATCAGTACTGTTGGATAAATAATAAATATGTCTCCAAGTTTTCCATTTCAAGTTTTTTTCCCAACAATTCTAGATACACCACAAGCAGTTGTCTAAAACAGATCAGCTGTGGTGATATGAAATTCTTATTCTTCAGCAAATGAAAATACAAATAAACAAAGCAAAGGTGTCCTTCCAAACTGAATAATAACCAACTTCAGAAAGTTGGTGTGTTTTCCCAGTGCTCTGCCTCGCTTTCTCCACTAGATGGTAGTCCCATTCCTAGTAACACAAGCCAACCCACAACTGCTGGAACCGACCCATCACCATAAAACATATCTACACCCTTACTTCATCCATCGACGACTTTTTACAGTCATCATCATAGTCATCATCATCATCGCTCTCAATCTCTGCTTCTCCTGAAAAGTTTTAAGCACAAGATAATTACTGGCTAAAGCAAGTTATAAATACCAGCAGTAAATTCAAGAAAGATGTGCAAGTAGCATTGCTTAAAGGAGACTACAATTTACATGTCCTTTTTGTCACAGCACAAATCAAATACACTGTCTCGAGGGATTTATCCATTCTCAGAATTAATAAGTTCTTATTATCCAAACAAGCAAAAGCTCTTCCTTTGTAGCTGCTGGATGCTCAGCACTCGGAAATCATGGGGTAGGTATCAGCACTGAGAAAAGACCATTGTGGTGTGCATAGTGTGCAGTGTATGAGTGTAGTATCAGACACTACTCTGAAGAGATGTTCCAATGCTTGTGGCATAGCCCTGGGACTTGGGAGGTGTCAGTTCAAACTCCCTCTTTGTTGCAGGATCCCTGCACAACTTTCAGTGAATGCCTTCACCTGCTCCAGGAAACTCACACTTAGTATGTATGAGGTGAAGAAACCATGCATGAGAATGGATGACACTGTTCAGCAAAATCCATCTGTTCTGAGCGTATGAACATGCACTGAGGTAGCACAGCTATGAGGATCCGTCACAGAAGCCTAACTGCAATAGCTTGGCTTCAATTCCCTTCAGAGACTGGTGTGCTTTACTGCTAGGATTCTGTTGGCATAGCTCAAATGCACCGGCTGAGGGCAGTGCAAATCAAATAATGTGAAGATGCAGAAGGCTCATCCTTTCCCTGAAAATGTAGTGCTGGAGTAAATGGGACCAAATAAAACACATTTTGTGCCTCATTCCCAATTGCGGTGGTACTTGTAAAATTCCTATGGGCAAGAAACAGATTCTTCCTAGTTAATTCGTGAGGGGACCTCCCCTCAACGCCAAAATGTTTTGATTTGGTTGCACCAGAAATTAAACCATTAAGGAATATCAAGCTTATCTTACTCTTTAGTACCTCCTCCTATAGGTTTGGCTGTCATAAAGTAGACACTGTGCATCTTAAGAAGACTGTAAAAGAAGGTTTAACTTATACTGCAGCCACCTACCCACATCTGTAAGACTGACAACTCTCCCTAACGATTTCATTCCACAAACCTTTCAGCTTTCTTCACCAGTGGCAATTTCATTTTGGCAGCACAAAAATCTAACCACTGTGCAGCATTCCCAAACTCTCCAGAGAATGGTAATTCAGTCACAGTTCCTCCTCTCAATTTAGGGTCCAATCCAAAGCCCACTGAGTCAATAAAGAAACTCCTCTTTGTTCCAGCAGGCCTTGAATCATGCCCAGTGGGCCTCTTCTGAACACGGACAGCACATACGATTTGAATAATGACTGTGCCTTTCACAACCAAATGATGACTACCCAGGCTGCGTTTCCCTCCAGATGCAGATGTTGAAATGTCAGGCTTTTATTCATGAACACATTTCTTCCTGAACATTTCATTGAAGAAAATAACACGATTGCTCAACAGGCTCAAGGGATGGCTTAGGGAACCTCAACACACTGCGAAGAGCCAGCCAAGCTCTCACAGGATTAGCAGTGACAGTCTTTGGATGGGATGCTCTCAATTGATTTAACCAGACTGGCAAAATAACACTTTGCATAGTCCACAAAATGCGACGTGGGCAGCCTTTAGCCAACTTGCACTGCAGAGATACCAGGTAGATGATAGCTTGCTCTTGCTGGGAGTGTCCAGGGAGGAAAGTATGCAACACGTTATTAATTTATCTAAAAATATTTAACAGGAAAACTCCTAAGGAGATCAGATGTCATTTTCAAGTTCTGCATCAGATAGCAAAAGCAGGACAAATAACACACAGGACTGCAAACACAGAATAAAAGTTAGTGTTTTAGAAAGTATGACTACATCTGCATTACCTTTCACATCAGCATGGTCCTACATCCAAACCCAACCTTCTTTTCCCATTACACTGCCGGGACACAGTGTCACAGCAAGCCTTGGCCACACTGAGGAGATGTCTGTGCTGTAGATGCCTTCATGCTCACCCTTTCACAGAGGTGGTGGGATCAGCCCATCATTCCTATCCTTTCTCAGAAGAGCACAGTCAGTCTGTACCATAAATGCATGTGGGCTGGCATATGCAGCTATGCTGCAGGTTAAGTGTGAGCTTCTCCAAGGGACAACTAGTTGCAACACCATAATTATTAGTTGCATTTAGATGGCATGACTAACCCAAGATCAGGACAGGATCCCTCCATGCTCTGTGGCATACAAATACAGTGAAAACAAAAAGGCCTGCTCCAAGGGTTTGCCCTACAAGTAGAAGCCAAGAGCCTGTCTATGGACAGAGGCAGATAGAAAAATATCAAGAAATAAAAAGGAGGCTGAATCCCAGGTTCAACACAGTAATTCTGAATGGAAGATAATTAGCAGAGGAGAGCTGGGGATGACAAGCCAAATCCCTGTTACCAAGGGTTGAGGAAGCATAGTGCTAAATATTATCCGTCCTCACCATGCCTCAGCTGCATGACAGATATTGAGAGCATAATAAAACAAAGGGTTATACATTGTGTGAAATTCAGAGGAATTGGGTAATCTGCATTCTCAGACCACTTTAAAATAACAGACAGAATGGATTATGAATGTGGTACCTACTGGTGCAGCTTGTTAGCTCTATAACGTTTCGGCAGCCACCAGCATCTTGGAGAGGGAAATCACCATTTGTTTTTTCCACAGGCTGTATATCAGCACTTGCTGATTTTTAGAAAGGAAAATCCATTCAATTTTCTAAAACATTTTACTTTGAAACAGTGGGCTATGGCCTCAGCTGGCATACAGCTGCAATGTACCAATGCACTTACATATACTGTGCCTAAACCTTTTTATCCAGTTTTCTATTCAGTCATTATGAAACTGTGGAGCCAATTCTATCCCCTCTCTCTCTCTTCCTGTGATTAGATCCTTGCAGCACCTACTACTCTGACAAAAATGCCATACTATTGGTGAGAAATGAACAACTTGCTCAAAAATTTAAATGGTATTCAATTAGCAAGTTTTGGTTACTCTCAGTATAGGCCTACTTCCAGTAAAACGTATGTACCTCAGAACTGCACTGTTCTTTTTTCAGTGTAATCTAACTTGGAAAATCTTGCTTACTTATTTCCATTCACTGTGCTAGAACAGTCAGGTCTAAGATGCTTGTTTACCAAAATGACAATCTCAGAAATTCTTTTTCTGCCTTGCTGGCTTTGCTGTACCTTTAGGGAAAGCTTTTTCCACTGAACAGATATTATACCCTACTGAAGTTACTTTTTAGATCAATTTTATAAATATCTCACAAGCCTTTCTGCCAAGTTCACTTCAGAACTGTTGGGTATTTTTAATTTCTCCTACCATATTACCACTACCTAGCTTTCATGTGGTGTGTTTTCTGAACGTATCAAAAGAGTGGTTTGTTTGTATTTAAGTATGACCTCAAGCAGTGTAAGACACAGTGAAGCTTGCTATCAGCTGAACTATGAATCACTATGTTTTTTGCCCTGCTGTGAAAAATCTCATTTAAAATCTCAAGAAAATCTCAATCACTACAACTTTCTCCTGAAGATCAACAATAATTCTGACAGGAGCTGTACAATACAATAGAGTTATTTGAATAATACATCCTACTTGCTAAATGTAAAGATTATTAAGGTTGGAGAATCGAAACATTTCACATTAAGAAATGTTAAGGATTAGGCTTCCTTTAGTGGGTCTTTAATTGCATTAATCTTCTCATGTTCTACAATGAAATTGGTACTGGGTATGGAGGAATACAATGCTTGCAGTGCTCCAGCATTAAGTGTTGCTGATATTGAGATGCCCATGAGGAATGAGGCAGTGAACAGAAGGGTGTCACAGTGCTGTTAAATGCTGCCCCATGGAACTATGCTCTTCACTAGGTCTTGCCATAGTGGTCTTATAAAATGGTGAATAATTTTTCTTTTTTAAATGTTTACAGAAAGAAAACCAGCATCTGATTTACAGAAAAGCTGCATGCTCATAGCTGTAAGCTGTAGCTGAAATCTCTGGAGCTGTGCTCTGCATACTTAAAAATTCAAGATATTGTTGAAAAATCAAATCATGCATGTTCTTTTTCAGTCACCCCTAAACTGTTCTTAAGCTCTCTCAGACTTGGCTGTCTTTAGATAAAATTGGCTTAATGTTATTTCGCTTCCCACAGGTATTGTTTCAAAGAAATTCATTGCTGTTTGTCAAGTGCTCATATGCAGCCTGGATGCCCCCACAGAAATTCACTGCAAGATGAGGATGCTAGATCTAGGATCAAGTATTGAATGACAGAAAGAGAAAAAATATTGACAAACTGCATTTTCCAAAAGGAGCATAAGTCCTAAAGGAGAAACACTGGCTGACAATAGGATTACAAATAATGTATTTTGGCAGTCATGGATGAACCACATCGATTTCGCCTTCTCAATTCTAGCAGTTTTTAAGTTTTAAATGTTCATCTTTACAATCTACAGTTAACACAGATTGTTACATAGGTAATACAGACATAATATTCACAATTAATTTGTAAAATTACACTATCATGGGACTTCCTCCTCCCCCCCCCCCCCCCCCCCCCCGCCCTTTGCATCATCATCAACATCTAGACTCACAGTCCAGGTCTTTTCCTATAAAAGCTCCTGGAACACAAAGCTGTTACCCTCTATGCAGATAGATCAGGCACTCAAAAAAATCATATAACAAAAGACATATACTTTGCCACTGGATTCTCACTATGTGCTGGTAATAAAAATGTAAAGTTAGGAACGCAGGGTTGATTTAGGTATTGAAAAGGAGTCAGTTGGCATACACACACTTATTTTTCTATTGCTTGGGATTTGTCTAAAGCATATTAAGAAAACAGTATTAAATCATTCATGACACAAGGATGAACTTTCCTTTGAAATCCCTACTCCAAAGCATACTCTTTTTAAAGTTTCTTAACACAATAGTTGAAAAGTCTTTCATAACTTCTGATAGGATAAACAATATTGTCCACAAATTGAGAAGGATTTGGTTTTTTTCAGCTCAATTAATCAGAGTTTACGAAAAAATTACAAACAATGGGAAAAATTTTTTTAATGGCAAATTAAAAATGGTAAATGGTAATGAACTTAGATTCCAGGAGAGTGTTCAATTTGCTCTCTAAATATTCTACTACTGGGGCATAAATGTCGGTGCTTTTACGAATCCAAAATTTCCAGTTAATAGAAGGAAGAAATCCTAATGCAGGGAACAGACACTGGGCTGGGAATCAGGATACACAAATTTTGTTGTTTTTCCTGCTGCTGATCTGATCCTGTGGTTTAGAGCAAAACCTTACTTCGTCTTTTTCTCTGCACTTCCTTTTATCTTTTCTAGTTAAGTTTTCAGCTTTTCAGGACAAGGATCATCTCTTACTAACTTTTGCATACCAACACTCAAATGGTCCCCTGAAGATCCCATAGGCATTACCAGATTAGATACATTAAATTATAGTAACTTTTCTATTTCTGATTTTAAAAATTCTGCTATTAATGAAGAAGTTAAATGTAATACACTGCTTTTCTCTGGCTATATTCCCTGTAGTTCTTGATGGTAATAAATATTTGTTTGCAATATTATTTTTGCCTATTTCCATCTCTGTAATGGAAAAACATCTTATAGCGCTTTCCATAGAGGTCTGTAGGTTAACCCTTGCCTGCCTGAGGAATAGGTACCTCCTTCACAGTTACCCTAAATCTAATCACAGTTACTTGCAGAACCACTGCAGTTCTCCTGTGCAATGGGTTAAGTCTGAAAGGGCACTGAAATGGCCTCAGGTACATTTCAGAAGCAATAGAAAAAAGAAATCTTTTATATTTGGTATTGGGTTTGGGCACATAGAAAAGGTACCTCCACAGACTGCTGGATCAATGACACTTATCACTGTTTCTTACTGAGTAAGACCCACATTGATGTACCTTTGCCTTGCTAGAGTGATTGTAAGTGGATTGATTTATAGGTGTAATTAAGCATTTGTGTTTTAGGGAGAAATATATTTGTATATTCAATTCATACCTGCTCCAGGGGAGGAAGGTTCAAACATACTAGATGTATCACTGCACGTGTTGGAAGCTTGCTCCGAGAGCTTCTTTTTTGCACTTCCATCTGCAGACTTATGTGACTTCTTTTTATTCTTAACCAGAATTTTGTACATTAAATCCATAGGGCTTGGAAGAGGAACTCCAGGTTCAAGCTTGCACAAGAAGGAAGAGAAATTTGTTAGAACAACAAAAGAAATGAGCTTTTTGCATTTTCTTAGGGTTCATATGGTGCAAGATAATTCTGTAACCTCTATAAGCCCTGTTCAAATGAAATGTATTTTGCACAAGAGGTAACCTAAACATTAAATGAAACAGGGCTACTGAGGGCACTTCAAAAGAAAAGAAAAATGCTTTATGAAATGTCTACAGTAATAACTGAAATAAGTATTAGTTCAAATATGAAAGCCTGCATTACAAAATGGCAGCGATGAGAATCAATTGCATTTAGAAGATTACAATTCACTGTATCAGAACAATTCTCTGCATCAGAAATTATAAGCTTAAGTCACTAACAGCTCACGTTGTTTAACCCCGTCCTTTAAACACTTTTTTGAAAGGTGTATATGAAGAATGACACAGGACTGAAACACTTAAATAAAAATTCACACAGCTATTTGTGATCTGATAAATACCAAACCGAATTACCGGGTATTTTTCCAATGGATCCATAAGCAACGCATCTCCAAATATTAATCTGCAGTACTCTGCCATTTTTGCCTGTTGTTTAGGGCTAAAGGGGAGAAAAGAAATAACTGAGTGAGTTGTACTAATGCTACAGAGTGATAGCAGCAGTAATGGAATACCTAATATCCCTAAACTAGATACAATTTCCTGATCCAGTTGCTGAGAATTTTTCAGAAAGACCTAGATGTATCATGCAATTATTCCAATTCCTCTGACAGAGCTTATCAAAAGGATCATACATGAAGTAAAGGCACCAGCCAAGTGAATAATAGTGAAACTGAACTTGTAACACTGAGGTATATTTTCCCATGCACTTAGAAAATAAAAATTGAGGATATCAGCTGTTACCTTTAGGGAAATAATCATTACATGAATTTGCCTCTTTCAGACAATCTTTTATTCAAAGTTTAAATATTTTTCTCCTTATGTTATTTTATACATATGACAGGCATTCTTCTCACTCCTGCCCCAAAAAACCCACCTGGATTTCATTCTCTTTTTGTCACACCTAACCTAAGGCATAACACCCAACACAGACACACAGAAAGCAGTCTCCTGTGCAGGTGTCTCTGTTAAACTTCCTAAATCATGGGTACCTACCACCTCTCTCAGCTTGTCTATGGGGCATAGCGATACCGAAGAAGGAGCAGAAGGCATTACTTGGTTCTCAAAACCAGCAAAACTGCATCAGTTATAGGCATTTGTAGAAAAGGAACTAGTTGTACTTCAGATTTCTACAATGCAGTTAGTTTTACTGCAGATTTTCTACAGTATGAAATGTAGCCGTGTAGCCATGAAATGTAGTAATGAAGCCACTTTTGCACTCTATTTGTGTGAGGTGTGTACTGTGCCTGTGCAGCGTGACAGCCCATCCGCAGCCCTACCCCATCCATGAAGAAGCACTGACCCATCCCAGACCTCCTGGGGCTGGGCTGGCACCAAGAGCTTGCACTGCTCTCGCCAGCTTACACAGAAATATTTCCCCAGATATCTCCTTGCTGGCAGAAGCCATAGCATAGATGTAATCCTGCTACTGCTAAGAGGTATCATGTCAATTTGGAGAATTGCTGTAATAAAAGTGGGTATAACTGCATTTTATATGCATGTAATTACATACTGCATGCATGTTATGTGTCTATAACTGGGACCAATGTATCCAAACAACCACCTTAGCGGGGATCTGGATGCAATAACAAGCTGCTATGTGGAGCCAATCAATGGTCATTGTAGCTTGTTTCAGTATGTGGTCAGATTCCTTATTAAAAAAATTTGAATTTTATTTGAGACCAGATAGAGTGTCAAATTTTACCACAGTAAATTACTTCAATGGTTTTCATTACAATCTCAGTAAACTCTACTTATAATAAATTTTCCCAAAGTCACAGGACAGAGACAGGAATTTTAGGACTGAAGACAGGTTATACTGCCCAGAAATCTTACTCAAATCTTAAAATGCAGCTCAGTGCTACAGTCACTCTCTAATTTTAGATGACTGCATTTTTTATATATGTGCCTGTTTAAAATCTGTAATATCTGAGATTAGGTATCATTAAACGTTTCCATTTTTGATACTCTGTTGCAAAGTCTCAATTAAATGACAGGTTTATATTGCTTAACATAACTGCCTTAACTACTGTTAACTATGATCTGCACATCATGGAGGATATATAAATGGTATAAGTACTTATGTTACCATGGAGCTATTTTTCATGACAAAATAGAGCTGGGTATATAGGAAAAAAGGAGTGTTCATTTTTTTCTTGCAAATGAAGAGCGCAACGATGGCCATGCCTAGTTTGTCATTAGCTACCAACCGAGCACCTGGCACTGCAGCTCTTCCGGGGGTCAGCAAGGCCAAATGAGAGCCGAGATAAAGGCTGCGTGGCATTTGAGTCAGAAAATGTAATTTCCCTGAGATCAGCATTCAGGATGTCGCTTGAAGCAGATACGGGGTGAACCAGTCGTTAGCTCACTCATTTTTTCAAACATATTTCGAGGAGGCTCTAAATTACTCCACAAAGCTACTCAAGTGCTGTATGCAGTTTAAATCACTATAGCATTTCATTAATCCTTTATTTTGCATGCGGCCAATTCTGCAAAAAAACCTAAGAGCCACTTTTAGCTAAGGATGGAAAATCAAGATGAAGACAAGCAAGGCAGTGGAACTAAGAACCCACAAGGGAGGAGAGGATGGGAAGAGGAGTTGAGGCTACGACAGCACATAGCTAATTCAGCTGCCCTCTGCCAAGGAAAAAGAGAGGCACCCCACTCCAGTAGAGCAAGCAGACTGGGAATTTGCTATCGGCCTGGGAGTCGGTATAGTGAATTTTATTTCAGTCTTCTCCACCAGTCTGTATTTTTGAATAGACCCATGCTCTTAGAACCCAGCGAGTTCAAAGTACGTCGCCTTGAATCAAAAGAGCAGAATTATTGAAATTAGTAGTTAGAAGTAGTAGAAATAGTAATTAGATGTGACATCAGCATTTTTAAATTGGCACGTCAACTCCAAAAAGAACTCTTGATAGGAAATAGAAAAAAATATGCAACAGTTATATCCAATAAATTTCAAACTATCACCACAGCTAGAACATGTTTTTCTAATCTTCTGTGTTTAATTACATGTTTACCTCAAAGAGAGCAGAGAGAGAACTTTCATTTTTGCAAATGAGAAAAATGTAATGTAATTTTATTTGGTTTAGCATACAAATTCCAATGTCCCTGCATTCCAGAGGCAAAAAGAAGCAAAACCAAAATTATGCAAAAAACTAACAGTTTTTAATACTACAAAAAAACCCCCAACAACTTGCAGTAGTACACAAGGCCAAAGTAGGAAAATCTTGATATAGCAGAGTTACTTGTACTTCTGTGAACTGAACTAGATGCACAGCCATTTTTAAAAGCTCCTATGAGGGAATAAAAATATTTAAGAGTACCAGCATGTAACTGAGAGGTATTTTTTGTGATATCTCTCTCTAATATATACATATATATATATTGTTTCAAGAGATAGATCATTAGTAATAGTATAGATTATGTATTATTATTATAGCATTTTAAAAGTTGAAATATCAGGGTTTTTATTTTCCCTTCTTTTAAAATTATGATCCAGAGCAACAGATTGAAATACCAACTTTTCTGCATCAATATATTTCCCCATTTATGTTATGAAACAAAAAAGCAGGTATTTTCTGGTCCATATCTACTGTTATTGGAAATTCTCTCAGCACTCGTGTATTGTAATGAAAACTGACTGCCTCAAAAGACCTGACTTTATCTGCTTTATGTGCAGATGTGGATCATCAGCATACATAATTATATATGCCCCCAATATATAATGCAAGAGACTATATAACCCAATATATAGTGCAAGAGAAGATGAAGTGGGAACATGACACCTGGAGATATGGAAATATAAAGAATATTAAGAAATGTTTTCATTTCCATTACTGTATTGCTTGCACTCTGTTTTACTGTGTTTGTATTATGCTTTTTATGATGGTTAATCACAGAGGCTCTTTGGCACTACTGCATGACTACTGCTCCTAACATTATATTATTATCCTTCTGCAGAGATTCTTCTTCTACATAAGACAAAGATACAGATGCTTCCCAGAGGAGTCTAAAATAATTTAAAGTGTAGGAAGAAAAAGTGATAAAAATCCTGTTAATATTTGAAATAACAATTCCAGCAAGAAACCAGCAATATGAATAACTGTAATTAAATTTAATCTTGGAAGCAATCTTATATGGATACCGCTCAAGGATCACTTAACCTTTTTGCTATGTCATCAGTGCATTTCTAATTATAGAGTGTCTGCTTTCAGATTTGCAGATTGCTTATCTTCTTGCAAGACCAATTTCAAACGTCAAGGTCTTCTTGAGGTCTTTTCAACATTTTCAGGGCACTTTTCTATTTTTTCATAGAACCACATCTTTTCTTAGTACTGTCTTTTTTCAGTGTGCTTGTTTTGACTTAAATATAAATGACGGCATACATACATAGTATTTTATAAATTCTAAAAGTTATATGCTTACCTCTTTTTCTAAACTTTTTATTGTATAAAATCAGGCAAAAATGAACAGACTACGTAGTGGAGTTACAGTAAAGGAAATGAAAATTCTTCACATGTTATAAAGATACTAGAGAGGAGTCCTTTCAGGTAAAAACATTGAAAGAAAGCAAAACGAGATGTTTAATACTATGTGCTAACAAGTGTTTTGTTCCCTAGGTGGACAAAAAGTGTTAAAAAAATTCTCATGAACATAAACTGTAAGGAAGAAAATTGGCATTTCACGTCCAGGGGTGATTAACAGTGTTGTGCCTACAGTGGTGATGTAAAACTTACTTACCTCTGATAATCACAGTTTGTTTAAAAGCCATGAATACAGGTCACAGGCTAAAACCATATTTCTGCCTAAGCCAATGCCTAAATTTCTACTGACTTGCACAGAACCAGCATTTCATACATGAATACTGACTCTTGCAACTTGAAAATCGGTGGAAAAATTTGGTCACCCAAAAGAAGGAATTGCTGTTACAGGATTTGTTTGACAGCAGTTCTATAAAAACACTTCACGTTTTTTGTTAATACTTAGGGCAAAGCCCATCTTTATGATCTAGGAGAAAAACAACATTGCAAGTAAATGAAAAGACAAAAGGAGCATTCCATGAAATTAGGTGAAGGTTTCTGTGAGTGGCATGACTAATTGCAAATTTCTCTAGCAACTAGTGAAGAAATTAAGGGATAATTGTAGCAGTCAGTAAAATAACTAGAAATTATTTTCATCCAAAGCAAAATTAGAAATCATAAACATTAAGTCTGACGAATTACTGCAGCAGAAAATAATAAATAGCAATAAAGCCTCAGAAACAGAAAATACTTGATAAAGTATTTGCAGAGTTGCTTTGTGAAAACTCTATGTATAGCAATGCATGGAAAAGCACATCTAATAAGACACTTAGGGATAATTCATTATTCCATGACTGGAGTTTTCTGGAGAGGAAAGTCCAATGGTTTAAATTGCAAGGATTAGAGTAATGTAGCAGTAACCCTGTTCCCTTTTTGACATATTCCTGCAGTATCACATCCCCTTTCATTTTGACAGTGTGTCATCTTATAGTTTTAAAATCATTTTTGTTCATAACTAAAATCTGTCAGGAGTTTATTTCATACATTTTTTTACTACTTTACTTTCCTAAAATAGAACAGATCACCCTGGAATAGTTGGAGATTTAAGACTTAATGACTTTAAAGGAAGAAAAATGTAACTCCTCTGGTTAAAATAAATTGGGATGTTGCTTTTCTCTGCCTTATTGTAACTAAGTGAATGTATGTTTAACAAATACAGAAGAACGAATATAAAATATAACACATTGAAGAATGATGGTTGGGACCTTTTCTAAAGCACATTTGGAAGCCCTGAGAAAAGCATTGTGAGTTAAAATGTACAGCAGTAGGTGAGCGTATACAAGTCCAAAGTGATATAACGTACACCAAAAAGAAAGGAATGAGGGGACCGATTAGAGAAAGACATTAAGTACAGTATTTTTGTGGTCTTTCAGAGGAAGATGAAACTAAGAAGGATTTAACAGGTATCTGTTTGAATCATAATGATGTGGCCTTTAAACGTGCACAAAGCAAAACACTGCCCAAAAAAGGCAGTGTAAACTTACACTGTAAGGTATACAGGTCAGCTCTCAGTTTTAAAGTTTGCTACCTGCATAATTTTTGATCAGTATTGTCACATCTGTTCTTAAAAACATTCTTACATAGCTTCTTCTACCAGTTCCTTCCCTTATGATGAAAATGTTTTTCCTAAAACAATGGAAAAGCAGTTAGCCCTCATCCTTTCCCTCTGAAGAAGCAAACATCTTTTCTGATCTGTATTAAATCATTCACAGTTGCCCCAAAGATGACTTTTTATTTCACATTAAAAAAAAAAGTTTCTCAGTCCCAAATGGCCCTAGAAGTGTTGAAAATGTTTTCACAGTAGAAAACAAAAAGGGAAAAGGCAACTGAAGCTATGTGT
Organism: Scolopax mira; assembly: GCA_004320125.1. Classification (NCBI taxonomy): domain Eukaryota; kingdom Metazoa; phylum Chordata; class Aves; order Charadriiformes; family Scolopacidae; genus Scolopax; species Scolopax mira. The sequence goes on along the minus strand of BJBW01001572.1, from coordinate 22,794 downwards.
CAGTGTCACCTCACCCTGAACCATGTGGTCTCTATACTAAAAACCAAAGTCAATGTCAAACTTAAAAAAAGAAATATCACCACTAAACCAATAATAGTAATAACCATCATCATCAACAAATACATAACTGGGACAAATTTGAAAGTGTTTTATTTTTCTTTTCTTACATAGGAAAATGTCTTTTCTTGTAATGAATAGAAAAAGAACAAACTGGCAAACTGGTATATTTGGCAGAAACTGAACAGTTCCTGGCCTTCCATACCACCTATTTTGTAATCCTAGTTAATCTATGGTTCTGGCCTCTATTTCTAACATACAAGAAACAGACCACATTCTGTGCTCAGGATATTCTTATAGAGAACAGGGCCATAAGGAGGTGAAATATTGCTTCTTTCCTTTGATGAAGTACTGCTACATTCCAGCAGGGCACACTGAGACTGTAAAGTTAACACAATTTGCCTCACAATTATTGAAACTTCCTGTTTCATACAAAAGGTTCTAATTCAGGAAGGTTTTTAAGAATATGTGCGATTCATTCTGATCATCTTGGTTACTTAAGCTGATAAAAGTTTTCTTTGGGTAAGAGCTGCTGGTTGTGTCATATAATAAAAGTGACACAAGTACATATGTAATCCTGCGTGTAGACCTTATAAAAAATATAACACCATACAGGAAAATAGGCTAATTACTTACGAATCCACATGATTTTCAAAGGAAAGGAGTATGGGAAAGGGCGATGTCTTAAATGCACATTCAGCAATAGCTTCTATTACTTCCTAAAGAATCAAAACACAGACAGTTACAAATTTATGTGTGTAAAGACAGTATTTTGGTATTTGAAGACAGAAAAGACCCAAAGAGCTCTGAAATCATACCCAAACTGCCTGAAATAAGACCTTCCAAACATCCCAGAAAGCCCTGGATGCAGCAACCATATTTTTCAACCTGAACTGTAAACAAACTTCCAAAATATCTCATGAGCTTCAAGCATTGCATTTCTCAAGAGATGACTTATGTCTGCCTAAATCAAGTTTATATGTAAAACTTGGTCTTTGTGTGGAATTGTTCCATGCCGGAAGCTATGGCTTTCGTGAACTATTTTGCATAATAAAAAACATGGTCTGACAAATGCCTATCTTCCAAACATCATCAGCACAAGCAAGTATCCATAAAATCCATAAAACCTTTAGTTACTCTGACTCACAAGTTTCAGTTCCCCCCCCCCCTTTTTTTTTTTGATGAGAGAAATCGTTTTAAGGCAAAAAAAAAAAAAAAAGAAGAGGAAAAAAAGAAAAAAGAAAAAACATTACTTGGTTAAACCAGCTTGCTGTGTAGTAATCATCAAACAGAGGGCTCAGAAACTGAAACTTGAAACTTCTGTAGAAGTTTCCTTTCAGCTTTGCTGGAAAGTGGCAACTGTAAATCCAGGAGAGGAATCATTTGATAACACTAATTTCATTGGGGTGCACAGTATAGTAATGCAGTCACTGTTACAAATTATTCAATGTTTCCCTATTGGAACACAAATCTTTTTCAAAAGAACTTATAAAACACTGAAGACTTACTTATGTGCATTGCTGTCAAACTTTAGAGCTTGTAAGAACTTCAAACTCTGGAGTTTTAGTTCTGTCCCAAATCATAAGGAAGACTATAAACCTAAAAAGACTATTTATCTTAAACAAGCCTCCTCTGGGGATTCCTTTTGTTCATTTTCTGTACTTTTAAAGGTTCAGTTGAGAAATGTAATAATAAGAAAATTACTTCCTAAAATGAAAGCTGAGCTTCTAATACATTCTTCTGATGTTGGGTTGCAGAATCCAGGGCTGGAAGGAAAGCCCAAGCCATCTCAAGATTTACTGAAACGAACTAGGGTACAAACAAAATTTACAGTGTTCATTTAAATAGGAAAAAACACAGCTCCTACACAAATTGTTGTAGTATCTCTTATAAGATGAGAAACTAGCTCTCAGTAATCACAGGTGGTGAAGGACTACATTTAATAAACTGCAATCACCAAATATTTAAATGCTTCACATATCAGTAACAATTCATGTGCTTACACTAAGACCACTTCTAGTCTTTAAAGAAAGCAGAAAGGCAAAGAGTTTATTGGAAGAACAGTAAATGGGGCAGGAGGCTGGGTGAAGGCAGTTAAGAAGCTGCAGTTTCAGAGCAGTGGTTCTCTCATGGGGGGAACACACGATGGAGTGTCTCCTGCTGCACGCTTTCTTTCCAACTCCAGTAAATCATTAAATGCTGGTACCATTTTAATGCTGGTCAGAACTGATGGGATTCTCAAAAGCATCTAAGGCAATTTTGCCATTACAAGGGAAAAGCAGTGCTGAGAATCAGGTTGCAGACATTGAATCCTCCCATCTTTATGCTCTCCATCCACATCATTAGCAGTGGCTTGGTCTCCACCACCTGCAGCCTCCCCTTGGTTACAGAACATCATGCAGGGAGAGCGCTTGAGACGGGATGTAAGAGGTACTGCCAAAAGCAGTCCTGAGGCCTTTCTTGCTCCTACACGCTGCTCAAGCTGTGGAGTAACCCATAAATTTATTTTCAACTGCAACAAGAAATGGAATCTACCATGCGTGAGGAAAATAACCTGAAAGAGTAAAATCTGGATTACACTGATGAAATCTGAGGATGAGAAGCTCAGGCACTGGTTCAATGGAGAAACAGGTATGCTGGTGATTCAGTCTTGAACTACATTCAAATGTAAATGCAAATTCTCTATGGTTAGAGAGGAACAACATAGTAAGTACCATACTTTACTTCAGCTGCAAATTGACTCACCTTAAACAGGTCTCCAAGATATATATATATATATATAAAGCACAAATGCACAGATTCTTGGCTATGGCATGAAAAATATTGTTGGTTCCCTATAAGATCTCACCCTGGCAGCATCTCACAATCTGCAGCTGAGAAAAATTTTACTGATTTCTATGTCACGAAGCAAGGTAAAAACCAATCAAACAAAAACCCCACAAAAATACCAGCAACATAAGGATGGGGAGTATATATTGCTTCTGTCTCCGCACTACAGAAAACCTATCTGAGGCAGTGAAAACTGACAGACTGAACAGAAGCATTGTGCGCTCTGGTCACGCCAAAAGCGTGAGCTGATAAATGATTCAGCATTCAAGGCCCAGCAATCACTCCGAATTGATTCACACAGTCTTGACACATTATTTCACTACCATTTTGCTTCTCCTGAGCCAAGCAGCACACTTTCAGTGCTGAAAAGAAACCATCAGTTGATGTATTTTTAGTTTTCTGAGTGGAGAAAAAAATATTTGCCCTGAAGTAACAGATGAAATATTCCTGAGTATAAAATGATCAAGGGACTGGAGCATCTCTTTTATGAGGAAAGGTTGAGAGACCTGGGTCTGTTTAGCCTGAAGAAAAGATGATAAAGGGGACCTCATCAATGCTTATAAATATCTAAAGGGCAGGTGTCAAGAGGATGGGGTCAGGCTCTTTTAAGTGGTGACAGAACAAGAGACAAACAGCACAAATTGGAAGATGTGAAATTCTGTTTCAACATAAGGAAAAACTTCTTAACTTCAAGGGTGGCAGAGCACTGGAATGGGCTGCCCAGAGAGGCTGTGGAGTCTCCTTCTCTGGCAATAGTCAAAACCCACCTGGATGCCTTCCTGTCTAGCATGCTCGAGGTGACCCTGCTTTGTCAGGGGGTTTGGACTAGATGATCCTGAAGGTCCCTTCCAACCCCTCAACCCCTACCATTCTGTAATTCTGTTGAGTAGGTTTAAAATACCTTCCAGTATCTCTCCCGCAAACACAAAACCTAGGGTTGGACACACAAACAACCAGGGCTAACCCTCAATCCTGATAATGATCCTTTTAAGAATCAGATTAACTTTGTTTTAAATTCCTGCTCATGAGCAAAGGAGTTGAGAGCTACCTTCTTTAACTGGAGGACTTCCAGCAATCAATCTCTATGCATACAAACATAGTTGGCCTCATATAAGCATAACTGGAAAGTTAATAGCAAACATGCAAGAAGGTTGTGTTGTATGTTTTCCTGTGATTAACTCAAACAGTGAAGTGTTAGAGAAAACAAATTGAAAAAAAGAAAGGAGTGTTTTGGTGCAAGTGAAATTTGGTGTTTTGTCTGCATGGCAATATTGTTTGCTTTTTTTTCCTTCACTAGAAGACAAAATAATTCCAACAATTCATGCTTCACGTGTGGGAGACATGCTTCAAAGATGTAGCTAGTAGAGAAGCCACATCTAACACCTGTAACATAACTAAATTCAGTAATGAATATTTTTCCATGACTTCTTGCACACAGGTAAATCTAGAAATAGGTATTTCCATGGCAAGTTCACATCTCAGATGAACAATAATTATTTTTTCACACTTCAAAAATTATATCCTGATGTATCATTATAAGCTGTGCCATTTCCTACCTCAGTTCAGCACTTTTGTCTCCCACTCCCATTTACCAGGCAGAGGAGAGGAAGGAGTGTACTGACACGTTGCTTGTTGCTGTTCAAACCTTTGTGACTTTTATTGCAGCTCTCCTCCTGGTCCCACACTATGGTGCAATAACAGAAACCAGTCCTTCCTCCCTTCCATCCTTGGTCCAGACCCATCTACAGACCCAATTCACACTTGGTAAAACCAGCTGTGGTGGCAATACGTGGTCATTCGGTCCTGGTTGAGGTCTACCCTAATTTTGCCCTTCTATGGGCACTAAGCCCAGTCCCCACATGGCATGCACTATCACACCATATAACCCCTTTCCTCCAATTGCCATGCAGGAAGGCAGGAACCAAAACCTCTGCCTGTGGAAGGTCCAAATAGGGCAACTTTCCTCTTCCAGTGACTCCATGCGTTCAGAAATCAACTCTTGCAACATCTTTTTGCCCTCACATTTCTCTTCCCATCCGCTTTAGCAGTAATGTATTTCTAGCAATGTATTTCTGATGCATTTTACATGGAAAGAAACTGCCCTAGCTAAAGCCAACTACACCAGTGTGCTCTGTTGCTGTACCTTGAAGGATATTTCCGTTGTCATAGTGAATCCGTGTGTAATGACTGGCTCTTCTTCAGCCGTTCGTCCTTTCCAGCAGTCCAGCTCCACACAGCGGCAGCCCGACAGAAGCACTTGCCGGTACATCTCCACCGAGGAGTTCCCGGCCAGCTGGCCAGCTGTGACAGCGCAAGAACATGAAAAAAGGGCAGTCATTTTGGGCCTTGGGAATAAACACAAATAATCCGATAATAATTAGAGTTAACAGGATCTTTTACCCTGGGCTGAGATGAATAACACTCAAATGCACACAAAAAACCCAAGAACGTAATGGAAATGACTTAGGCAGAGTCAGTGTCATGATCTGGATTCTGCCCTCAGTTAAAATGCTGTGAGTACAGGAAAATAACTGAACTGAGGCCAATTCAAAAACTTCCAATAGACCACATCAAATATATTAAAATACATAAAAAATATAAAATAAAACAAAACAAAATAAAATAAAATAAAATTAATTTTACAAGACTTTGCATATCCTTTGACAGGCAATGTGAAATTCAGAGGCAACTCAGGACAGCAAGATCACATTTTCTCATGCCATGCAATGCAGTTTGATACAAGATAAACCAAACCTCCTGCGCGGTCACTAATGGTACCATTACTAGGTCTCAAATTAATATTTAATATACTAATCACCGCACTGAGTTGGTCAAATTTCCTGATGTGGTACTGCATTACATATGGAGAAACTTAAGTAAACTACCAGTTCCCAACAGTGACATAATATAAATCTAAAATTAAACAAAGAAAACTCAGCTTTTTCCAAACTCACAAACTGCAGCCCCCTTTCCCCCCACTCCCCTCTGCCCCCCAAAACAACAAAGAAGTCCAGTTGTATTCAGGGAAGGATATCCAGCCAGTGTGTCTTCATCTGCTGCAACAGCTTTGATTCCAGTCTCATGGATACAAATTTCTTGCAGCAGAGAGTTAAGATAGCAGATGAAAGGGTTAGTGCTTGTTTTAGATGTGAAGAAATGGGATGTAGCTACCTGCTTTCTAGAAAGCTTCCTGAGAACACCTTCCTGAATTTCTTGAAGGGAATTCACTTGCTTTTTAAGGAGGCAGTGAGTTCATTTATATTAAAGATTCTTCACTGATGAGGTCATATAAATACTTCATATCCAGACTGGCATATAATCTAATACAGATTAATAATTTTATTGGCTCTCTGGTTCTGTGTTTAGGTTTTATGCTGGGAACTGCATGTTTTGGTTTGCTTCACTAAATAGCACTGTCTGCTTTCTCTTGTGTTTTTACCTTCCACTTTGAACTGTAACAGAAAAACCCTTTAACTTGAAAATTCCTGTTTACTATTTGTGTCTGATACATGAGCTGGAGCAATCATAAATACTCTACAAGGTATTAACGTTACTGCTGTTGAAATCTGTAAGATTTCTGAACTTGTGCTGGAACCAATGGGAAATAGATTCTAATAACAGAAGAATTTGGCCAGTTCTGGAGGGTTCTGAAAATGCAACTAGAGTCAGCAAAGTGCTAAGGTGTCTCTATTTGTTTTTTAACTTCACTTTTTCCTGTTTCCCTTTGGTCATGGCAGGTTATCTTCACTCACACAAAAGCCTTTTTGGTGCAATGCCAATGTCTGGGATAAAGAGTGGCTCTTTTTCTTTGCAGGATGCAAACAAGCATCAACATGGATCAGGGTAGAACAGCACACAATTCTGTGGACACATCCCTAAGCATCTGTTTGAGAAAGCTTGGCTCTCATTACATGGATCTGCTGAACTCTGCTGCCTAAAAAACGAGATTTGCTTAGAAAACTATTTTCATGTTGTCTTTCTTTTCCCACAAAGCATACTGAGTTTTGATTAACAAACTATTTTATGATTAACAAACTCTACTTTCTGTCCTGAGAGACTACTGCCATTATTATTGCTAAGTGTTTTGGACTGCAATATCCTTAACCTTCAAAAGTGCTTAAGTAAATCATGACATGCATCGCTTGCCATATGACACTTCTCCACACTACCTTATTAATAAGGCTTAGACGTTTTGGAAGGATTCCTGCTAAGGATAAGAGGATATTCAACCTCCAAAATATTCAATCTCCAGAAAGACTCCTTGTCAGAGTGCAAAATGCTAGCAAACGTTTTAATAGTCTCAATAACTTATTTTTCTGAAATACAGAATATTAGGAGTGTTCCCTCAAATTTTTTTGCATATATTATTTATAAATTTCTTTTGTGTGAGTCTATTTGCATCTATTCCAAACTATCCCTTTAATAGATGCATTCTAAATGTGCTAAAGGGAATACATCCAGTATTATATTTTTAAAATTTTGAGAACAGATTGATTTTTTTAATACTGGAAATTGAAAGCATTATAGATTTCCTTCTGTAATACATATAGCATCTAAAGTAATACCATAATATTTGTATACCATCACCCTATATTGGATAAGGAGAAAGAGATTTTGACAAAAATTTACTTTTAAAAAACAAATGAATAAAAAAATAATCAGCCAAATCATACCTGACTACATAGCCTGTACTAACTAATATAAGCTGAGGATATGACCTATGTTTCCCCATACAGACCAATTCCACACTTCCAAAACTTTTAAGCTGCTAATTTCTCAGCAAGTGCATCCCTATTGAATTCATTAATCACTGTTTTTCCAAGTGCAAGTGATGTGCAATACACAGACTTAAAATTTGGTTAGGATTTTATGATGTATCCTCCTAAAACTGGGGGATATTTGGATCGAGGTATTTTCAGTCACCTGACCACTATTCTGAAAAGAGAAGCTGCTTCTGCTCCCTCACCCACGCACAGCACCACCATCTCCCAGCACAGAGAAATGCCTGAATAGTCTCTTTGCCACGCACAAACTGGAGTTGCTAAACCTCCTCTCTTCAGGCAAGTCCTGGAAAAGCAATCAGGGCTCTGGATCATAGGCTGTGGTTTGCAGCGTACAAAATCAGACCTTCACAGACCCACAAAGATCTACTTACAGAGTCCTCCCTCTACTACCAGCTCTCTGTATCTCTGTCTTAAGACATTTCAGCCTTTTGAAGACCTTCAAATGCTGCTACTGAAGTCAGAAAGGTTACCAAATCCTCGACAGGGTTTTATCCTCCTTAAAGAAGGGGGTTTAGAAAATAATGTATTTCTTATTTCCATGTGCTTCAAATAACATATCTCTTATTTCAATATGCTTAAACTGGTTGGCCTAAAGAGGCAAGTAAGAGAAGGCACAGAGCATCTTGAAAACTCACTAAGCAGTTGTGAATTTGATATTACTGAAAGGAAACAAAACATTTCCATGATCTCGACTTTTCTTGTCCTTGTTGAGAACCCACTATCCCAGATCTGACCAATTAGTACTTTTTAAACAGTATGTTCACCTCTCCTGCTACTGGACGTAGCTTCCTCTAAAAATTTTGGTGTCAATTGCTGATCTGTATTAGAATAAGTAATTTTGCCTTCAGGATACAATCTATATGATTTTTTTTTTCTCTTCCTTTTGCATGGTTTCCATTCACAGTTAAAAGCAGAAATTCCCTCACTTCAAGTATGGCTTCAGAAAGAGGATATTGGCATGGGTGAGGCTGGTAAGGGAGGGAAGGTACTCCTTAGGACAACAAAAAGATAAATTGAGGTTTAACAGTGCTAGTATGAACACTCAGCTCTCAAGATTAGAGCAGTCATGTAGAGACATGGCAGAACAGGAGATCTAAGAAATTTTTACTCAAAGTCTGCTTAATTGAGTAGTCATCTTCTCACAAAAGCCAAACTTGGCTCTGAGGAAGATGCAAGAAAGTCAGGCAGATGGGATTCACCATCTTATCAAAGCTATCTTTTTGATAGCTTTTTTTTGAAAGCAGAGCACTGAACTCATATCTCAGAAAGTTCCACCTAAGACCTTCCACACAGAATATCTTTCCACACAGAATATCTTTCCACTTTCAGAAGCAAAACCAGCTTTCCCTCTACTGTTTTGTTTTTTTGTTTCTTTGTTTTGTTGGGGTTTTTTTTGTTTTTGTTTTTTAATGGCTACAGTCAATTCACCAATGTAACTGTCAAATCAGATTTCATGATTGCACTGAATACATCTGGGCCACATCACCCAGATAGTGGTCCATGGCTTCTTTCCTGTAAGGTGAAGTCATTATGCTCTAATTTACTGCATCTCTAAGAACACAGCCATATACAACAGCAAGTTGCATAGCCACCAAAATGTGCAATACTGATAGGGATACATGATCATTTGTCTTTGGTTTTGGGTGCTGCTGAGAAGTGCTGCAAAGTCACTCCCCACTGTGACAACAGCAGTAACCTGATGTGAGACTGGTGAGAAACCAGAAAAAAGCAGGGTTGAACATTAAGGGCTCAAAGGAGTAAATACATAAATATGATATCAGTGACAAAAAAGAGGAGATACAATTTAAAAAGCCTAAATGTCTAAAATATGACATTTCTTTAAGCTAACCTAGGTCCACAATAAATCATTCCTTTCTTCATGGATTTTTACCTTTGTACTTTAAAATTACATTTCCCTCATAAAAAGAAAGCAGTTATACTTCTAAATAAATAATCAGGACTTGATGTACTGCCAAGGGTTTCTACTAAAGGCAAGGAAAATGATCAGCGTAATTAAAAATAAATTCAGAGTGTGCGCATGTTTCTTTTTACGTTATAATGGTTTTTGGTACATTTTTGTGCAACCTTTTTTCTGGGTTAAAAAAACTAACTAAAGAGAGAGATAATTGGTAGGACATTAAGCACAGTAATCATAAATTATTGGTAGACTGAAGGTTTTGTTATTGTCCTAATAATTATTACATTACTAGTTGCTATTTCACAGCTCCAGTGAGGGCAGAGGTGTTATTGAACTTCCCTTCCAAAGTCATAAGCACTTCAGCAGAACCTCTCAAATCTTCTTGGGAAAAAGAATAGTCTGTCACCATTAATTTTATTAATTTTACTAAGTACTTGTTGGAAGAAAGCAAATGGCAATGTGATTGCTGTATCTGGTATAACCTCAAAGCAAAATCTAAGCCTGTCAGTTTTTGTAATATGCAGATAAAAATCAAATCATTAATCCCATTGTCGGCCAGCTGCCACACATTTACTGAATGTAATGAGCCCACTAATAGGAAAGGGCATGTGTTTTGTGCCTGTAAATGTGGAAATATACACTCTTAAATGGAGTTTGAAAGAGACTCAAACTTACTTTGCACTATCCCCCGAGTTTACTCTGACTTATTCCCTGCAATTTACTAAGCCAGGGGTATTGTCTTGAATAAACACTGAGGATCATACTTCCAAATGTAGCTTCTGAAATGATTTAGAAATGCAGGCAAAGAAACCTGTAGATGCAATCTGAGATGATGTGTAGACTTTCACATACAAGTGAGTGAAGTTGCAGAGTTTCAAGGTAAACTTTCTCTCTCTTAAAATAATTAAGTTAGGTCACTTATGGTACAGTTAAAAAATTTAGAATATGTTGGACTAATCATGAATTTCCATACTTAATTCTTTCGTTTTTTGCTTCTGTGCTTCTAGAACTTTAGAATATGTCTCTGTCCTGCACTGCCTGTCCTCCCTGTGGATTTATGCTTCTAACATTTGTACATCAGCTATACTGTTTTATTCCAGAAAATCTGTATAAAGCTGCAGCATTTGGCTTAAGTGAGCCCTAATCCTCACTGGCAGAACAAAGTCCATACTGGAGGTAAGGGGTCTGCAAAATATCATAATTAAAAATTGCTTTTGCTTTGGATGTATCTGCACTCTTCCAAAGAGCATAAATTTCTGCATATTGGAATTGCAACTTAGAAGTGGCCACACTGATTTTCATTTCTTTCAATTCAGAGAAACAAAATAGCTGTCAAGCCAAATACTTGTATGACAAGTTTTAGCACAAAACACATTTTACAGCCAAGATATAAACCTCTGAAAAAATGGTGTCTGATGGAAACAATGACAGTTCATTCACTTTATGAAAGCACTAGAAGGTGCTGTAGAAAGTGCTATAACAAACACAAAACAGATGAAAGTAACTACCACACAGTCTGTTTAAACTGGGCATCCCCACTGCATGGTTTTGTTTACGTTTTAGCATACTGGCATTCTGAAGAACATGGTCAGTTAAGGTAAGCTTGTTCATAATATCAAAAAGCCCATAAGCCACATTTTTAGCACACACTGTAGCATTACTTCTTTTATTTTTAAACATACTGCTAAGTCATTAGCAAACACAACAAGACAAAACAAACATCAAATCAAAGAGGAGAGAACTTCCTGTGCGTATCTGCTTGTCAAAAATATTTCATCCTACATACACTAAACTAAAATAGTAAATTTACAATTATTTTCTCACAAGCTAACAGCGTCTTAGCCTAGAAAATGTGTGCCAAAAGTTGGGTTCCTAAACCATCTTAACTTTTTTTGAATCTTAGAACATTGTTGGCTTTGCTGTGCCAACAAGTTCAGACTCATTAATTCCAAAATATCAGGAGCTTCTGGGAGCTCGACCTTTTAAAAAACATAACAGCACCTAAAAATTGCAGTTCAGACATTAGATATAGTCAAAGACCGGACTACCATTCCTTGCTGATATGAACGAACTGTCAGAAAGCTATGTTGGGACCTCTCTAATATCCGAATCAAAGCAAATTTCATGGAGCTCAACACACTGTCAGATTTAGTCTTTAGGGGTAAATTTATTTTGCATATTTTGCTTCACATTCTTGCCTGGCAATCTTTGGTTGTCACACAAAGTACATCATTCCCTCTCCTCCCCAAATAAGGACTTTAATCTAGAATCCTGTCTAAGTTGAGGAAAACTTTCCAGGGACTTCATTAGCTTCAGACCAGACTTCATCTGAACAACCCAACTGCTACTCTCCTGTTAATAAAACTGTATCTGATGCATGTGCACAGCAGATAGAACAACAATCAAGTGCCACCCTTGCTTCTTTGAAGATTAAGCTCCATGATAATTTTATGTTGATGCTTTTAGCGCATTTTATGGTATCACTGCAAATATATTAGGAATTTTTTTAAGATAAAAAATCATATCTCTCCAACGCTGTACCTGTGAGGTAGGTGTTGTGTGAGGAATTGATGAAGTAGTGTGACAGTGGTTGAGACATGTCTTCATTTAAATCCAGTTTCTCAGGTGGAACAACGCCATTTTCTTCTCCACTCAGATATCGCATAAATCCATCCACTGATATCTGTCCTAAGAGAAACACAGATCCAGGGAAAGCATCAATTAATTTCAAGTACAGATTTAGTGACATACAGATGGTATGTTCAGTATACACTTATACAATGGTGTCTGTGAAAGACCAGATAATCATCAGATTGGCCTTCATCTAGTTGTTAATATAGTTTTTTTTGTTACTATTACCTCATTTTCAGCCATATAAGTTGCCTGTACCTTTACCTGTACCAAAGATAAATAATTTCATAATCGGTATCTACAGATAATCAATAGCACAGGGGAACTGGAGTCACAGACACTATAAGAACAGAGAAAATAAATTGAAATCTATCAAGGGAAGGGGTGTTCTAGGGACAAAAGAAAGCATGCTCTCCAGAGGAAACCAAGAAACCATTAAACAGCGCCACACAAAGAAACATGTAACTTTCACCATTTTTAAATATGATTCAGAATGTGTATATGAATGCAACCAAACTGCAAAGGAAAGCAAACTAAATGAACTACCTTTCAAGTGGGAACTAAGCTTTGCTTTGTAATTTTTATTCTTGCAGTTTCTCACTGGAGTGCCAGCATAAATGATCATTTCATATGCTGCTGGCAAATTAGAAAGCTGAGTTCTATCCTCAGCTTAAATATCAGCATTGATCTCAGTGGAGCTGTGCTTCACTCAGGATGAACTTCTCTGTCAAGCCTTCTGCATAAAGTTGATTTTATGGCTAAATTTGTACATTTAAACAAACAAACAAAAATAATCCAGTAGTTTATATTTGAAGATTAATGCTTAACCAAACAAATTTGAGACATTTTTCTTTGCCTGGTATTTTTGTTATTTTGTCTAGATTTCACCTGTAGATTTACTCAATCATTTAACTTTAGTTAATTTTAGTTACTTTCTATAGTAAAACAGAATTTCTGTGTCTCTGAAGAACCTTGAAGCAGCTGTGTGCCTTGGTGACTCCCAACAATGAGAATTTCTTACCTCTTTTCCCAAAATAAAAATATTCTGCATAGTATCTCTATTGAAAAAAACTTAGTTGACTGACTATGGCATTGAAAAATGGAAGACTTCAATTCTACTCCTAACTCTGCTACTCTCTCCTTTTAGAGTCAATCCCTTTTTATCCTAAAACACGGAAATTTACATGTATTTGTCTAGTATATGAAAAAGTAATGGGCAAATCTGCATTGTTTTCACAACGCTTGTAACCTCATGATGCAAATAAAGCATATAAAGCATTTACTTAAAATCTGTGCTTGGACCCTAGGATTTGGCTCTTGATCAAAGAGGAAAAGATCTAACAGTCTTAAGTTCAGATGCTTCATTTTCAAAACAAGCCAAGATGGTGGCACTAAATGAATCTATTCATATGACAAGGAATTTAGTGACAATACAGAGCAATGCAATTATCATTCATTGTTATGACAACAATTGTAAGATGGTTGCAAGAAAAAAACATCAAGTCCATCCACTATTTTAAGATGGTAATCTGAGTGCAATCTTCTTCGGCTCCACATCTGCTTTTTCATAGAGTAATTAATCCTCCACAGAGAGGCCTATGTACTTTCCTTTTCACAAGAAAAAAATATGAATGGAGAAAATCAGGAAAAAAAACCCCACCACTGACTTTTTTCATGAAACTATAGATTTATGAACAACTCATCTACTGTGTGAATCTACTAGAGAGACATTAAGAATGTAAAGTTTCAGGTGCTATTATGGAGTTAGCTTAACCTAAAATCCCCTCTGCACCGAGTTCACTGGGATATAGATATTATCTGTGCTGTACATTCACACGACAGAAGCAACATCATACAGGAAAAATAGGTAAGGTCTGAATTGGATAGCTGCTACATGGGGAATCAGCAAAGCCATGTCACAGTATAATGATTTGCAACTTCTGATTTTTGAGACAGCTTATCCAGAGGCATCTTTAATATCTCCATGTTGTTGTTTTGAATGCATTCCTTTCAGCCAGATTAGGATTCTTAAAGTTGCTCTGGCATTCGTGCTCCAGGATAAAATGAAACATAATGTTTTTCATATGTACAGTTCCTCTAAATACTGTGGCATCATAATCACATGGCATTCAGAAAGAAAGGTGTCCATTTTGTAATACAAAAACTTACCTCGGTTAACATAGACATAGTACTAAAGCATGTCAAAGCAGTATCTCTGTTTAATGCTCAGAGTATACCCAAAAAATGGGGTTCTTGTAGTTTTTGTTTATCAGATGGAGACCTGAACCTAAGGCTAAATTAAGTGACTGGACAATCACATGGAAAAACCTGTGGGTTAAGCTGGGAGTTGAGCTGTAGAATCTCTTGAAGCCTAAGTGAACTTGAACAGCTTTGGGATAAAAGAAAGCAAGGCCCAGGCCTGCACTTGCTCCCTTCCCACCATTTTGTGACCATTCTTCTTTGCCCCTCCACACTGAAGACAGAAGGTCTGCAGAGTGGTCCTTCTTCATATTGCTGTTGGTAGTAACATAAATCACAGCAAATATTATTCATATGTATAATTACGTAGTTTCTGAGTTACACGGTTATCTGAGCTTATGGCTGTAGAATGCTATTTCCCCCGTCATAATTAAGCAGTCAGTATTTCAGAAAGTGAAGCAATTTGCAAGTTCAATTACACTAGATATTGCACTAGAGAGAGTTTAACTGTGGAACAGAGATGGCAGATGTCAAAGGGACTTTGTATCCTCGATATTAAAGAGTAGATTGTTTGTGACCAAGGGTAATGATATTCTGAGACCAACTGCAGTGAGGATGGTCCTCGGTGGACAGTCATCCAAAATGAAATGGCCTCAATTTACTGGTAAGATTTGTTCTCTGTTTTCTTAAGCATATTTCAAATTTATCACAGACAATGCCAAGAAAAAATAATTTGTGATCAGTTCTTTCTATTACAGCTGTCACCTTTTATCTTCAGAGATATATTAGGAAGATTTAATAATACAGTTAGATATAAAAAGTTAGAGGGAAAAGAAACACACCAGGCAAAGATACAGGGACAAAACCACATTCACGTTTTTCTTTTTTCACAGCACAAACATAAAAATACCTCCTTTTTCCTGTGGCGTGTGGTCTATTTAAAAGACCAACATTTAACTGTCCCACAGTGCCACTGGAACACCTTCCGCCATACAGAGCAATGGCTGCCCTGGGTCTGCAGTTCCTCCCCCTCTCCCCTCAGGGCTGGCAGGGCCACTTGCACTTTTCTTCTTACTCTTCACTGCCAGCAGCATTTTTGCCATTCTTACACCCGCTTGCCCAGAGTGGCAACCGGAGTGACTACTGGAGTGACCACCACAGCTCCTGAGGGGACGGGCTGTGCCCTGAGGGGAGGTGGCTGGAACCGCCAGAACTGGCGGGAGACAGGGCAGGCTCGGCCTCTCCTCACAGAGTGTGGGTGCCTGCAGATGGGCACCCACAGCCAATTCAAGCGAAAATGAAGGATATTCTAATCAACTGTCCCATTTTCAACTTAATGCAAATCCACTTCTGCTCACAGGATGAGTGCTGTCTCAGCACATCTAGCTGAGAAGCAACCATGCAATGTGCCCCAGCTGGAGGACTTGCAGAGTTTGTTAAAACCACATAGCTCTGACACAGAACAGAAGATGCTCATACGCTGTGTTTGATGATTAACGTGTGTATATTTTTCCTTCTCTGGACTCACTAGACTGAAGAAATTCATAATGGATGTCAGCTGTAGGATATTTGACTGTCAAAGCACACATAAGCACATTGGCTAAAGTGTTGTAGCAGCCAAATAAGTAGAAGATCAACTTTAATGCTTTTATTGTGCAATGGAACAGATCTGTAAAATAAAACAGCGAGTATTGAGGAGAAACACAAAAGTATCTAATGTATTCTTAATCACAAACATTCCCAATCCCTCAAAATTATAAAATGTGTAGCTGAACACTAGATACAGTGCTAAGGGACATGGTGTAGGGGATGACTTTGTAGAGTAGGGTAGATGGTTGGACTCGATGATCCCAAGGGTCTCTTCCAACCTAGACAATTCTATGATTCTATGATTCTATATATGCTTTTATGTAATTTTAAAAACATATCTGAATTGAAAACCGATAAGAACTAGAGGCACTGGAAAGTCTGGAAATGCCTTTACATGCCTCTCTCCTTGATTATACATCTATATACCTTCCAAAATCCATTCTCCAAATGGGAAGGAAGTTTCTAAAAGAAAGAGATCTTGATGACTCCACATCTTTTGAACATTTTACTCATTCTCTTCTTGGTATGAACTACTTGGCAAAGTACCCCAGCAGCCATGACTGCCAGCTTGCTCACACAAACAGTTGTTCATGTGCTGAAGTTCCCACACCATCCTTTCCCAAGAGAAATCTAGCCCAAACACATACAGACCTAACTGAATCAGGTTCTGCACTACTTTTCTCCAGCATGAAGTTCTGCTTGTGCTTTAGTTGCAGATGTCAGCAGTCCTTTTGCAGGACACCTGCAATCACTTTTCTCCCCTGCACTTTTAATTTGGAAGCTCAACTTCATCTGCCAGTTGCTTGGTGGGGATTTGTCAGCCACTTGCTGCCTCCAAACCTCACCCTTTACTGCAGAAAGGAAGAGAAGGCCACATGGGGGACTCAAAAAATGTTGTCAGCATTCAGCATTTCACCTGCAGCAAAGCACGAAGCATCTTCTTAGCAAGTAGTTCCACAGGACACTTTGACTGGCTGCTCCATACAACCTGCTTGGTGGTGATAATCATGCAGAGATCAAAGAAAAACCACCAGATCGTCAGTTAAGTGAGGTCAATTAAACCTGGTATTTATTTGATGAAGTTTGGTAGGCAGGATAAATAATTTCCTTTTAGAAAAGTAATATATTTAATAGAGATGATGAAAGATTGTTCTGAATTTCCCAGGCTGTTTCATTACATGAAATTTAGGAAGTGTTTGTGCAGCAGCTTGATCTTTTTCTGCATCCCTGGCTCCACCTGATTCCTCCAAAATCGTTACAAGGGAGAAAAAAAACCCAGCACAAACGAAGTGGCAAGTTCTGAGTATGTCACAATATTTTCTTATTAGCTGCTGCTCCGTGATCCTGTACCTTTCAAGATCTATTACACTGGATCAAATACAAAAATGTTGCTGGATGGCAATTTAGAAAAAAGCACATTAAAATGTAACTGTTACGTTGCTAGTAAGAAACTGGGCTCCTTTGGGATCAATGTTTGTCAGCTCTAGAATACAACAGGAGTTAATTCCATCATTCCAAATCCTTTTCCTTGGAAGCTGTGTGAAGGCAGGTGGCATACTGCTGGCAAACGACCTATTGAATATTCACAAAATCTAAAGGGGCAATGAAGTGAATCCTCTCTTCTGTGCTTTTTGTCTAGATTCATCAATCAAAATGTCATCTTCTGCACTTTATGAGATCTGGAATATCCCCATTCTTGGGAAATGGTATTTGCAAATTTGCCACAAAACAGGAATTCTAGCCAGTTGGTTGAACCAGTTGATAGGATACACTGTAATTTGTGAATATACTTCTCAGAGGCTCCTTTATTTGAAGACTTACTGTTATCACAAGGCTCTTCATAATCCTCTTTGACTAGATTTAGTGAACCTAGCATATTTTTCTCATCAGAGCCTGTGACAGTCCTTGTGCAGGGCCAGGGCACTATGCACTTTCCTTGGCAAGCACAGACATAGGTAATAGCCTCATGTAAAACTGTTCTCATGCGGTTTCCAGGGCTGGCAAAAGCATAAGCTGCTTTTGACACAACAATCCTTCTCCTGCTGCTTAATGAGACATAGGTAACTTGACAAGTTCCTGCTTTCCCAACCCCTCCAGCGTGCCAGCATGACCAGCATATTGTTCTGGATGTGGAAATGCTCATGGGTCCCTGGGAGCTTGCCAGCTCATCAACTTGAGGATGTAAACAAAGCCCTACTCATTCAACACCTGCAGCACTGTGCCAAGCACAAGATAAGAGACATAAGGGCTCGAAGCAGGGCTGAGCTTCTAAAAGAATCTTCTTCACCAGTTCGGTGCCCTCTGCAGTGGCCCAGGCTAAAGGCCAAACCCCCAGCAGTGCAGTAGTCTGGAGGAAATAGAAGAGCACAGTTAATCCTGCAAACTTCTCAGACCAGCTGCTTGAACTGATCTTCATCACCCCTTTTTCAACACCTGAAAAGCTGTATGTGCAACTTCTTGATTGCTATTTATTTTTCCCCCCCGTCTGCCTAGCCTGCCCCAAGGAGCCTTCCAGTCCTTTGAGGAAAGTCTTGGGACAGAGTAGGACACAAAACAAAAGGCACAACTGATAGCAGAAAAGACTGTGCACTTTTCTTTGCACTTCAATCTTGCAACTTTAACATCAGCCTTAAAATCTGTTTATGGACATTTGTATGACAATCAAAATGTGCATTTGCTTGTAAGTACTCAACAGGATCCCCTGCACAGATTTTAAAACATCTCTTTCCATATATGTGTGAACTTAATAGAGGCTTCCATTTGCCTATGCCTGTGCTGCTATCCACTCAGATATGTAACTGGAAGGCACAATTGTGCCAAGAGATGTTATTAAAGTAAAAAAGAAAACAAACAAAAAAGGAAAAGCGACAAGTAATTGGCACCTTGTATCTCCCGGTCAGCAACACAGAATTATATTCATATTTTGTCTGACAGCAAAATCAGATCTATTCCAATGCAATCTGTAACATTAAATCACATTCACTGTAATCTCATGCAACTGAGCAGTCCTCTCAACTCAAAGATTAAAATCACCTAGTATAGCAGCTATTTTATAATCCTGCAAGAGATGTGTACAATATGTCCCATCGGGAATTCTATTTCGCAAACCAGCACTGCAGTTTACAGCTCATTAGGTATTAACATTTTCATGCACCGTGTAGAGTAGGATGCATATACCCCTGTTGTGTCTCTTGATACCGGGTACACATTAGCTACTTTATGCTTTCTAGCTTTGTGAGCCAGCAGAGAAGTTCACAAGGACGAATTTACATAAAATTCACCCTGCGTAGGACACAATGTGCCAGAGCCACTCTGATAACACTTGCAGCATTTGCATCCAAGTGATTTTGGAAGTGATGCTGAATCCTGATCATCTTTCCAGACACATGTGCTATTACTATATTGCTATAGTGTAACTGGCATTTCTGTCTGTATTCAGTTTTGTAAACTAGGGCAGGACGTGACTGCATCGTCCAAGCAACATCCTCTTAATAGCAAAGTCATCACAAGGAGAGAATATTGTACAAGGTCAGTCCAGACTGAAAATGCCACAACCCTACAATTGCGTTACTGGACTTTACCCCAGGAACATCAGTACTGCTCTATTTTAGAAAAAACACTGGGGACTGAAAAGACTCTCAGGCCTCAGGTCAGGATCTGCAGATACTTCAAAATATCCTACATACCAACTGTCACGTACACATCACAAGCAGAAGTCATCACTAAGTCCTCCATTTTAGCAATTTTCCTAATGATCAGCAAGAAGAAGTATTCATACTAGTCAGACAGTACAAACAAATTAATAAGTAGATGAAGGGCAATACATCTGAGTCGCTGTATCTGAATAGCAGTGAAGCATTTAATAGAGTTTCTAGATTCAAATCTTTCCTTAGTGGAAAAACTAATCTGCAAAAAGCACAGATAGAAATAAACTGCGGTCAGGATAGAATATCAGAGTTTCTTTGAATTTGAAAGCTGAACTGTATGCAAGAAGTCCAGAGGCTACCATGCTGATCAGCAGTAGGTCTAGTTTCATACAGTCTTTAATAATCTGAAAAAGTAGAATCTACAACACAGGATTTAAAGGACAGACAGTTCTCTGGGAGCTGTTATCAAAACAAGATGGTAAAGCTGTAATGGACCAGGTAAATGGAAAGGAAATCAAACAAGAAAACACAAATAATAATTCAAGTTAGGTACCTAATCATTAAGGCAAAGAAAAATCTAAAATACAGAGATAAATTGGGAAGAAAATGCCTAGAAATGCTTGACAGCAAATAGACCTTGAAAAGCAGAGAAGATGCAGAGAAGAGCAATGCATCTGTATGTAGCTGCATCAAAAGTTCATTGGAAATAAACGTAACTGATCGGCAGGACATTTTACTGTCAAGTCACTGATGAAAGAGGCTAACATGCACGCCATCAAATGTATCAACATACATGCCCATAACTAAACCTAACCATACAGCCAATCCTATAGACTTACTGGATGTAAGTTACGCTTAAGTTAACTATTGGCAACATCAAGGATCTCAATGGGACCACTGGCTGCACCCATAAGCAGCTTTTGCCTACTAGTAGACATGTGCCTTTATAGAGAAGATCATTTAGTTATGTGTTATGAATAAACATATGTCACAATATATGCCAATAAAAGAAAGATCAAGCATATATAAAGCTGAAGTGGCCATAATATAATGGTCAACATGTATTTTAAGTGCAAATGATAAGGAAAAACAGTACAGTAGCCAAAGGCAGACAAAGTAATGAGATCAAAGTAAGAAATGGAAAGTTTAGGGCAAGTGTCTGAAAAAGCTTGGCAGTGCTACAACTAATTTTGCTAGGAAACACTCATTGTTTAAATCCTTTAAATTCAAACCAGAAGAACAACCTGCTGTGTTCAAATCTCATTTCAGATTTCTAAACTTAAAGGAAAGTGAAATAGATCCATTTCTGCCCCCAGTTATACTTGCTCAATTTCTTTCTGTAATTAGACAGTTACCTGGCCACAAACCAAACAAGCTTTCTTTGGCAATATGTTCTTGAAAAAGAAACAGAAAACTTGCTCAATAAGAAAGGAACAGAGCAAGATTCATTGCTCTACCCTTGAATGTGTATATTGTAACAGGACACCAGGCAATCTGAATATAAACAGAGAATGGTAACTCCTATACAATATCTGAAATAAATGCTTACTGAATGACAAGCAGTCAGAGAAGGAAAACATAGGAAGGTAAACATGTTGTGCTTAAATAGGGCAGATAAAGAGCTTGCTCAGTGTCAGTTAATCCATGCAGAAAAATCACACGCCCAAGGACACTGAGATCCAGAATATTTTGCAGAGCAAGGATTATCAACCAAGTTAACGCTGAATTCAGTATATTTGAATCAGAAATGCTTGTCATTCTAATAAAGCTATCATATCCATTTTATCATTTGTATAAACGTATAGAGAAAACTAACATTGGATAGGATTTTTTTTTACTTTTTATAAGAAAATGTTTACAAATGGAAAACCACTTTTCTGAATGGGTTTCAGAAGAGGCACTGCAGCTCAAGACACTTAGATCACTTTAGGGAGGAAATATTTCCTATAAGCTTTTAGGCAAGACATGCCAAATAGCAAACTTCATATTTTTATGATAAAGAGTGTTCTCAATCAGAATGAAAAATTTGGGAGAATTCCAAGGACACTGCCATCTCAAAAGGAAAGGAAGATGGAGCGTCACCTGAGAAGAAACAAAAGTTTCTAAACCTCCGTTGTGTCTGTTGGCATGAGCCATCCATTTTAATAAGATCTTAAAGTCACTGTGGAATGTTAAGCATGCTATTTATTTACTTTATTAGAAGTCAGAAGTTTTTTCAGCCCTTTTCAAACACCCAAGAAAGAAGAGCTCTAACCCACAGGGACTACAGCCTATGAAATTTATTTATTTTTCTCTAGTAGCACTAGAAACAGTAAAACACACACATAGGCAGGGAAGATTTTTAGGCCCTCAACATTTTCTCTTCCTCAAAAATTAAATGTTGGAAACACATTTATTTTAATGGCTATTGATCATCTAACTTTCCAAAGCACCCTTAAAAAACCCTGCTGTAACAAAGCATGGCAATAGTTCAGAGAGTCTGGTAAGCAGAGCTCTTGCATTAAAGAGCAGAATTACTGGAACCTGCTATACTGTAAAACAGTGTTTTATTAATAGCAAATATATATATGTAGCATAGACCTATGATAACTAACAACCACAAAAGTGTACAACATCTTGAATCAAGCACATCTGTGTTACAGTTCCCATTTAACCTTGATCTTTATATGAAGGATCAACTAGTTTCTTACTGGTTATCATCCTGCCTTTTCAGTCACAGATAGCTCTTTCTTTAAACAAAAACAGTTTCTAAAACACTAGCAGATATATACATATATATCTGAATATCTAGTAATTTTTAAGGAGTTGGGTAAAATCCCACTCTGGTGTAGACAAGCAAGCAATCTCTCCCAAGTCTCAAGACTCGATCAGAGTGATCAGTAACATCTCCAAGTTGGACTGTGAAGAAACGCTACATCTAAAGTTAGCTAGAGAACCACATGGGACTGCAGCTTATTCCTTGGCAGGCATGTACATTTTTGCTTTTTTTTTATTTTTGTTCCCTGTTCAAATTCAATTTTGCTTAAAAGTGCTGGCCTCATTTGTGTAGTCTTTACATTAGCAAGGCTCAGCTACTGCTTTCCGGGTTTTCATCCAAGAGTGGGTGTCCTGGTTTGAGGTAAAACAGAACTAATTTTGT
>BJBW01001571.1:0-25597 GCA_004320125.1 Scolopax mira | reverse complement strand
ACTCTATGATCTTTAAATTCCCTTCCAACTCAAACAATTTTATGATTCTATGATTCTAAAATGAGAACTATAACAGTAAAAACCGCAGTTAGCCACTACTGGGCTCACTGATAATCTCAGGAAGAAAAGCCACATGTAACAGTAGCTTTAGCTGGGATGGAAAAGTGATGGCTTTACTTTACATTATGAAGTTTCATCTTTCAGAAGTGGATTTACATCTTGCTGAGCTGGATCCTCATGTGGGAAGGACAGAGTATACAGCTAAAGACAATGCAACAATATTATCTAAATAGATCATGGACTGTGAACCAAGATAGACTACAGCCTTGGCTTTCAAAAATATTATAAAATGTAATTTTTTATTTCTATGGTCTTTCAAATTATGTGTGTTCATTTCTACTTACAACTATGTACATGTCTATATGTATTTATCTGAGTTGAATTGCTTATTGAGTCGAGTCAATACTATGTGCTGTCTACCCCTGGTTTATCATGTCTCTTTTGTAGTTCTTCAATCAAACCCTAAATACAAGTGAGTTCCCTTTTTCTAGGAAGTGTATAATCAAAGAAAGATCAAAGCAAAATCGGAGTTCAGGCTGTGTAATTTTTGGCTGATCATACTCAGATAATATTTCCTCTGTGTTAAAATCAATGTCAAAAGAAGTTAGCTAACTGGCTATAATATTTCCTTTGCATTATCAATTGGCAGTTCAAAGGTCTCTCCCCAAAATGAGCAATAAACTCTCTTTGCTACCATAGGGCATGTCAACCAAAGGCATCCTTGCAAAATAATCTTACAGGTAGAAATAGAGAATTGTACACAGACTCTACCTCAATCTGACCATCTGCTTGGAAATTTTTTTCTGTCCTACTTGTGTCAGTGGACATCCACCTAAGTGGATTGTAGTGCAGAATAGGGGAAAAAGTAACACAAAAGCAGAAGTTTCTTGCACTGCTTGTGTGTTTTTGCATACTGCTTTCTCTAAAGAAGTAGTTAGATCCTAACAAAAGCTGGGAACAGGGATCAGGTCAATTGTTAGTCTCCTGCAGTCAGTGATACGAGGTGATTCAGATATAAGCATCATGAACTATGCAGTAGGCAGATCATATGGCCCACACATTTGGTATTATTCTAATATCTGAAAACTAGGTTGTTTTAAGACATGGCATTTAACATCCCCCCCTGCTAATGTTCTTAGCATTAACTGTTATAGCCCTGGATATACTTGTGCAAATAAAAATCTGCTTCCTCCTTTAATTTTGTGAAGTTGCTTAGAGCACAACAGATGTGAGTAATCCTAGCATCATAAAACTATATGTATTTTATAATCAGGAAGAAATGCACTTTGATCAGCAAATACATTGAAGTTTAAGCTTCCAAAGAGGTTGTAAACAACAATGCATAAAACAGGATATATTTTAGCATGAGTATAATAATGACAGCTTATAAAACGAACATTTGGAAGTAACTTCCAAATTATCTTCAGAAGTGGAAACAGAAGTGGTAAAAATATTTCAGGCTCCACAATTACGAACATTTTTTCAACCAATTAAGAAAACAACTAGAGGATTTTGAGTAAATGCAGAACATCCAGAAGTTGCTTTAAATGCAGATAACAGAGAGGACTTGCGTAGGGGTAGACCACAAAAATTCTTTAGGGAAAACCAACGGGTAGCATGGTCTCCTGACAGGATTGTATTTCCCGGTAAATCACATCAAAGCTCTGAAATCTAAGAGAGGCCAGTGGCTAGAACAAGGATAAAACATGTCACATGTAAAATGACAATCAGAAAGTGGACCAGATCATTACCAGAAGAGTTAATGTTGCTCTCAGAACAAGGAAGGTGAAAATTCTGTAGCTTGGTATATGGTAAATCGTCCACACTGTAAAATTCCTGGAAATGCTAGTCTGAACTGAGCCAGCAGTCATTCAACCATTTGTCTCTCTGGTGTAGCTAGAGGTGGTGCCCAGTCTCAGCTCTGAGCAGCTGGGTCTCACACTGAGGTGCCTGAAACCAAGTTTGTCTCCAGCAAGGTCAAATTTAGAAGAAGTGTCTAGAAGATAAAGAAGTGTCTCTCTCCCTTGGTCTGCACATGGGGTATGGTCTGATTTGCATTCCCATCATGAAAAAGATCCTATTTACAGTATATACAGACTGTACTTGGGAGAAGCATGTGCAGAGAAGGGTTCCTATATAATCTGGAGTGCTCCTAACATTTCCTGGGAGAAAAATAAGACCTTATCTACAGCAGGAAAAACCCATAATCCAAGTACATGTGTTAATTGACACACAGTGAATATACTTTGCAATTCCATTATAGACAATCACCTGTGGATTTTTTGACATTTGTAGATAGAAAAGGAAACTAAGATGCCTGCCATGTTCCTGTCGCTTCTGTATCACAGTCAAGCATAGGCTTTGGCACTTCAGAGACAGTGCTCGTTTGCATCTTCCAGTATTCATAGGTAAAAGATTTTACAAAGAAAGCTATATGGGAACAGTATATTAAAAATAAAGTCAAACAGTGGGTTCATGCTGTCTGCCACGTGTGCTTCAAGAGGCCTGCAGCAGTTAAAATCTATGAAGACTGAAGGACTAGAAATGCATCCAGAGCCAACAAGAACTCCAAGAAGGCACTTTGGTATAGGACTTAAATTTCCCAACGGAAATAGAAGAGACAGAGTAATTTATATATAAAGTACAGACACTAATTGAATGTGATTGGATCCTGCCACTTAATAAATTACCTTTCATCTGATGAGGTTTCAGAAGTGCGTGTGCATGCTCTTAGCCCTCCGTCTGTAAGATCAAAAAATGTGTTAACTTAAACCACCTTCACAGAACTGAAGCTGTTGCGTGTTGGTGTTCAGCTCAGCAAGGGCCACGTGTACACTCAGTAACAAGTGGTACCTTGTCAATGTGCTATGAGCTGCTCACAGATCTCAGACTACACAGCGGTAGGTATATGAGAAGCTGAAGATGCAGAAAACTTTCACTGGGCTAAAAAAGAGTGCAGCTCTATTGATCTGATGCCAGCTGAAGATTGAGCCTACTGCACTTAAAGAACAGAGATAACTAATTTGGCTTCTCAATTGAAAGAAAGTTCAAAAGAAGTGGTAACTGCAGACCCTTTTCCTGGCTTTCATTCAAAGACTCAGTAAAGCTGGTGAGGGACAAATAGTGAACACTTGGACAGATACAGATCAGTTAGAGATTCTCAGCACAGGCGGATGAAAGAAGTTCAGATTTAGCCATCTTGACTAATCTCTCACAGAGAAAGTGAGAACGGAACAGGGTGAATGTGTGGACAGCCTTCACAAGGTCAGCTTCTGGTCAGCTTTCAATGCCCACTGAGAGTCATCTGTCAGGGTAACAAATGAACACTGATGTTGAAGTGCTCAGTTGGTTTGCTAACAGAAACCAGAGATGGTAAATGGGACAGAGGGGTAGAGAGAGACAGTGGGATAAGAGTGACAAGTGGGAATATGTTGAGCCTGTTCTGTTTTTGCTATATATAGGAGATAGCAGTTATCTCACAGAAGGAAATGTAGAACAAGATGTGTGGATTTGGAGATGATGTGGGACTGACAACCTGAGAAATACCATCCATAAAGGAAGTAAGTCAAAGATGCTGAGAAATCTGCCTTATGTTTAGGATATGAGGGATGAGCAGGCAGTGCAAAGAAAGATGGAAAGACCAGAATATGGTTGTGCAAACTGTGTTCATCTGCTCATTTAAAATCTTGATCTTGTTGCAAGGAAGCAGCTTGGAAACCAGAGGGGTCACTTGGTATGTACACTGAGGAAAGAAAGCCCAAGCCCAAATAGATCATCAGAACACATTTGCAAAGAGCTAAAAAGAGGAGAAATAAATTTTCAGAAAATAAAGTAAGTAGTTGGAGTTGAAGAATAAGTGAGTGAACATCCTTGGAGTCCTTAGTCATTTATGCAGAAGTATGCCAAATGTCTTTTTTGTAGGGGCAATGGTAATTAAAAGTGCAAAAGCAGCACTGCACAGGAGGTTCAGCAGCCCCCCAGGCAGCTAGCATCAATACCTGACAAGAGGCTAAGAAAGCGTTTCAGCTGGCCATGAAGTCTGAAATTATGCAGCTAATACTCTCAGTGCTTTCTCTTGTATATAAGCATTTCAGGACATTTTCACCTACACCAGACCATATGTAAAACACCATGTATGCATTATTCAGCTGGAAAAAAAAATAATATTCTCCTGAATGCTTATATGCCATTTGAATGGCTTATATGCCTCAGTGTAATTTAATCTGACTCCACTGTCTTTTAATCGCAGACCTTAGTCCTCTACAGCTCAACAAATCTTAAGTGTATCCAAGGCTTCAGATATACAAATTTTTCAGAGCGGAGAGATGATCACTGGAGCATGTATGAGATCTAGTGATGGACACATGACACATCCAGCCTACACAGCCCTGCCATTCACACTGTAGGGATTTAGGCTCAGACACAGGGCTGGGAAACTATCATGTAGACTCAGCAGTGGCATCAATAAGGAGGACAGGAGCAGTCAGGTCAGCTGCCTGCTGAAGACATTAGGAAGAAAGTGAATGAAGGCCTCAGCAAGAAGAACAATAATGACTGGGCTGTGATAATGTAAAAGGAGAGCACCAGCCTGCATAAAAAGAAGTGATGATGAACCTTGTGTAAGGCTTTTTTCATTAAACATTGATTATGCTTGTTTGGATGCTGCCCAGCCATCCTCAAATGAACGCGCTCTATTGACGCTGATACTTCTGTGACTTCTTTTCTCAGACAAGGAGGGTCATGGCAAAGTGAGGCTAAGAAAAAGGAAATTTGCCATTTTCTGAGCTGAGAGGAGCAGTGCCAAGATCAATACAGCATGAAACAATCATCAGACATGGTGTAGGAGCAATCTCAATTGCCTCCATTGCAACCCCTCTCTGTGTCCCTGGATCTTCTCTGGAAGCAGGGGAATGATTTCCTTGTTTGTTACAAGAAATACGGATTAAAGTGATTTTAATACAGAAAAACAAAAATGGCAAAGGGATTCTGAGGAGCACATGACATGAACTCCTGTCTCAGGTACAAATAAGGGAATTGATGCGTTTAACACTGTGGATCAGGGGTCTTCATGTGTTCCTATAGACCTTGATGATCCACAGGCAAATATCCTGGCAAATGTGTTTAGGACAACACCACGAATGGCTCTTTTCCATACACAAAAGTTATGTGTTCCTACATTTCATGTTTTACAGCAGTTCTGTCTGGTTTTATCCCATTTGCTGTCCTCAGAAAACTCTCCTGAGATCCTGCTCCTCAGTAATGTCACTAACAAATCAGAGACATGCAGTACTTTCTGCTCAATTAAGAACAGAAAAACAACCCTATTCATGCAATATCTAGCCTGTTGCTAAGACTGGTGCCGAGTAGTTCATAGGGATGTTCAGGTAAAACTACAACAGGCAGTAACAGAAGAACAACATGTGCATAAAATACATTTCCTTCTTTGTTATTCAGTGACACATGGTCATTGCCCAACAGTATTTGGATTAATCCAGTATTTTTTCAAAGGGGACAGTTGCACCCATCTATGTGTGTTCTTTTCTACACAAATATGAGCTTTTTTTTGACTCTCTCTGTCACAAATTGAAATCTTTCAGCAGGGAGAAATCTTGCAATATTTCGTGCTATGCTTGCTATCCATCCTGTTCTTCCTTCCCTATAACTCTCCTTGGGACCCTATGCATTTATTTCCTGTCACCAGCTCACTGTTCTCCATCTCTGAAATATTAAATGATGTCATGGACATGTACTTTTGTGGACGCTGCTTTGCCAGCAAACCCACACTTGTGAAATGAGGAGGATGCCATTCCAGCAACTCGACTATCCAGAGGTGAGCAGGACAATGAGAGATAACATAGTAGGGCAGCTAGGTTGGCCATAAAATATTCACAGCTTTATAGCCTCTTTTAGCTTTGGGCTGGCCTACCAATTTATACTGGAAGTGTTGTCTTTATATTCTGTATTTACATCACAAATGCTGCAATCTAGGGGCTGCTCCTCTACCACTGACTTTTTCTGTGGCCTTAACTAAATTGCTTTACCTTGCTGGTTCTTTAATTGAATTATATTCTTGTACAGTATGATGCCTCTTTAATGTTTCAGTATCATGACATTGACTTGATGGAGACTGTTAGCATTGTAACATAATAATAAAGAAACGTAACTAGCATAGAAGAATCACGCTGTTTTCTTAAGATCTTTTCCATTCTATGATGATCTGAGAGTTTGCCATGTTTTTGAGGAAAATAGAAATGGATTTGTAATGTCATGCAATGGAAAAGCTTTCAGAATAATGTATGCTTACACAAACACTTTTAATATCACTTCACTCTTCATGCTCCTATAGCCTGCCAGTTTTACACAAATCTAGTCTTGTCTAATTTTTTCCTACAAAACAAGCTATTAATAGAAGATGTTTTTGCTGCTCCTCTGCAGGAATCATTTGTTTGCACACAAAGACTACTTACAAACTGTTCTTTTATTTTCAGCTGATTTAGTTTGTTTAAAAAGAATCTAGTTAATTATATAAAATAAAGAGTCTGTTCTACCTTTGCAGGTGCTTTTGACCTGTTATGCAGAATGATATTGTGCTGTGGTCTTCAAAGTTCTGTAATGTGTACATTTGTCTCTTACTCTTATTTTTACTTTGGCTCTTATATTACTTTTCTAAAGCTACTGTTTCATTTGTCTTTCAGCAAGGGACACTTCATCTTTCCAAAGTATCTTATCCATATTTTTACTAGGTTTCTCTTTGTTGTGGTTTAGAGTCAAACCAGGACACTCTTATAACGCAATCCATTATTTTGTAAGGCTTTCAACAAGTAGAAGAATATCACTGTGCTCAGGGTAGATATCAGAACTGCTCAGAAAATAATCATTGAGGTTACTATTAGACCTGTAGAGAGACTTTGGCACAATAGATTTATAGTATAAGAAAACCTCTAAGGTGACCCATGTCTCAGGAATTTAGCTTTCACTAAAACACTGGACCTCTTCTTCTTGCTCACATGGTTGTGATCTCCTGCTTTTCACATAAATGCATTGTTACACATATCTACAAAGAAGAGAATAAAACAAGACAAGCTGTAGCCAGTAGTCACAGTGATGAGATTATTTTGAACCGCCTTTAAAGTTTCTCACGGTAATGACTAGCAAATAGTTAGGTCTTCTTAAAAGCTTGAATCCAACACAGTGTAATGGCAACTGTGAAACATAATGATTTCCTAAATAAGCTCTTAAAACAGAAGAGTTGCAGTCTCTCAGATATATAGAGTTCACCTGTCTTTAATTCTAAAAGCCCAAAGAATATACAAATTGTGCTAGCTCTTAGTCCCCTGTTAATTATACTTTGTGTTTATATAGCAGCTCTATCTCAAAGCTCTCTCTAAACATTAAGACTCCTAGCACTTCTTTTATGTAGGTATTATTATCCCTGTCATTACCATTATCACATTTTCCATTTTTTAGGTGGTAAATGAATAAAATCGCACTGTGAGTCAGTAGCTGAATTGGGAATAGAATATTGTAGTCTTGACTTTGTCCCTTGCTTTAATTATGCACTAACATGATGATTGTTATTTCTGGGTTGAAGTGATACAGATTATCTTCAGTGTAAAATCTCAGCAAATAAGCAAGATTCTTTTTATTATTTGCAAGACTTTTGTTTGTATAGCTTTCATACTAATATTTTTCAGCTGTTGGTCTGGCTTTAAGTAGCTAATAGGAGATGCTGTCATCTTCCAATTAAGTATATATCAATACATTTTTTTTAATATGATGATACAATCTGCATAATAGACTGGAACAGCTCAAATGAAGTTTAGTCTATCAAGCAATGAAGTATTTATGTTGTGTCCTATTCTAGTCACAGTGAAAATCATTATAGAAATCTATGGAGAAATGTACTTTTGTAAAGTAGCTTTTTTGTAAATGACAGCTGTTATTAATTAGTCTTTTTTCAAATGTGCAAATACCGTATGTGATGACTAAACTAAGTTAAAGCCACTTGTCAAATTTTTTTTTTAAATTCAGAACAACTTTTGGCTGAACACAAATGTGTTCATTTAAAGCACAACGACACCTTCCTGAACTAGACAATTAACCTCATTTTCTCCTTTTCCAGAACTCTTTTAATTTGAAAAGGCAAACTAATAATGTCATTGGCTCAAATATAGGTATCTTAGCCTCAAAATAACCCCTACCAGCATAACATTCCTTTGTTTCTTGGTCATCAAATGTCATAAGAAAGGGTAAAAAAAAAAATTATAAAATGTCCTGAGGAGTTATTCAGAAGACCACAAGGTACAATTCTGTGAGAAACTGAAGATGCCCTGGGAACTGAAAACATGATCCTTCCATAAAGAATGGTAAGACATTCTGTAAGACATCATGACTGTACACTGTAAAAATCCTATCCTCTGCCAGTGATTTGTTTGCCTACAGGTGCAAAGCTCAGTTCTTGGTGAATCACTGTAGAAATCCATACTTACTTAGAAGACTGTCTTTCCAAGGAATCAGGTGCCCCAAATAAACTTAACAAAACCTCATTTCTTACCTTCTACTTGCCTCAAATAGAAAATAAAAAAAATCTTGATGCTTTCAACAAACAGGATCACTTTCAAGGTGACTTCCCAGTGCTATGTTTTCTGGATACAGCAGTCATACACAATCTTTATACATCTGACAACTGTGGGGAAAAAATCCTAGTTGTGCAATTTATCTCATTAGTTCTCTGTACTAACAAGGTTACAATTCACAATATTTGTTCTTTGCCATGTTGGCACTTTACAGGCTGATCTTTAATTCATTTGCCTTTAATGACTCATCAATTTGCTCATAAACCAGACCTCTGGGTCTCCTAACCACGTTATTGGACGTGTTACAGTGTATTCCTTCTTCTTCCCTTCCCTTCCCTTCCCTTCCCTTCCCTTCCCTTCCCTTCCCTTCCCTTCCCTTCCCTTCCCTTCCCTTCCCTTCCCTTTGAAAAGACTACATATAATTTAGTCCTTATTCTATCTCAGCTGTGTTTCTACGTTTCCCCTCATTAGAAAGACATCCTGTCCTTCTAGTACCTGTCCCTGAGAGTTTATGACATACTTTAACACATTCTTTGTAATAAATGTCCAGCTCTTTCTCAGACTTGTGTAGTAATTATGACAGGATGTAAGAGTGAAAGAGGCAGCTGATATGTATATATCTATATATAAGAAATAGTGTAGCAATTCTAATTTATTTTTCATGCTGTCACAGTTTACAGAATTTTTAAATGTGCATTCTCAGAAGGATTATTACATATCTCTCTAACCACAGCAGCTGAAACTGCATTTCGTATTAGGTTCTTATAGGCCTGTGGATGAAATGACAAATGATGGGTTTATGTTGGATAATTTTCAGTTACGTAATTTCAATTTTTTGTAATCTCTGTTCTCACTGTTATGTGTTGGTCCCCAAATAATAGCTATTTACAATTGTCACCTCTACACTGTATCTCCTGTGTTCCACCTGCTCTTCTTTATTCTATAAAATGCATTCTAATGTTTATTTTTGCTTATTCTTTTGTTTTCTGTTCTGTAAACTCAGTCTTTCCTTTGCTTTCCAAGCTTCTCTTTTTCACATTTATGCTACTTCATTGTCACCAAAAGGGTGCTGAGAGGTGGGTTAGCTAAGTTATACTCCTGGGTCCCTCAAGGGAAGCAAAAATTTTTCTATCATAGCAATGATTTAGAGACCTAATTTTCACTTCTGAGCCATGAAGGTCAGAAGAAGTAGGAAGAAGTGCTGGCAGAAAAGAATGGCAATACGTAGGATTCCTCCCAGTTCTGTATGCTACAGGCATATCTTATTTAAGTACTCAGAGAAAAGTTATGGTACCAATACTTTGAGTATGTGCAAAATAGCTAAAAAGCCTCCTGTTATCATGCAAGAACATTGTCACATCCAAATATGTTTTTGTAGGGCTTTAAAAAAACTGGCTACTCTTGTGTTGTGCTTATTGCATTGATATTTTCTCCTTATTTCCAGCTGCTGCTACAGTTGATTTTATTTTATTTTGGAGACAGCTTTATGTTCTCTCAGAGCATCTCCTGATAAAAATCAGATAATTCAGTTACATTCATGAAGTGTTTTCAGTCTAATTTCAGACATGACATGAAGAAGGGCATAACAAGACTTAGCAGAAGGAGACACAGAGAGAGAAAAACAGAGAGTTCAGTAATAAAAGATTACATGGCTCTCCAGTAGAGTCTAATACACTCTGTGGTGAAGCAAGTTTAAAATGAAAACACAGTAAACAACTCCTTGCTTGCTGATATCACCGGAAAAATAAGCCCTTCTAAGACAAATGTTGCTATTTTTGTACAAATGGACTCTTCACAAGCACATCCTACATGGTATCAGGTAAATGCCAGGAAGAACGAAGTGGAAACCTTGAGCTCATTTGTCTGCCAGACTCTTTTCTCTTTTAAAATATGATCAGATCATCACTTGTAAGATGGAGGCTCTAGCCATGGAAAGGACCATCCCTTTTGCAACTGGAGAAGCTCCATTTGCCATGTGGGTTTTTGGGAAAGAGGGGAAGAAATGCCCTGCAAGGGACTGTTTCTGAAAGGTGCTGGACCCAGTCCAACAAGCATTGGAGACATATGTATTTTTAAATTTCCTATGGGCAGGTGCTTGTATCCTGGAATAGATTTGACTACACGGCACAGGACATTTTAAATTAGACTTTTACATTTTTAATCCTGGTTTAGAAAATATGACCATAAAGAAATTTTGCACTTAAGAAATTTGGGGGTGATACTGTAATTAAAAATTAATATTCCTTCCCCTCTCATCCAAAAGTACAACCTCAGAAGAAAAAAAGACGCAGTGGTAAAAAAATCTGGTAAAAATTAGTTTTATGATTAAGTGAAATTTCTAAAATTAATTCAAAATTCTGTAAGAGGAGTGTAACAGAAGATGGGCACTTATTTAACATCCTGGCTACAAGCAAAGTGTCAGACAAGTCAAAAGAACAGAGCTATCCACAAAGGCTTGAAGCTAAGCAACAACATGAGAAAAAGGCATTTCCAGAAGTTGGTATCAGGGTTTCCTTCACTATTGTGATAGTTCATGTACCAGGGGGTTCTTGGGTTCCTAGGGCCCAGGAGACAAGAGCTGAACAGAATAATAATGAGTGTTACTAACTTCCCTCTTCACATAGTTGTTGACAGAAAAAAAAAAAAAAAAGTTATAAAAGGCCCTGGGCAAAATTTGAGCTATGTACTTTGCTGATGAACAGCATAGTGAGCTTGGAGTTGACTGAGCATGGATTTTTTTCTGGTAGAGCTAGAGGTAAATGGCTTTGTCATCCATTATACTTTCCCAGCTTTCTTAGATTTCCTCCCTGGAACAAAGCCAGGACGTAACAGGGAGCAGGAGGGTTGTTATGTGCGTGGAATGAACAAGAAAACTCCCGTCTCAGGCTGAGCCATGCACTGCCTGGAGGTGAAAGACCCAAATTCAAGTCACTTCTCTTCCTCTCTGCAGACAAAGCCACTGGACTGTTATCCTCTGTGTTTCCTTTTCACATTTTTTGCTCTTCCAATTTGTCTAAATATCCAGATGGATCATATGAGCATCCATCAGGACTGCTCTCTCCCCGGCCCATGGGATAACCTATGGAAGGTGTGATTGCTTCTTTCCCTGCCTTGGAAGTGTTGCCCTTAGCACCCATTGGTGGGATGGGAAGGTGCCCTGGATCACGCGATGGGGATGCAAACTTGAGGCTGCCCAAACCCACCACCTCCTGGGGCCAGATCTGACCCTGTCATAAACAGAGTTTGATTGAACAATGCTTTATCCCATATTAAAAAGCTGGTGTGGATGATATGTTGAATTAGCTCTCAAGAGCATTCAAACTGTTATAGGGGATGCAGAAGAGGGGCTGTTAACATGAAGTCACATTTAAATTGTGGCTCTTTATGCTTAAACCTCTCTCCAGCCTAACTGAGCAATACAACTTTCTTTTTTCTCCCTCAGTGGTATCCACTGGCACGGTCAGTTTATGTTTCTCTGACCACTAGTCCTGTTCTCTATTTAAAATAATATAAATAAAGTGTGCTCATCTGAATTCTCTGAAAACTCTGTAAACTATTAAGAAGAGCAAAAAGATTAGATCTGAAAGGTCATTACTCTGATTCTTCCTTTCTAAATTACATTGTTTAATGAAAAAATAAATAGCATTTTTAATGCACGGTTACAGGTAAATCCTGTCCTTCTTTTCTCCCCCGTATTAATTTTACCCAAATCTGCTGCTCA
The DNA here is from genome assembly GCA_004320125.1 of Scolopax mira. Classification (NCBI taxonomy): domain Eukaryota; kingdom Metazoa; phylum Chordata; class Aves; order Charadriiformes; family Scolopacidae; genus Scolopax; species Scolopax mira. The sequence goes on along the minus strand of BJBW01001571.1, from coordinate 13,240 downwards.
TTAGTAGAAGTTTGTGTGTCTCAGATTTAGAATTCTGTTGTCATAACTAAACTGAAGATCTGTGTACTTGGTCAGGCATGCTCAATGTTGTCTATGTATTTCTTCATAGTCTGAACCCATATTCTACTCCTGGTGCCTTTTAACGCCCTTTAGAATGCAGCAAAAGCTTAGTACCCTTCCTCAGTCAGCATCACATACATCCTTTTTTCCCTGATCATCTTGTGTGGTAAGTTTTTCCTTTATCAGAACAAGAATAGAATTTTTTTCTAAAGTAAGAATAGAAATTGAATATGTAAAAGCTCATAAGAAATCAACTCCTGAGAACAAAGTAATTATGAGCCCATATCACCCAGACTACCCTCTTCTAAAAGGTGTGTGGGAAGAAAGAAAGAAAGAAAGAAAGAAAGAAAGAAAGAAAGAAAGAAAGAAAGAAAGAAAGAAAGAAAGAAAGAAAGAAAGAAAAGAAAAGGAAAGAAAGAGAGGGAGGGAGGAAAAAGAGAGAGAGAAAGGGAGAAAGGGAGAAAGGGAGAAAGGGAGAAAGGGAGAAAGGGAGAAAGGGAGAAAGGGAGAAAGAGAAAAAGAAAGAAGAAAGAAAGGGAGAGAAAGAAAGAAAGAAAGAAGGAAGGAAGGAAGGAAGGAAGGAAGGAAAGAAAATGTGCTTCTGAGCTGGGTAGCCTGTGAAGCAGCATTGTCAGCTATTTCCAATCAAAATCTCTCAAAGACAGTTAAAGTATCTTTGCAAGACAAACATTTACATGTGCAGGATCTTAGCTGACCTACAAGTGCATGTGAGATGTAAATCTATTTTTTTTTTTAATTCATTCTATTTACAGTGCTAGGGTTTCAGACTGTATTTAAATCACTGGGCTTCACCTGTAGTAGGGGGAGTACGTAGAATCCTAAAAGACTTTATGCAGATGGCCTTATTCCCATGGGGAGACTGCAAATTAATATGAGGGTCATTGGCATTCATCGAGTACTTGCTCTGTCTGGCAAATGATGACATCAATCTTGATGCAAAAGGGATCATGCATTATTCTATCTGCAATCAACTACTAAATTTAAACAGTGGTGGGACAATAAATTTTTTTTTCAAGAAGGGTCATTAATAGCCAAGGGCCTGAACTGTCAAACCTTTACTTACATGAACAGTCTTTGCTCATACAGGTTATCTCATTAGGCAACTGCCTTGGTGAACAAGACCCTTGCAATACAGGGTTTGAGGAATTAGCATCTGAAGGAACAACTTCTCTAATTAACAGCTTAAAAATTGTACAGAAGCCCATTTGGGGGATTTGCAAATATGTATGCCGTCTGCTTCTTAACAATGTGAATCCCAAGAAAATTGGGAGTTATCAAGGTTGTAATGAGTACAAACATTGCTGTAAAATACGAAAATTGTCCCTTTAATATAATATCCCCTATTGCACAGTGGCCAATCCTACTTGAGCAAGAAACCTAATCCCCATAAATGTCATACTGCATATATACTATGGGGAAATTCACTATAGCTAATGAGCAATTTATTCTTGAAAGAGAGCACTCCTGAAGATATCATGTCCTTTATTTTCATGCTAAATAAGGGAAGGGTTTTTCATGACCACATTGTCTATTGGAGAGATATTCTTTTTTGTATTTTTTATTCAAATTTAATTATATCACTTAATCAGAGCAAAGGAATAATGCACAACTACTGGTCCATCACAATATAGATTTTTTCACCTTGATTTCTGAAACTCCCTGTTTTGTGATCATGGGTATTTGAATTCATATACTTTGGTTGGCCGGCAGCCAGTACAAACCAGAATGCCAAGGTACACATAATTACATTACAGTTATTTCCCCTTTTCTCCACAATGCTTCTCTTCTGACTGTCTCTTTCATTAAAAGTTGTAAAACTAATTGCCAGCAAGAGCAAGAACTACCTCTGCTTTTCATTTCTTTTAGCTGAAGCAGAAATTAGTCAAAAATTGTACATGAAGAGAGAGAAAAGGGGCTGAGACAGTAGGGAAAGTTAAACATGTGCTGAGGTCTCTGCCCTTCTCAACTCCCTGGACCCATCTTTCACTCCTCACAGTTTAGAGAAAGCCTTATAGTTGGAATAATTATCTTACTAATACAAAAGACACATTTTTCACTATTTGCTATTCCTAAAAGCAAGGAATAATGTGAGTAGCATTTTGAAAGTAAGAAGGAAAATATATTAATCATTCTGGGCATTTCAGCTTGCTGCTCTGGGTGACAGTGGATGAGTAGGTTCCTCATACCTAGATTGGAAAGTCATGGATTTGATGGATGGACCACTCAGTGGATCAGGAACTGGTTGGGGTCTACAGGAGAAATGAGGAGGGACTCTTTATCAGGGAGTGTAGCAATAGGATGAGGGGTAATGGTTTTAAACTGAAAGAGGGTAGATTTAGATTAGATATCAGAAAGAAATTCTTCACTCTGAGGGTGGTGAGAAGTTGTGGATGCTCCATCTCTGGAAGTGTTCAAGGCCAGGCTGGATGGGACTTTGAGCAACCTGGTCTAATGGGAGGTGTCCCTGCCTGTGGCAGGGGGGTTGGAGCTTGCTAGCTTGATGATCTTTAAGGTCCCTTCCAACCCAAACCATTCTATGATCCTATTACAGCTGTTAATGCTGTTTTCTGTGAAAAAAGAATGTTCTTAGGCTGGTGTTTTTTTCTGAAAGAAAAAAAAAAGTAATTACTAATAATCTGGTAATTACTAAATGATAGTCTCAGATCAGTTTCTACAACTTCACAAACTCACCCATGCTTTTGGGATTAAGTGTTTTCTTTCCACCTTCAGTTTAGGCTGCAGGATTCAGCCTGATCTGGGAGCTCGGTGCTACTGATTTATACCACACCTTTGGTTGCTTTTGAGTGTGATCAGAGGTGCTGTCCCATGACACAGACCACAATGAGTGGCACCCACCCTGTTTTGCAGCCCACTCACCCAGCTGCTGCTTTGCAGAGAATAGTCAGGGGAAAGAGAGAAGGGTCTGAAGGTCACTTTGCAGCTTTAGCCTGTGGTGGTTTTCTCCCCTAAGGCAGGGAGCCCAGAGCCTCCATTACCACAGACCTCAGATGTGCCTGCAGGAGGAAGAAAGGGGTGCAAGGGTAATGTCAAGTGAGGATATGGAGATGTGGCTGGTGTGCAAGAGAAGGTGCACATGTGCCCAAGGAATGACAGGCTGAGAGTGCATGGGGAGGTGTGTTTCAGGCAAGGACAACAGGTCTACCCTGAGGAAGCTGAATGAGAGGAACAGTGGGTAAATGAGGGTGCAAGGGATTGTCTTTCAGTTCTGGACTGAACTTCTTTCCTCCCTGTGCAACCTCCACAACACCTCTCTAAAACATCAGACTGTATCATTTTGGGGGGGGAGGGGGAGGAGGGAAGGAGCAGTGGGAACCTCCATTCCCCTGGTTTTAGAGGAAGCTTTAAGCTTCAGCCACTTTGCAAATGATTGGGGCTATCCCAATGGGGTTGAACTTAGTTTGTCCCCTGTGCTGTAAGTCTTTTTCTGGAACAATCAAAAGTTGATAGTCACTGGCCAAATTTTACAAGCTGCAGTGCATTTATCAGAGACAAAAGCAGTACAGAAGAAATCTCTCTTGAAACAATAAAGTGCTTAAATGCACATTTTACCAGCTCCTATCCACCTCTGAGACAGGTTCTCGGCTACCAGGGTCAACAGATCTAACAGATCTTTGTTCGTGAATGAAGATTTTCCCAGCTCTTGTCAGAGCTCCGATTTTCCTCCAGGCTTTTCAGGTGGCTTCAGGCCACCAGACAAGACTGACACTTTCTATTTTCCTTAAAGTGCTGTTACTCACATAAAGGCTTTACAGTAACCCTTCTCTCAGCACCCAGGCTTATCCTAGAGCACACAGCTTGGGACTGAAGGAATTGCCCAGGCCATCAGGTCTTGACCCATGTTACTGTACACAAACACATCTCTTTGCTCCTTTCGGAAATGCGATGAGTTCCATCCTAAAGGTAATTATTAATTTTGCCTTGCTATCTCTACTGGAAGTATTTTTCAAATCATAGGTTCTCTTAGGTTCAAATAAAAATCAAATCAAATAAAAATCATTTGATTTTTATCTTAAATGTATTAACAGCAGTTCATATTCCTTTGTTCTTGAAAAAAAGCCCCATGATGCACTTAGCCTTGATAAGGCAAGTTTTTCCAAGTATTGCCTGCACCTGTGATGTCTGGTTTGATTTGGCACAAGGGTCCTTGACATTTCTTAGCTCCCACAGGTTCACATTGGCCTCACGGGCAACGGTTGGCTGTGCTGGCTGTGCGGAGAGACAGACGCTCTGGGGGTGGTGGGGGACTTTTGTGCAGTATGGGAATCTGGGGAATTTGGGGCACGGTACTGATGCAAATGTGGAGTGGTGATGGGTGTACACAGCCACCGGGAGGTGAAGGCACTGAGAGTAGCTGTGGGTGACTAAATGTGGGCGCTCTGGCCATAGTGTGCCCATGTGGATGGGGACATGGGGGAAGGGGCCAGTGATGGCTGGTATGTTGAGGTATTTTGAGGGAAGGAGGTATGGACCTGTCATAGAATGGTTTAGGTTGGAAGGGACCTTAAAGATCATCTTTTTCCAACCCCCCTGCCATGGGCAGGGACACCTCTCACTAGAGCAGGTTACTCAAAACCCCATCCGACCTGGCCTTGGACACGTCCAGGGATGGGGCATCCACAACTTCCCTGGGCAACCAGTGTCTCACTACCCACAGAGTGAAAAATTTCTTCCTGATATCTAATCTAAATCTCCCCTCTTACAGTTTCATGCCATTACCCCTAGTCTATCACTACATGCCCTTGTAAAAAGTCTCTCCCCAGATTTCTTAAAGGCCCCCTTCAGGTACCGGAAAGTCGCTATATGGTCTCCCCGGAGCCTTCTCTTCTCCAGGCTGAGGAGCCCCAGCTGTCCTCACAGCAGAGGTGCTCCAGCCCTCGGACCATCTTCGTGGCCTCCGCTGGACCCGCTCCAACATGTCCGTGTAATCTCATACTCTCAGCATCTGGGGACGCGAAGAGCGTGGGGTGGAGGGGTTTGCGGGGGGCGGGGTGGGGAGCGCCGGACCCCTGTCGCGACAGGGGCGATGCGCGGGGCGCGGGATGGATGGGGGAGGAGAGCGGGGCGGGGGGGGACAGGTGCCCGGGCGGAGCGGTCGGGGGCCGCCCCCGCCACCCCCCTCCGCCGCCGCGGGGCCGTGCGGGGCGGTGGCCAGCGGGCCTGACGTCACCGGCCGGGGCGGCTATAGGCTGCGGGCGGCGCTCCCCGAAGCGGCGGCGGCTCCGCTCTGCGCGCTCACTCCGCGCTGCCGCAGCCCCCAGCGCCCGCGGCGCCCGGGCGCTCCCTCGCTGCCTCCGCCGGAGCAGGTAAGGGGCTGCGGGGCGGGCACCGGCACCGCGGGACAGGTCCGTCCATCCGTCCCCGCCCGGTTTCGGCAGCCTGTCCCCGCCGGCATGCGGGACCGCCGCTCCTTCCCTCCTTCCCTCCCTCCCTCCGTCCCTTCTCGCCGCAACTAGTTGGAGTGAGCCACCGGGCGGTTCTGCCCGGGATGCCGAGCAATTCGCCAAGTCGGTGTGGCGGCGCGACGCCCCGTCCGCCGGACGGCTGGAAGCCGGGGCGGCTCGGAGCGCTGCCGTGGCGGGGCGCGGGGAGGAGGCTGCCGCAGCCGGCGGCGCGGTGTTTTGGGGAGGGGGGAGCTGCGCAGGGTGGGTGCCTCGGAGCGCTGATGTGTCCGGCTCCCTTTGCAGGCTGCTCTGTCACTTTAGAGCCAGCGTGAGGCTGAGCCGGCAGCATCCCGGGCTTTTCCAGCCAGCGCCCGCCAGCAGCCCGGCACTGATTGAAATTTAGGCGTCTTCAGAGAGGGGAGGAAGATCCTCATCTTCCGAAGCCTCCTCAATGAGTACCAAGCTCTCCAAGGAGTTGAGGCTGTCCCTGCCACCTTGTCTTCTGAACAGGACATCTGCCACTTTAAACACCAGCAGCACTTGCATCACGCAAGTGGGTCAACTCTTCCAGTCCTTCTCATCCACCGTGGTTTTAATTGTCCTCGTCACCCTCATCTTCTGCCTGATCCTCCTCTCCCTCACCACCTTCCACATCCATAAGAGGAAGATGAAGAAACGGAAAATGCAAAAGGCTCAGGAGGAGTATGAGCGGGACCACTGCACCCACAGCAGCAATAGCGGTAGCCAGCACCCTGGGACGGGGGTGCAGGGAGAGGGACCCCAAGGAAGAGACAGCCGTCTGGGAAGACCCCCCCAGGACTCGGAGATCCAACGCTCCTCTCCCTCCGCAGCTCCGAGCTCTCAGCAAACACGGGCTTGTTTGGACACAGCTGGTGCGGGGCTCTTGCAGACGGTGATTTTGTCATGATGGTTTGGGGGAGACCTCGCGAAGGCGCTGGTTGGTGTTTGTAAATACCTGAGTGATTATTCTAGTCCCCGAAGAAGAAAACACTGCTAATTCAAATGAACGAACGAGCCCACAATCCAAGCGCATGACAGATCACATTGCGTTTCTCATTGACTCTGCGACGAAAAGATGTGTCTTTTTACTGGAGAAGGAGTTGCTCACAGCTACCAAATATCAAGTCATCCACCTGGAGGAGAGGGTCAGGGGTGGGGGTTCTCTTTTCTCTGGACATCATTTGCCTGAGGACCGGGATGATCTCACTCTCCCGGGATTCCCACTGCACCCTGTGTCACTATCGCATGGCGTGGGGTTGGGGTGTGGGTGAGTGGGGTGGTGGGAGAGGCAGGTCTGGCGGGTGCCTGGGACGCCCTGTCCCCTTAGAGCAAGGCGGCAGCCCACCCTCGTCTCTCTCCTTTTGTGCTAGGACCTATGTCCCTGTTCCACCTCTCTTGCTCCTTTCCAAGACTGGATGTTATTTTGTGTAGAAATGGCCACCCCTTGTTGGGCTTAATGGCAAGCGCCCTCAGGCCCCGCAGCCCTGAACCCCCAGGCTGCAGTGCTGAGCATCCCACCGTCCAGGGGGCTGGAGTGAGCTTTCTGCCCAGAGCAATTCCCAAGCTTTCCCCTTCCCTCAGCTCCCCTCATCTTCAAATTAACCCCCATGCCTACCCCTCAGCTCCTCTCATCTTCAAATTAACCCCCGTGCCCATCCCTGTGCCACCTGAAACCCACACCCAGAACCGTGTTGTGTGGCAGGGTGAGGTGATGTGCAGTAACTTGCCCGTGCTCTCCCAGGGGAGGATGTCCTTGTACCTCCTGTTGGTCCTGAACCAAATCCAGTTCTGCACCAGGCACCCTGCACTCAATGCCTGCGTTTAGAGCTTTGCCTCCCAGCAAGGAATCCTGCAGCAGTACAGAGCTGGCTTCTACTTTTTTAGGCTGATATATATATTTTAACCCTCCTAACCTAGTAGGCAGTTAGGGACAGAAAACACTTAATTTTCTCCCCTTTCCCCTTTTGGGGAACAAACCATGCAGTTGTGCAAAATGTCCGCTCATAAACCCTGGCAAATATTTCTTTCGGAAGTGGCTGGTGTATTTTCTCCCTAGCAAGAACCAGGAGTTTTTTGTGCAGAGATGGCAGGTGTGAGTGGCTGCTAATGCTGTGTGTGTTGGAGGAGGCAGCGTCGGGTACAGAAAATGCAGCTTTGCTTAGTGATTAAATCAATGACCATTACTTGAAGGTGCCTTAACAGAGTGCCATATCCAAACTTTGAAACATCTTGTGTGGTATTGTAGCAGAGGCAGCCCTCTACTGTACATATTAACATCTAAAAATACAGCAAAGGAAAAGTGGTCCTGAGGGATTCCTTTTTTTTTTTTTCTTTCTTTCTTATTTTTTTTTCTTTCTATCCCGGCATTCAAAGTCTGATCTGAGGAGATAGTAATAGTCCCCAGTTTTTAATCTCTTGTATCTACTCATTCCCCCTCTGCTGTCCGCTGCCGCCCAGGGTGGCTGTTTGGCTGGAAAAATCCCAGGCACCAGCACTGGGAGGTCTGAGCCCCCTCAGCTGGGAGTGAATGCCACTAACCAAATTAAAACGGGGAAAGAGGGGTGGCAGAAGTGCTCCGTAATCCCCTAACATGCCCAAAGCGTGTCAGGGCAGTACTTCTGTTACCCAGTTTTATCCCTTTCCAGTTTTGCCCGGTCTCATGGGAAATTGCTGCTGAGTTTGGATCCGTGCCTCCCGGGTTTTAGGCAAGCATTGTGTCACCCAGCTGAAGGAGCTGCTCCACCAGCTGAGGTTAGTGTGGTGAGCGTATGGCGACCGAGTGGTGGGTGCCCGGCGCCGTTCCACGGGAGCCCGGGCTGACTCTCGCCACCAGCCGCTATGATCGGATGCTAATGGCTACTTCGTTGTTGCTGGGTGAGGAAATTGGCTTTGTTTCGTTCCCCCCCCTAATAAAGGATGCATGAACTTTTGGGTTTAACCTCCTTATGCAACTGCAGCACAGTATTGCACCACAGGGAATAGATTTAGGATAATGAAGAGTGTCAGAGAAGAGTGATGGAGCTTCCTGATCATTGATCTCCACTAAATAGAGAGATATTACTTTCCCCTTTATTTTGTGCCTTTGGAAAAGAAAAATAATAAAAAAATCCAATCCCACAACAGTGTATAATTTCAAGTTTTATAAAAGCAGTAAGATGTTTCAAATCACTCCGGTGCATTTCTGGTTGATGATTCCACTTCTTTAGTGTCTGAAGTCAGATACTCTTCCTTCTGCCTTATGCACTCAAGGCATGCAATAATTCCCCAGAAGTGTACTGCTTGTCACATCTCATTGCAGTTATAAAATTGCCCTATTTTTGAAGAAAAAAAGAAGGATGGAGAGAAAGATATATATATCTTTATATATATTATGGATATACAGGTATATATATTATTTATATATAATCTCATGACACTAAAAGTAGTTGCAAAAATGTAACTAGAATTAAAATATGTTATAATGTAAAACTCTATCCTCTGTTAATTAGATTTGATTTAATATTTTAATATCTCTGTATTTATGTAATTTTCTGTGTAAATGATGTGGTCTATAAGTAAAATTTCATACTGACTTTAATTTTCTCAGAACTGTGAGCTTCTTGTGGTGTCATTTAAGGTTTTTTTATTTCTAAAGTTAAATTATACAAAATATAATAAATTATAAATTCCTATTATTACACAGAAATACTGCAATACGTTTCATGCATTCTCCCAATAAATACACAATCCCATCTTGAAGTAGTGCAAGCTTATGAGGTTTAATTGGACGATCTCAGGAGATCTAGCTGATACAAGCAGGACATGTAGGTTTTCATTTTCATGAAACAATAAGCAATCTAGGGAATAAATGTGGATTTTTAAAACAGAGTTTATGCTTGGAGGTTCTGTCAAATCAATTGCTTCAAAACCCTACAGCTGCAGCTAAACTTCTGCACTTAGCATTCAGTATTAATAAGGCTGATGCTTCTTTCCCCTCCCCCCTACTTAAACTAGAAAAGTGTAGGAAATTGTTCATATTTCTAAAGCATACATTTTCAGCTAACTGTGAAACTGCCCAAAGGGTTTTAAATATACATATTTTATGCAAGTATAACATCTGTGTATCTGTATCCATATATTTAAATATTTTTGTGTAACCTTTTCTACAATATTTGATAGAGATGCTGGGTAAATGCTTGCACCTTCTCATACGTAAGGAAGGATTTATACCCTGTCAATGTGGACATTCTTTTTCCTGTGAATTTGCACTGATTTCGGCAAGTTACGATGGAGACTGGGCTGCTGAGAGGTGACTGCTGGAAGCACAGCCAGCCTTTCCTCTGTTCAGTGGCACATTGCTGGCTGGATTTTCCTGGTACTGAATGGGATGCCCACCAGCATCCTGCATGTATAAGAATAAGAAGTGTGGTGGTGCTCAACAGCTCCTGGCAGGTCCAGCCGTCATCCCATGGGAGAAGCAGAACAGTAGTGACTTGTTTTGTAGATCCTACTGAGAACTGAGAGCCCGCTGGGCGATGTGCTGGCAGCGCCGGGGTTGGATCAGAGAGTCAGCGATGCCTCATCCCCTACTCCCACTCTCAGAGCCTGCTGCTGGCCTGGGGCTCCCTCCAGCTCCCACTGTCATCAACAGGAGTGGCTTCCGCTGACCGCCAATGGACTTGGATCCCATCTGTAGACCACACCACGATGGGTGACAGCTCTCCACATCACCACCACTGGCCCTGCTCTGCACCTATCCTGGCAGCCTCCATGGGGATGGAAACCAGTGCATCCCTTGAGGGCTGGGATGCTTCAGCCTGGTGGCACCAGGGAACCCACACTGCTGCTGTCATCTTCACTTCTATGGACAAGACATTTAGGCTTCTACATGGATCCTATCTGGATCATGGACAGGGAATGTAATTTCATGAAAATGTGTCATTCCAGAATTTTTTTTCTGTGGGGATTTGTCTCCTGCAATTGTAGTGTCAGATAAAATTTGCAGGCTCTCCATCCAGACATGTTTTAGCTTTTGATACATCTTTGTCAGACATATATATCTGTATATATAGATATACATCTCGAAAGAAATGCTGGACAAAAAGCAAAGAACAGAAACTCCACATTATATACAAACCTGTCCTATAACTAAAAACTCTTGGATTTTTTTCCTTTTGTTTTTAATTAATTTTAAAGGCTACTGTCTTTAATGTAAATAGCAAGTTACTATGTGATTAATGTTTTCCAAAGCATTTCTGAGTTGTTGCTATCTTGTTTCTGGAAAGCTGTGTCCAGTGTTATAGAGCAACTGTGCTTTTCTTCTATTGTTATGAAAACGAGTGCAACTTTAATATAGGGAGGAAAAAGAACATGATTTTACTCTGCAGACAAGACTGAACTATTTCAAATGCACTTATAGGGACTTGGTTGCTTTTTTTTCTTTCTAGTGGTTATTCTCTCTGCACGTTTCTATTTTTTCTATGGATACTTGAAAAACTACATTTTAATAAGTGTAGAAGGTATGAAGGGAAACACAAAAAATTAAGTAGGAAACATTCTTTTTCCTCTTTTGTGTAAACAGGAAAATTTATAATGACTTAGATATCATCTCATTACAGTTCTCATCTACATAGAGGTTGGCATGACTCATATATAAACCTTTAATAACGCTTTCATTTATGTTAAAAATTAGAACAACTTTTATCCAGGACTGACTTTCTCAACTCTTTCTGATATCTAATGCTTTTTTTTTTTTTCCTGAAGCCAAGTTTTCCATCTGATTGCTAAATAAATTTCTAGTAGAACAGAGCCTCCTTCTGTTTTCAGTCTTTTATATGTAGGTCTCTGGTCTAAATCCAACCAAGCTCAGTAGTGCAGAAAGCGTGTTACGAACATGCGAAAACTGGTTGGTGTGTGAGCCTTGAGGAGAGAGGTGCCTGTCTGACAAGCAAAGAGGTGAAATGCCTGGAAATGGGGATGATTAGCTTTCCCATTTGTAGCTGTGGAAGTGAAGCCTCCCTATGCCCTTGTTGGACATGGGTGAAGGGCCACTCATTCCACCCACAGCAAAGACAGATATAATTCTTTCTTGATATCATTGCTCTAAAACATCATTTTCTATATGAAAGTAGAGCCCGTTTCTGTAAATCATATGTAATATATTTCTTATTCAAATCAAAGTAGTTTTCATTGCTTCATTGGTACTATATGTTCTCTGTGGATAACTACAAGATTTCATTTTCCAACCCTTTTAACCCAATACCTCCACAAGTATCAATTTCATGAGTTAGGAAATAAATAAATATTTGTATCAGAACACTGTCAGTAAAAATTGCCTTTATTTATATAATCCAGTGTTCCACTTGGCTTTTCTTAGTTGTTTTCTTCCTTGAAATGGAGCAATATAATGTGTTCATCATTCTACTTTTCTAAAGAGTACAAAGAATTTAAAACAAGTACTACAAAATACACATATACAAACAGGAAAAGATTTCACATTGTACACCAGAACAAAATTATGTAGGTTTTGTTAGTTTCACAGCAACTCTTTGTCCTCTGTTTTTCAGACCCCCTCCAATCAAGAAAATTTTTTACCTAAACTCTTCTGAAAGAACTCTCATATAACAGGCAGATTGCCTTTCTTTTATGGTTTTAGCTTTGTTTACTACGTAGTACAGGTTAAAACTTTTCAAACATGTTGTAATCTAAAAATAATAAAGTATCCTAGGGGATTATGAGTACTGTAAATAAGGGGTAAGTATGGGAGATTAAAAGGAGAAAATATTAGCTCTATAATACAATAAAAGCAGCATGTGCTGGAGGATGAATTCATGATTGTAAATGAGTGCCTTTACGTTTTATTCCTGGCTCTGTCAGTCACGTTGTGAGGCTCTCAGCTTCCAAGCTATTTATGTAGTAAGTGAAATATAACGTATCTATTAAAAAAAGATATGGAACCTACAAATTTACAGCCCTGAAATTAATAAGTTGAGCATCATATACATTAAAAAAATACTGATGCCATAATTGAAAGAGACTTTAAGCTAATCATCTGGATTGGATTATTTGAATGCTTACATTTGGCAGTGAGGTCCAAGTGGTACAATGCACAGCTGGGAGATGGATGGCTGGGCAAGATGCTTGAACAATCACACCGAGAGGCTCAATTTTAATTTCTAAGTTGAAGTGGAATACGTGTTATGAAGGAGAGCCAAGATAACTAATGTTTATTTTACCATTTCATCACTCCTAACACTTTTTTTTTCAGTGCAGAAAACAGCCTTCTGTGGTTTTGCGCAGAGTGCTGACTAAAGTAATAAGACTGTAAGAAGAGAACTCAATTATTGTGAGTAAATCCATCACGAATGAAATCCATGGAAAAACCTCCCTGACTTCAATAGGGCCTGGACTATGTCCAAGATGATACTGAATCTCACTCCCTGCTGGCTGTCCATCCTTTGCCATTTCATAAGACTTTTGACTGCTGTAGGTAGTATTTCTAAGGCGTGTGGATTTCTCTTGTGTTTTGGCTCATGAGCTGTACCCAGCTCCTGTGGAGGACAGCAGGGGACCATTTGGGGGTTACCTACATGTGACACAGTCATGCCCGCTTCTCTATAGCTTTCTTTTTGTCCTGCTGTTCTTTGAATGACCTGAACCTGGACAGACTGGAGAGCTGGGCAAGGAAGAAACTCATGAGGTTCAGCAAGGAAAAGTGCAGGGTCCTGCACCTGGGGAAGAAGAATGTCAGGTACCAA
>BJBW01001570.1:140000-154040 GCA_004320125.1 Scolopax mira | reverse complement strand
ATACATGACAATGGAAACACTTTGTAATATACCAGCACAGGACTAAAGCTTAAACACATCTGATCTTTAATCTTTCAAAGGCAGAAGTGAAATTCAGACTGGTTTTGAAAGCATATAGTGGTGCCTTTTATTTCTATTATATATGCAAAACTAATGCCATGGTGTAGCTGGAGGGTACGTCAGCAACTGTGATAAACTCAAGGTATCAGTCAATTATTTAAATTCATAAATGCTTGTTCATAAAATTTTCTCATATACCCGGGAAAGCTTGTGCTGTACTTAGATACATACTTTTGAAATCCTGCATTCTTCTTCATAGGTCAGTCAGAGGCAATATAATTTCTTCTCTGACCCATGAGAATTCAAGATTTTATGACATGGAATCATAGAATCATTTAAGTTGGAAAAGACCTTCTAGATCATTGAGTCCATCAAAGAAGATGGAGTACATCGTCCCCACAGAAGTCACATTCAAATATCCTTCTTCCTCTCAGTTGGGAAACTGATGTTGATATATCATTAATATCTGCCATTCTCCTTTCCTGGATATAATATGAATTTCCAGGGAAAATTGCTCCTTCACTGATTACTTGGTTCCTTCTAAGTTGAAACAAGAGTCTACCATTCTCTGGAACATGCTAAGATATCTGTAGTTGCCTCATGTCTTGTAGATCATCTGAATATGTGTTGTTAGTTTCTTGTATAATAAGAAATTCCGGGGATGGGTTCTATGTGAACTGGCAAAAAAAGTGAAGGTTCTCTTCCAATGTATGTTTGAATCTTCATCTCAGCCAGGCTACCTGGTGCTAGCATATGTGTCGAAGGACTTAAGCATCTTAAATCAGCCAGTATAACTTATATCTACCAGATATAAGTTTTGGCGGGGGGGTGGGGGGTGTTGAACAGTGTTTTTTAATGTATCTTCCCTTTCAAAGAGAGAGTTTGCTGGGTGTAGCTATTGGAAATGGACCTTACTAACCCATTTTCTGACATTTAAGGAAATGCCCATAAGCTTTGTTTTGTGGATTTTTTGTTTGGTTGGTTTTTACCAACTGTGTAATGTGGATCTATTAAATCTATTTTGTTTGGGTTTTTTTTGTTGACTGCACACAACCATCACAGACGGCAGTGAGGGTAAATATTATTAACCTGCATTCACTAGTAAAGTTAGGCTTGAAAAGTAGAGAATACAATAGGATAACCATCTTTTTATCCTAGCTTTTTAAGCAATATATTAGAAAAAGAATATTAAATAAAAATGAAAAACAATATTAAGTCTTGCTTTGACAAGCTGCTTAAAATGTAGAAAACCCTAGGTCCTTTCTCAATAGTACCTAGTGAAAGAGTTGGCCTGTAATGGTAAAGGAAAATATAAAAAGTCAAGCCCTGAAGAGACTTTCCCTGAGGAAAATGTACTCGAACCGGCAAGCTCCTGATTTCCTGCAGAGTAATTTTCCTTAATACCAACATAACGGGAAATTGGGTGTTATTAGTTTAATCCCTTGTCTACACTGAGGAAATACCTTGCCCAGAAGAGACTCCAGGCTATTATTTGTACTACAGCTGTGCCTGGAGGCCTCAGCCAGGATCAGAGCCACCCAGCCACATGTTTTGCAGACATAAGCAAAATCTGGTGCCTTCTCTGAAGACAGAAAAATGCAGTAGGACTGTGCCCATTTCCCAGAGAGATACCTTCAGGGACCTGGGTGCCCTGAGCCGGGGAGGCCTGGCTACTGGTGTGCAGTGCCAGCCTGGGAAGAGCAGAGCTGGTTGCTGAGGAGAAGGAACTGCTGTGGGGAAAGCCATGCCCCCCTGCAAGGGCAAACAGCCCTGTGTTTAAGCTAACTGCCATCGCTGGCCTGGCCTCTGCTCAGCCCTGTCCCCACAGCCCTGCCCAGCCATCTCAGGGCTGGGTCTGACCCCAGTTCTCCCAGTGGGCCTTATCCCAACTCCAACCCATGGGTCAACATCCTGACATGGGTGCAGACTTGGCTCTTCCCAGTCACCAGAGAGGTACCTGATGTCCAGGGCTGGGGCTGCCCCAGTGCCCCCTGGTCTGTCCTGCTCCTGGCTGGGGAGCCAGGGGACAGGCCTTCGCTGCCAGGCCCTCCCTTCCTGGCCAAATCCCAGGAAGAGTCCTAGAGGTAGTGTTGGACAAACCCTGTTGGACTCTCCAGAGAAGTGTGTTTTCTGTTCTTAATTTTAAAAAAATGAGCATTATCAGGAGAAACATAGTCAGCAAATTAAGGGAAGCTGCTTTCCTCCTCAGCTGGTGCATGTGAGGTCCTGCCTGGAATGACACATCCCAGATCATGTCCAGATCAAAAGGGTATGATGAGCAACTGAAAGGAAGATCACCAAGAAGCCCAGCATCCTTGAGCTCATGACCTATGAGCGTAGCCTAAGGGATCTGGTCTTGTTTCATCTGGTGAAATAGGGGCAAGGTTGTGATCCAACAGCAACCTATGACATCTTGAAGAAAAACTACAAAAAGTTATACAGCAAAACAATTCTTTGCAGTGGCAGATGTCATACACATCAAGGTGTGACGGCTGTAAATTGTGACTTGAAAAGTTTAGGTTGAATATTGCATAAATATTTTTCACCAGGACAGTAGTGTGGCACTAATGTGGGTTACACAGAAATGCTGGGAATCCTCTTTCTGAGAGATTCTCAAGATTTGATTAGACAAAGTCATGGCTGATATGAGAGAGTGCTGGCAACAGTCCTTGTCTAAGCAGGAGGTTGGACAACAGGCCTTCAGACATCACCTCCAGCCAGCATCTCTGTGGTTTTGTCATCAGCTAATTTTCCCTCTGGAAATGTCTATCTTGATGAGGGCCTAGGTGACTATCTTGGGCAAAATGCCTCACAAGCCTAAAAGGTGAGTCATTTGCAACTTTACCAGTATGACACAATCTGGAACAGGAATGGTCTGCTCTAGTCATCATGGCCTTAGCTCCCAGTGAAATGCAGTTCTTCTGGAGCAAAATCGACTTAACATAGTTTGATTAGTTAAACAAAGGTCTTAAAAAAAAAAAAAAGTGATAATTTACCAGGACATTCAGAAGAAAAAACTGTGTGTTTTACCACATAGATTTTTGTATTTAAAAATAATGAACCATAAAGATACAGTTCCTTAAACTTTCAGGTCAGATACCAAAGAGCACTAAGAGGCAAGAGGGTGTGTTCAGATAGGTTGTCTGAGATTTGGGCTATCAATAGACCTCCCTCAACTCATCCATGTTTTCCTGGCTGATCAAAGTCAGTAGGACTGTTCAACTAGGGTGGGCTAGCTCAATTCTGTTCTCTCCCTCAGGGTAGTTTTGATGTCCTCTAATTGCTCCCTGGATTGCCTAATTCGTATTTGATCTTCCTCCTTTAGTCACCTTTGATGTTCTGTTGTTGTTTGTTACAGGATCTCTGGTTAGGATTAAGTCATTTTAGACAGTAAGACATTCCTACAAAATGGAATGCAGACAAATGAGTACTAAAAAGAGAACAAACCAAAAATTCCTTCCTCCAGGTGGCCAACCCTGAGTTACAACAGCAGTGCAATCAGGGTTCTTGATTTGTAACTTGGATTACTGTAGCACGACCAAAATTTTATGCCCCCTGTCTATGCTTGCTTCATATCAGCCCTTGAAATTTAGAATGACTTGTCAGAGAGCAAAACAGCCTTTCCAGATGTAAAACTTAGATAAGAGTAAACAAATTATCCACAAGATGGACATTTGGCTGGTTTGTTCTTTGTTTCTTTTTGCATAGCCTGCAGAAAGCAAGGTGATTACATCCAGTTCTGACTGGAAGTAGCAATATCTTTAGACTATGGCTGGGTTCCATGAGCGAAGGATCTATTATTTATCCTTATCATATGGTTTGAAACTTTGGTTAATTGGAAGTATTTTAGGAGATTAGCAAATTTTTAGATTTTTTTCTGTTGATTTTTCTGGTTGTCTTTGTTTTACTTTCATTGGTAGTTCTCATTCTATTCTGTCTCTTTTTTCCTAGCTAAAACAAAGCTGAAAGCTGTCAGGAAGTAATAAGGATGAGAGAGAAAGTTTTTTTTTTAAAAGCATACATGTTTTGTTTTATCAAAGAAACAGACGTAAAAAAATCCAGTGCCATTAAAACATTCCATTAATTTGAAATGTTTTATAGTAAAGATATAACATGTTTCAATCTGAAACTTTATTCATGTCTTCCCTCCCTGCTGAAAAAATGAAAATATTTTTATCTTTTATAAATTTACTTGTTCAGTAAATATGCACCAAATGTCTCTTACCTGACAAACACACATTGAACCAGTAGCAAAATGGCATATTATAATTAGCCCATTATTTTTTTCAGTTATGATGAAATATAATTGACTTGAGATTCAATTAGCTAAAATCTAATGGATAATTTTGTGGAGAAACAAAGACAAGAACAGACCTGTCCCCTTTATCAGGAATCTATTAACAAACTGACAGTTGACTGACACTATAGTACAAAATACTAGCCCTTAAAATGAAAAACCCAAGTCTCAGTATCATTTGCAATATCATAATGAACAACATGGTTTAAGTATTTTTGTTTGTAACTTTTCCAGATGCACCAGCATTAAAATTACAGTCATTAGTTCTTCATTTCAGATCTTTTTTGTCCTTCTTAATGTTTTTTCTGCCCGCCCTTCCCAAGGCACAAAGTTTTAAGGTTTGAAAAAACTGAAACATTAGGTACTTGAGTGATTCTTAATTCCATTTTCTATTTTTGAGTCACAGCATTTGTTTAATTTGATTGTTATAAAAATTGTGTTATTAAAAAATACTGAGGAAGGTGAAACTCTGTGGCACAGAAGCAGAAGGGTTGCTCCTTAGAGTGAACATTGGGGCCTGGAGGAGAGTCAAGAGGTCATGAGACCACCAAGAGAAAGTGGTCAAGAGAGTCATAGGAAAGAGGGTTCAAAGAGGTTCCTGGGACAGAGGGTCTGGAGCAAGGGCTGAGTCAGAGACTCAGAAAGTCATTGGAAGTAAGGACATGGTTGCAAGGAGCAGGTAGGGACTTCTGTACAGTCCTTTTTATTTCTCTTGCAGCTGCTCCAAGCCTTCCCTCTTAAAAAAATAAAACTCCTACTTCTCTTCAAAACCTACCTTTTTGTGTTTAAAATCTTTTTGGTCTCCCTTGGAGAGCTTACTGTGAGAACATCTAGGCAGACCCTCTTCAAAGACAGCTTAGGATCTTTCACACACACATTTTGAGGTCTTTCTCATTAAAAACAAAGTTTCTCTTGATTTCAGTGACATTTTAAGAGAGTGCACTTGGAACATTTAAAACAGACCATTTAACAGAAGAGTATTAATAATATCAGGTAGTGTATATATTTTACCTGTTATCCAAACTATGGATTAGTTTGTATCAGCATTTAACTATGAGTATTGGATTTCTTAGGGAATAGTGGGTAAACTCAAATTTCAGTTTAAAAACCAGGGTTTAGCTGGGATTTTCACACTGACACGTATAAGAACAATAATTTTCCAGGGTGCTAAGCACTTCTGTTCAAACAGTTTCTGATCATGTGTAGACAAGATGCACCATATGGGAGGATTTGCATGATCACTATCTATAGATAAGATGACATCACAGGCAATGCTAGCAGCATCACCTGAATCAGCATGTCCAATTAGAGGCACAACCTTTGCCATGAATACTGCTATTGCTTATTTGCCCACCTGCCCTGAAAAAGTTTTTTACACCAGTACTTTTTTATACCAGTCACTTCAAACCATCTTGTAATCCTACACCGTCATATAAGTTATGACTACAAAAATTTAGCAGTTGATCATGCAATATCTGTTTTTAGACATTTTGCTCTTAATTTTAAATATTTTACATTGACATCTGACAGAAAACTCTCTCCTGAACAGACTTGAATTAGTTAAATTTGCTGCTATTGTTGTTGACACGCTAGTTTCCTGGGTGGAGCATCAAAAATAGATTTTAATGTGAACTTTTCATTTTGTAGTTTACTGAAGGTGTTAGTGAAATGTGAGCTAAAAGCTGAAGTTCTTTCTTGGCCCAAGAGACAAAGGCTCTCCTGATCCATATTTTCTCAGGAAATATGAAGTTTTGGGGTATCAGCATTTTTAGTCACAGTAAATTAACTCTAAAAATGTGTCTGGGTACATCAACACAAGAGGTGAACAGGTACTGTATCACGTGCAGTCAGAAGAACTGAAATATCTATTTTAGCCATCAGAGTTAGATATTACTGATATCAGAGTGGGCACCTTACTCTACCTTAAACATGTCTGTTGGTGGAGGTGTTTACGATGGTCTGATTAAATACAAATGTGGCTCATACATCTTGGGCATCCATCTGGGCAGAGCCTGAGGGCTCTGGGGCATGGTCAGGGATTTTGTGAAGCAGCACACTTCACAATTTAAGATTATTAGTGTACACAGTAGTGTACACACTACCCTTTTGTGTTAGCATTACAAGAAATAATTAAATCTACATTTTTATGTATGGGGAATAAATCTCTTTAGGAATGACGGACAACATGGTCCACACAGAAAAAGATTCAAATGTGTAAAAAAAATCTCAAAACCTGCTTTCATTTTACTGCATCTCCTTAATGTGCAAATCCAGTAAATGACTTATGCATTTCTGTTCTCTCTTTATAAAAAGTCATAGTGAAGATTGGAGTAGAAGCAATTCCACATGTTAGGATGGTCACTGAATAGCTCATTGTATTTAAACCGCATTATTTACTAACAGCACACTGCTCAGATCCTATTGAATAGAACACGTTTACTTATATTAATTCAAGTAACAAAGCCATTTAAAAATAACCACAGCAATCTCATGATCACCACAAAATTGGAAAAAAAACCATGCAGCTACTTGTATTGTTCCCATTATAAGTAATTGCTGCATATAAATTGATGCCACATTTTCATGACAAAAAACCACCAAAAAGGCCTAAACTAGGAGTGTTCTCTAGAGAGTAATTGGAAACAGTTAGTGCTGCTGTCACCCCAGTGACCTCTTTCTTGCAGCTGTTGGATTTTCTGAAGACCCTGGGACTTCTCCCTGCCTGCAGCCCCAGAGCCAGTGGTGAGGCACAGCAGGACAAACACCCCAGAGGAGTCAGAAGCAAGGGATATCCTTATGAGAGGCTACAAGATCTGACATAGAAGATAACTTGGTTCAAGTCTCTGTTCTTCAGGGAGATACTCACTCTTTAACTGTCAAATGAAAATTGGGTGTTTGAGCAAAATTATGGGTGCCCACAAATATAGGTCATGCAACACACACAGTGTTTTGTGTCTGTAGAAAGAAACTTGACCAGTAATCCCAACAGTACAGTTGGTTGCTCCTCAGCCATGTGTTCGATGGTAAGCGTGATCGGTCCTAGGGTTTGTTGCACAGTAGGAGACAGAATTTTGTTTCTTTCACTGAAGCATTGTTTGACTTTTCATTGTTAAGAATTTCTTATTTTCAGATCATAAAAGCAGGACACATTTGAAGGTTATTTAAGAGTAAAGCTTCTCAGCTTAAATCATATAGCAAGAAGAGTGACATTTTCAAACGGGGCAGAGCCCGGAGCCTAATGCACTTTTTACTTGATTTTTGTGAATTTCAGAAAACCAAAATGGCTTCTGAACAGCCTGCCCTGGGCACACCTGCATCCTCCAGCGCCACTGTATCTTGCATTCTTTTTCTTCTTGGCATAGCTGTGATACCACAGCACAACTATTCCTATCTTTTTGTTGCTTTCTCCAGTTTAGATACATGCAGTTTTGATGGTCTGACTCTGTCCTGTTTCCTTTGCTTCTTATTAACCATGTGTACTTGTTTTCCTGCTTTTTATTCTTATGTTTAGATCCTTTCCACAGGCAGTTTGGCTGATGGTGCTCTGTAGAAGCATTTGCGAGAGGAATGATTTTCTACAGTCAGTCAACCCCAGAGAATCCAGAAATTATTCCTAACGGTCCATGAGAGGTACTTAAGAAAATCAAGTCTATTGTCAGCAGGGTTAAATGTTCTGTTTAGAGATCAATGCCTCCATTGAAAACAGTGTTTGCAATGAAAACTCTTGCTCTATACTTTGATCTGATTTTCTCCACAAGTGTTAAATGAATAATTGATTGCATATGCCCCATTCCACATCATCACTCCCTTTATGATGGAAGTAAAACTTTTCTATATATAGAAACAAACCAGAACTCAGTTATTTGTGAGTATAGTTTCTGCCATTGTTTTTCTCTTAGTGGTCTTAAATAAAAATCCCAGAAATGACCAAAGATGAGAAGATAGATAGATCAGCACAGAATTGTTGTACAGTACATGAAGAACTTGACGATGTGATGGGCTACATAAAAAGGGAAGGTTAGAGATTACTTAGAGATAATAGACATTTTTTGGGCTATATTCCAAAATTTGATCAAAACTTAGCAGTTGATCACAGGTCTAAGAGTCATCACAGGCAAGAAAAAGGGAAGTGTAGTATAAGGATGTAACAACATGGAAGATGTTTCTGGGCAATAGCAAGAGAGACCTAGTGTTAGTGCTTTGTGGATGAGGGAAAGGCTGAGGATGTTTACCTGGACTTGAGCAAAGCCTCTGACACAGTTTCCCACAGCATCCTCCTGAAGAAACCAGCTGCTCATAGCCTGGATGGGTGTACTCTTCACTGGATAAAAAACTGGCTGGATGGCCCAGAGAGTGGTGGTAAATGGAGTCAAACCCAGTTGGTGGCCGGTCATGGATTCACTGAATTTTTAGAGTTGTAAGGGACCTCTAGAGATCATCTAGTCCAACTGCCCTGCTAAAGCAGCTTTGCCTGGAGCACATCACTCAGGACTGCATCCAGGTGGGTCTTGAAAATCTCCAGAGAAGGGGACTCCATGAGCTCTCTGGGCAGCCTGTTCCAGGGATCCATCATCCTCACCGTAAAGAAGTTCTTCCTCATATTTGAGTGGAACTTCACACGTTCTAGCTTATGCCCATTGTCCCTCATCCTATCACTAGAAACCACTGAAAAGAGTCCAGCTCCATCATCCTTCAACCCACCCTTTAGGAACTTGTAAATGTAGATAATATATCCCCTTAGTCTTCTCTTCTTGAGGCTAAAGAGTCCCAGCTCTCTCAGCCTTTCCTCATAAGAGAGGTTCTCTAAGCCCTTAAACATTTTAGTTGCCCTACACTGGACTCTCTCCAGTAGTTTCCTGTCCCTCTTGAACTGGGGACCCCAGAACTGGACACAGTATTCCAGTTGTGGCCTCACCAGGGCAGAGTAGAGGGGGAGAATGACCTTCCTCAACCTGCTGGCCACACTTCTCCCTATGCAGCCTGGCACATTACTGGCTCATGGAGAGGCTGCCATCCACCAGGACTCCCAGATCCTTTTCCTCAGAAGTATTTCTCAGAAGATCCACCCCTAACCTATATTGGTGCCTATACCTGGTCCCCAGGTGCAGGACCTTACATTTGCCCTTGTTGAACCTCATTAGGTTCTTCTCTGCCCAGCTCTCCAGCCTGTTCAGGTCACACTGGATGGGTGACACAGCCCTCTGCAGTGTGGGCCAGCCCTCGCAGTTTGGTATCATCAGTGAACTTTCTGGGGATATACTCTGTCCCCTCATCCAGGTCACTGACAAATAAGTTGTACAGGGCTGGGCCGAGTATTGACCCCTGGGTTATGCCACTGGTTACAGGCCTCCAACTTGACCCTGCTCCATTAATGACAGCTTTCTGAGTTCTGTTACACAGCCAGGACTCAATCCATCTCACTGCCCCCTCATCTAGTCCACACTTCCTTAATTTTCTAATGAGGATGTTGTGGGAGACAGTGTCAAAAGCCTTGCTGATGTCAAGGTAGATGACATGGGCTGCTCTCCCTCATCCAGCCATCTAGTTATAACCTCACAGAAGGCTATCAGATTGGTTGAGCATGATTTATCCTTGGTAAATCCGTGTTGACCACTTCCAATAACTTCTTCAATGTGTTTGGAGATGACATCCAGAACAAGTTGTTCCATTATTTTCCCAAAGACAGAGGTGAGGCTACAGAGGTGTAGCTCCCTGGGTCCTCCTTCTTGCCCTTTTTGTAGGCTGGTGTGATATTTGCCTTCCTCCAGTCCTCAGGCGCTTCTCCTGTTCTCCAAGACCTCTCATAAATGATGGAGAGTGTCTCAGTGATAACATCTGCCAGTTCTCTCAGCACTTGTGGGTGTATCCCATCAGGGCCCATAGACTTATGGATGTCTAGTTTGGCCAAGTGGTCTCTAACCCAATCCCCCCCAACAGAGGGGAAAGTTTTTGCCTCTCCAGACCTTCTGCCTTGTCTCCAGGGTCTGGGATTCATGAGGGGCAGCTTTGGCAGTGAAGACCGAAGCAAAGACATTCAGCAGGCCCAACTTCTGTGTCTTCCACCACCAAGGCACCCACTTCATTCATCAGTGGGACTACATTTTCCCTAACCTGCCTTTTTTTACTGATATATTGAAAAATACTCTTCTTGTTTTCTTTAACTGTAGTAACCAAGTTAAGTTCTGCTTGGGCTTCCGCCCTTCTAATTTTTCCCCTACATATCTTCACTACACCTTGATATTGTTCATGAGTAACCAACCCTTTTTTCCAGAGATCGTAGACTTTGCTTTTCTCCCTGAGGTCCAGCCAAAGCCCTCTGGTCTTCTTCCCCATCTGCTCATTTTATGGGACCTGGGGATGGCCTTCTCCTGCACTTTTGAGAGTTCCTCCTTGAAGTATGACCAACCTTCCTGGTTACCTTTACCCTTCAGAACTGTCTGCCAGGGGATACTCTAAACCATGCTCCTAAGCAGGCTAAAGTCTGCCTTTCAAGAAGTCCAAGGTTCTGCTGGCTCCCTGTCCTACTTCTGCGAGAATCGAAAACTCTATGATGTCATGATCACTCTGCCCAAGATGATCTTGAACCTTTACATCCCCTACAAGGGGATGTTAACAAGCAGCAGGTCCAGTAGGGTGTTTTCCCTGGTTGACTCACTCACCAGCTGCATTAGGAAGTTGCCTTCCACACACTCTAGGAACCTCCAAGATTGTTCCCTCTCTGCTATGTTATATTTCCAGCAGATGTCTGGGAAGTTGAAGTCCCCCACGAGAACAAGGGCAAGTGATTGTGAGAGCATTTCTAGTTGCTGATAGAATGTTTCATTGACCTCTATGCCCTGGTTTGGGGGTCTGTAATAAACTCCCACGATGATGTCTGCCTTGATGGCCTTCCCCTTGAGTCTGACCCATAAACACTCTTACACTGTCATTCCCATTATTAATTTCTAGGCATTCAAATCTGTCTGTAACATAGAGGGTCACCACACCACTTCTCCTTCCTTGTCTATCCCTTCTGAAGAGTTGGTAGCCATTGGATTGCAGCACTCCAGTTGTATAAGTGGAGACGCCTCCACGTCAGAGGAGAACGTTTCTGTAATGGCAACTATATTGTAGTTTTCCTGCAGTACAATGGCCTCCAGATCCTCCTGTTTGTTGCCCACACTGTGTGCATTTATGTAGATGCATTTCAGCTGGGCTAATTTTCCTGCCACTTTTATGGGGGGCCGAGCTCCAATACCCCCCTGACCATGCTCAGACCCTTCTGTGGTTGCAAACTTATCACTCCTTATCTCCCCTTTCCCCCTCATATCTAGTTTAAAGCCCTATCAATGAGTCCTGTTAACTGCTGCCCCAAAATTCTTTTCCCCTTCTGAGACAGCCCCAGCCACCAGCCACCAGCAAGCCAGGTATCTCATTTAGCTGCCTATGCTCAAAAAACCCAATACCAGTTCCGGAGCCACAAGTTGACCAGTTGCCTCTTCATATTAGCTTCCTTATTCATGGTTGTTACTGAAGGGATAGAGGAGAACACAACTTGTGTTCCTGATCCCTTAAGCAGCCATAGCAAGGCTCTAAAATCTCTTTCAATAGATTTTGGCCTCCTTCATCACTACCCACCTGAAATACTAACAGGGGGTAATAATCAAAAGGTTTTACTAGGGCTGGAAGTTTGTCTGTCACATTCCTGACCTGTACCCCAGGGAGGCAGCAGACTTCCCTGTGAAGTGGGTCTGGGTGGCATATTGGTCCCTCTGCTCCCTCCTCAGTAGAGGGTCACCTGCAACAATGACCCATCTCCTTTTCCTTGTGGAGCTAGTAGTGATGGCAGGTTCTACGGTGACTTGTTCTTTCTGACTTTTTCAGTCTGGGTGTACTGTCCTCCTCTCCAACAGCCAGTTCCTCCTGCAGGACCCCATACTTGTTCTGCAAGGATAACTGGTAAGGTGGAGGGGAGAGGGGGCAGAAGGGGACTCACCTGCTTCCCTGAGCAGGGACCTGTTTCCATTCCCCCCCTTCTCTGAGATCTCCCCCCATTGATTGGTTACAAGAGGGCAGGGGGTCCTCTGATTTACGTGGGACCTCAACCTTTTCCTTTGCTCTCAGGGAGTGGGCCCACTGGTCAATCTCTCTCTCTCACACTCCCTGATACTCCTCAACCTCTCCCCTTCATCCTTGAGCTGGGCCACCAGGCTGAGCAGGTCATTCACCTGTTCGCACCTGACACAGGTGTTGTTCCCACTGCCCTCCATTGCCAGGGCCAGGCCCCGGCGCTTTCTCAGCCAGAGGCCTGGACACCCACATGTTTGCCACAGCTTTTCTAACAACAGTCTTCCACCTGGCAACCGCCATGGCTGGATCTTCTATAAGCAACTGATACCTTGTGACTTGAGAGTCAGTTGGGATGAGCCTCCTAGTCCTCTGACCACTTAGAGGGCTTGAACTGACCTCGTACGCGAGTAGAGGCTCAGTACCCTGCTGTGCAGCCCACGGAGGCACCCGCAGGGACAGACACACCAGCACTGTGTGCCTATTCTGTGGCCAGGGACCAGTCCCTGCCCTCCCTGAGGCTTCTTATCACCTGGTGGCTTGACCAAGCCAGGGTGGTAGGAGGTGGTGGCTCTGCCCAGGCCCCTCAGCAGCACCGCCCACCATCTGGCAGCCTCAGGACAAACAGAAGGCTTGTCCCGGCTTCAAAAAGTCCTACAAAGAGCTTCTCCTTGGCCTTTTTTTTGGCAGCAGATCCCTTCCCCCGCTCAGTCTTATCTGCCCTGAAGCTCGTCTCCGTGGCAAGCACAAGCAGTGTTCTCTAGGGCTTACTAGAGGCCTGTTCTAATATCTTTATCAATGATCTGGACAAGGGCATTGAGTGCACCTTCAGTAAGTTTGTAGACAGCACCAAGTTGGGTGGAAATTTTTTCTGCTTGAGAGTAGGAAGGCTCTATAGAGGGATCTGGACAGGCTGGATTGATGGGCTAAGGCCAGTGGTATGAGGTTGAACAAAGCCAAGTGCTAGGTCCTGGACTTGGGTCACAACCACCCCATGCAGCGCTACAGACTGGAGGAAGAGCGTCCGGAGAGCTGCCCAGAGGAAAAGGACCTGGGGGTGTTGGTCAACAGCCAGCTGAACATGAGCCAGCAGTGTGCCCAGGTGGCCAAAAGGCAAACAGCATCCTGGCTTGCATCAGAAATAGTGTGGCCAGCAGGACTAGGGGAGTGATCATCCCCCTGTAATCAGCAGTGGTGAGATCCTCCTTGAATACTGTGTCCAGTTTTGGGCCCCTCACTACAAGAAAGACATAAAGGAACTTGAATGTGTCCAAAGAACAGCAACAAAACTGGTGAAGGGTCTGGAGAACAAGCCTTGTGAGGAGTGCCTGAGGGAACTGGGGTTGTTCAGCTTGGAGAATAGGAGGCTGAGAGGAGACCTTATCTCTCTCTGCAACTACCTGAAAGGAGGTTGTAGTGAGGTGGGTGTCAGTCTCTTTTCTTAAGTAACAGGCAATAGGATGAGAGGAAACAGCCTCAAGTTACACCAGGGGAGGTTTAGACTGGGTATTAGGAAAAATTTCATCACTAAAAGGGTTATCAAGCACTGGAACAGGCTTCCCAGGCAAGTGGTTGAGTCACCATCCCTAGAGGTATTAGAAACATGTAGATGTGGTGCTTAGGGACATGGTTTAGTG
>BJBW01001570.1:0-135000 GCA_004320125.1 Scolopax mira | reverse complement strand
TGCTTGAGTCTGCAATTCTTATCATTGTTAAGAGTTTTTTATTCCTACCGCATGTTGTATGACTTTAACAGCTTGTCTTTTTAATACTGGTAATAATGAATGAACTTGAATTTGATTCCAGTGCTTTAGAGCTTTTCCTCTTGAGTTGAAAAGCATTAAGAAGGACCTTAGTTCTGCAAGTTCACCCATGTGGTTAAACACTTCTACTCCTAGGAGCCCACAGGAAGGAGATTCTACGGCAAGTCAAGAATTTCTTATATTTTTGGTATCTATATACGTGTATATATATAGTTAGGTAGTTAGTTAGTTAAGCATGTACAGCTCCTTGCCGCCGGTGTTAAGCTCTTTGTAAGTATAATTTGATTCTATGCAAATTCACAAGGCTGCTTTTGAAAGCTGAAAAATTGCATGTTATTGCAACGTAGGTACAAATCTGGAAAGTTTTCTAAGACATATAATGACTTGCAAAACTGAAGGAATTGAAGAAAATTTGCATGTGGCCAGGAGAGTGGGTCTCTAGGGCACTCAGGTGAAGACGGCTGAAGTATGCTCTGCCTGTGTTCTCAAATGATGGGACACAAGTTGGCTCTGGCCCTGCATGGTGGTCTGCTTCAGCTAAAAAGAGTTGCTGAGAGGCAACTTACCCGGGCTCGTGCAGAGCACTGTGCTAATGAAGGTGTAAGGATTTCAGACGAGCCTTGGCTTATGTCCAACTTGTCGAGAGCACAAGCAGAGCTCACTCATATCTGTCTACCCTTCCCTCTGTAGACCTGTCCTTGCTTTCCATGTTGGATGACAACCGTTAACATCAATTACAGTCTGCTTTTGTGTGTCTGTAGGTTAAAATATGCATTGACAAGAGATCGAAGAAAGATGCCAGAAAAGTGGAAAAAATGCCAAAGAACACAAGGTTTTGAATTCTTAAAATGATCCTTTTCTACATTGGCATAGACAGTGAACTGTGGGAAGGCTTGATACAATTTAAATGCTGATGGAAAGGTTGGGGATTTTTGTGGTCGTAGCAGGCAGAACGGGAGAAGGTTTCTAAGTGAATATTAACTTGACCATGGGTGAGTAAATTTTAGGAAACTGTTGGCACAATCAGGTAGTTAGACGTCTCAGGTTTTATTCTGGAAATGCAGCCCATTAATTGATAGAAGTAACTTTGTCAAATGCTGTGGCTACATAAAACTATCTTCAAGTATCTCTTACTTTGACTGCAGGTATTTATATAGCAGTTAATTCAAGCTGTCAGTATTGCAGGAGCTCGGTTTTGTCACAATTAATAAATTCTGAGCTATTTCCACAAAATATTATATCAGTCAAAATACTTGCTTCAGCTTTGAAACTGGAAACTCATCCTGCTCTCTTGTTTTGCTTTCATCTTGGTTATATCAGAGAGCAATGCTGTATGCAAATGCAAAATATCTTTCATAGGTGCTTGTTAGAGTCACTCATGCTCCAATATTTACCTTAAAAAATGTTTTTTTATATTACAGACCAAAGTGAAGAGTCTGATGTCACTGAAGGCCCACTTCAGTAGGGCACACTGCTGCTGCCTCACACTAACAAGTGCTTGTATGAGACACAGTTATCTGCAGATTTTTCTTCCCCCCTCTCACCTTTATGTGTGAGGGGACACATGCCCCTCTCGTGCTTTTGGAGTTGCATGTTAAATTTGAACAAATTTACTAGAAGATCTTATACTAAAAATACTTCCTTCAAAGTCTTAAGCAAAACAAGCAACCGAAAAAAGAAGAGTCTTATGAATGCTTTAACAAAGAAGAAGGCTGCAGCATGACTTTTCACTTTATTATAGATGAAAGATTCTACATGGAAGGGAAGGTCCTCTTGTAGGAAAAACTTTCACTGGCACTTACAATCATATGGGAAGCAAAACCATATCAAGCAAGACTGTTGCTACTTCAGGTGTTCACAGAACTTCCACTATTTTCCCATTGTGTATTCTCTGCCTGTGAGGTCTTATTGAAATCTAGGTTGGACAATCATTTTCTAAAGATTTTTGAGCAAACATTTTGTTATGTTCAATGTAATTTTGCAATAAAGGGGACTGTTGGCTTTGATCCTCTTAATAGATAGATAATGACTATGATGTAACTCTCTACGTGTTGGAAATGTAAATCGCTTGTCTTCAGGAGAGTGTATGAATTCAAAACTGAGGCCTCTGAATTTTTGTGAAGCTTGACTCAATTGGGATTTTCTGCTTGGCATCAGTAGTTGGGTAAGCACAGGTAAGTATTAGACTAGACTGCTTAGATTCTGTGGAATCTCTAGTGTAGGAAGTAAAGAACAGGTTAGACAAGCATCTGTCAAGATTGGCTTAGGAACAGCTGGGAAGGGAAGAAGGTTGGTGGACAAAATGTTTCAAGGTCTCTTGTAGCTCTACTTTCTAGAATCCTGTTAGTTATTTTAATGACAGTATGTTTTTGCCAGTCATTCTACCCGTTTTGTAAATCTGCTGCATCAAGATGTGAAAACCATCCTTTCAACTCCATGGTAAAACCATCACCTGATCTTTTTTTAACCAAGAATATGCAATGGTCCCAGGCAGCACCTAATCTGATTTCTTCTGAGAATATGCAATGGCACTAGTCTGAAAAATGAAAGCTGGAACTGAGACCATGGAAATACAGCTTCTGTACTAATTTCACATCAAAATGTAATGTGAAATTCCTAGCTACAACTTTGAAACTCAATATGTGTTTTATGCCTGTCATAATGTTATCATGACCAAATGTTTTTATTCCTCTGGCCAAAATTAAAATTAAAAAAGCAGAAAGTTATTAACAACTACAGCATTTATCTATACATAATGGCTGAATTGCTTCACATTTTTTAAAATCTCAGCTAAATCAGTCTACATGAATAGCACCTACAGTATTGTATTAGGCAAAAGAAAACATAAGGCAGATTGGAGCTGCCAGATTCAAAACTTAGGACCAAATTCCCCCATTTGGGGGGAATACATATAATATATAATTTTCCTGCCATTGATTATTCTTATTGCTTTACATTCTTGCAGATTTTGTCTTCATTACCCTACAGCTATATTGGGTCACATCTGAAAACTCTGTAAAACTTAAGTCAAATCCTATAAAAGCTGAATAATGACACCAGAACCCTGAATACAGGCCTAAAATAGAAGTAAGGTTTCAGTATCAATTTGGCTAAGGTTTAGAAGTCAAAGAAAAAACAAGCTGAAGAGACAGATCCTGCCTTCTGTTTATAAGTATACAAGAGGATGAGAAAGCACAATGGACATAGTGCTCTTCTCCACAAGGAACAGGCAAAGAAGTAACAAGGAATGGTTTACTCTATCTCCATTCAGATTATTTAGATGTTTATGACCATGGGACCAAAGGCTGATAAATGGTGAGAACTGTGGTAAATCTCACTGTTGGTGACTCAATCACATGCTCAAATCATGTGAAGA
The DNA here is from genome assembly GCA_004320125.1 of Scolopax mira. NCBI lineage: Eukaryota > Metazoa > Chordata > Aves > Charadriiformes > Scolopacidae > Scolopax > Scolopax mira. The sequence continues at coordinate 131,546 of BJBW01001570.1, read as the reverse complement.
AAAAAGCACCAGAAGCTAGGTTGGACACTGGAAAATGCCAGGGAAATAATTAAATTAATTTCCTTCCTTTGTTTTTTTCATCCAGTTTTAGGACCGCAGATTAATGAGGTTTTAAATGATAATCTAATGTTAGGGTTTCCTCCCTTTTCTTTTTTTCCCTGAACAGATTTATGTGGGAACTAAAAGGAATTAAGCTTGATCTGTGTAACCACTACTGTTGTCAAGAGCTGCACTTAGTGCAGCACATGGTGAAGCGAAGTGTAACAGGTACTCACTTACCCCTCTAAATTTTCTCTGTAAGACAGACCTGGCAAAAGCCATGTTGTTCATGTGAACTCTTTCACCTTGTAACTTATGTTAATGACCATGATGTCACACAATATTGTAACTGCTACTAAAAAGGCACAGCCTTATCAAGGAGAAATACAAAGCTGACCATGACAGGTCATGCTTTTGCCATTATTTTAAATATTTTTTTTTTATTTTAATGCTGGTAACTGATGTGAAAATTGCATAAAGGATATTGTTTTCTGATTTTATAAATGGCTAATCACAGACACAAATCTTAATATGGAAGAAACATAAAAGGGAACAATGTGTTTTCTATAGGTCCTTTAATCAGTCATGTAGAAAAAAGCAGATGAATTTAGGGCTTCATAAAACTGTTACCTGAGTTCTGAGTTTAATCATATCAGCTTCCATCTGGGAGTTGGATTCATTTAGTTCTTTGATTTCTTCATCTAACTGTTTAATTTCTTCATCATTTTCTATACCTGTGTGATACAAAAATAAAAGGGAAGTTAAAATAATTAAGCTTTGAATCAGACTTCAGTGAATTACTTATTTCCATATTTGAAAATAAATTTATTTCAAGTAAAAGTACTAAAGTAAAAAAGAAAAAGGAAGCATTCTTAAAACTTTTCTTTTGATGTTAAAACAATGTATTTTCTACTACTTTTATTTTTAAAATTGCAGTAATTTTCCAGCAAGTGTTGAAAACGCCTAGAGGATCAATAAGACACCTTTGTATTATAAGAAATGCACCTGCAGCAACAAATTCTGCTCCACTGTCTTACTTGTAAGACTATAACTTATTTGAAAGACTATGTCCCCTTACAGATCTTTTGAGGAAAAGAAAATATCTCAACATGCTAATCTCTTCATACTACAGCGCTGTCAATATAATTTATAACTGATTCAGAAGATTTTTTTTCCCAACACAGTGAATTTTTTTTGTTGATGTTCTGGGATATATTCAGATTCTGCTGTTGCTTTTAGTGATTTCCTGGTTCAAACGGTGTTGTTAAATAATGATATATAGAATAATTTGCAGAATGGAAGTGATTTCTGAGTTTTTATAATATTTTTTTTAAACATTTAGAGAACAGAATTTTAAATGTAGCTGCATTTTTAAGGATTCAGACAGAAATAAACTGTAAAGATTTTATTTATTTATCCTTTTAATTACTATAATGAAACATAAAATAGTCCTGGAAAGAGACAGACCTGTTTTCTCTCAAGCCGAACTCTGGACTCCTACAGCTAGAGAAACTGGTGTTCCCACTCTCTTGTTCTTACTCCAGTTTGAATCCTGCATACCTTTTCCCACATTGCCTAATAGGAATGATGCCATGTGTCCCCCCAAGTAGTCAAAACATCCATACACCAGTCCTTAAGGCATTCTTCCTGGGCATGGCAGATACAGTTTTTCATGTTGTAGGGAAAATTACATCCAGATCTTCTACTCCCTGGTTACTAGCTATTGAACAAAGACAGCCAATGCTTTCTCCAGCTGCACTGGCCACATGGCTTGAAATGCCTCCTGCACTGTGTTGAAATGCTTTTTGGCTCTAAAACACAGTCAACACCAACAGTTGAGGAGGCACACACTGTCACAGACTAAGCGACTACACAAAGTTTTCCAAGAATACTCGGGACTCACCTCCCAGACATGCCTTTTGTGCATTAATTATTTGAACTGAAGCACCTGTTTTGCTTCTGTTGCACTTCAACCATCAGGGTTCTATCCTGACTTTTATCGGAGGTACTTTCACTGTCTTCCCTGCAATTTAAGGTTCCCAGGCAGGATTGCAGATTATTGGAGATGAAATGGCAGAAGGCCATCTACATCCACCAGAGGTTACAGAGCCACAGCTCCAAATGAATTCAAGGGGGCTTGTGAGGACTTGACACTCTGGAAATCAAAACCTTTTCCTCTTCTAAATCCTGCAATGATGTAAGACCTGCTGTACATCCAACGTTGATGAATGAGATGTGAACTAGAAAATTATAACACTATATTCTACTTTGAAATATTTTAGTGTTTTAGATTTATGTAGACATAACTCAGACTAGCCTGACCACTCCACTGCTGGCTCAGAATTCCATAGCAGAAAACCCAGTTTTGTTTCTACTGACAGTGAATTCACTATTTATACAAAGAAGACTCACACGTGTAGTAAAAAAAAAAGCCAATAGAGTAATGATAACTTTAGTTTACAAAGAGCTAATATTTAAAATTAAAAATTTACCATTACTGGCTCGCTGCTTTATTGTTAGCATTTGTTCTCCAGACAGCTTTGCTTTCTTCATTGCTGAAGTAGCTCTGGGGCATCCTGATAAACTGTGAACAGTAAGGAGCCTGTTAATTTTGATAAGTTATTGAAAGTAAATCTGTAATCCAAACCTGTAATAAAAACAGTATGAGAGACAAAGTTTATCTTCACTGCCTAGCACTGAAAGAGTATGTTAGTCTGAAAAAAAGAACTTACCAGTAGTGATTTCATGGTTTTATTCTTTCTTCCAAATTTTGTACAGACAGCTAATATAGAAGTCAGATATATCTTGTAAGACTATAATAAGCCTGGGAACAACAGACCAATTTTCTAAAGACGCAATGCTCTTGTTAAAAGTTTTTATTTTAAAAGCAGTTACAGTGTAATACATACTCCCTTTTGTATTTACATGTCCCTGCTCTGAACTTTCTCCCTTTTTAATTCGTATGTTCAGACGTGGCACTGAATCCTGAGAAGGGGACATGAGCTACCTCTCACATCCAAATGACTAACTCTTACGAACTATGCTTTTCTGCCACCAAGATGGTGAGGGGTCTAGAGAACAAGTCCTATGAGGAGAGGCTGAGAGAGCATGTTTAGTTTGGAGAAGAGGAGGCTGAGGGGGGGACCTCATTGCCCTCTACAACTACCTGAAAGGAAGTTATAGAGAGGTGGGGGTTGGCCTGTTCTCTCAAGCGAATAATGGCAGGACCAGAGGAAATTTTATGGATTCATGGATTTGACAGAGTTGGAAGGGACCTCTGGAGATCATCTAGTCCAACTCCCCTGCTAAAGCATGGGGAGCACATTACTCATGACTGCATCAGGGTGGGTCTTGAAAATCTCCAGGGAAGGGGACTCCGTGACGTCTCTCCGCAGCCTGTTCTAGTGCTCTGTGATCTAAATGATCTAAAATTGCAGCAGGGAAGGTTTAGATTAGATATTGGGAAGAATTACTTTTCTGGGAGAGTGGTCAGGCCCTGGAACAGCCTGCCCAGGGAGGTGATGGAGTTACCGTCCCTGGAGGTATTTAAAAAACGTGTAGATGTGGCACTTCAGGGCATGCTCTAATGCCTGAGATTTTTGGGTTTTGTCTCTGTGTGTGTGTGTGTGTGTCTGTCTGTCTGTTGGTTTGTGGTGGGGTTTTGTTTGCTTGTTTGTTTTGGGGGTTTTTGTTTGGTTTTGTTCGTTTTTTTTGGGGTTTTTTGTGGTTGGGCTTGATGATCTCAAAGGTCCCTTCCAACCATGAATATTCGGTGATTCAGCGATTACTTACCGAGCTGGCTAAATTGCTCTTTTCTAAATTGTTTCTTAAACAGGCAGTAACTATGTATTGGTTTTTTTTGAAGCCCAGGAAAAGCCATTCCCGCAAAAATGACTTTGCCTCAATGAAGGATATATATCTTTTATAAAGGGTATTTGTTACACTTAATGGATGAAGACTCAGTTATCTTGTCTCCCATATTGCCAAAATATTAAGCTTTTTAATTACATCATACAAAACAATTTGATAACAAATGCAGTCTTAGCAGTTTTTGTTGTAAAAATAAAAATAATAATCACAAGTGCCCACTATCTTATAAATAACTGTATACACCAAATAATCCCCCTTTTCAAAATCTCACCTTTAATGTTGCTGCACTATCTATAACAGGTAAGAGAAAATACATATTCAGTCTCATTTAACAATGGATAGTCTTATTCTGAGCAAGCTTTAGCAGTGAAGGCAATTTGGAAACTTACTAAACAATTCCTTATTGATTGAACACTTAAGGTTTCACAGCTATTGAAACTGAGTAAAGTTACATACTTCTCATTGCATACAGTCACAATTATTTCTTCTTCAGAACCAAAGGAGGACTTTGGGTTTTTTACAATTTTTAATTGTGCAAATCAAATTCAAAGCTAATACTCAAATAATGTCTCTGTAATGTGGAATAAGTTTCTGAGGAATAAGGTACCTTTGATTAAAAGCATTTATTTAAGTAAAGACTCAACTTCCTACTAAATAAAGTCTTCTAATTTAAGTATAATGTTTAAATATTGAAAATGTTTCTCTGAAAGGTCTGGGCTACTATTATCGAGTGCAGTCATCCAAAAAAGGAAACTTTTCCCAGAAAAATGTCTAAAAAAAGGTTTCCTTTTCTCAGAAAAACAATCAGTGTTCAATATTTTATACAGCTCTGTTTCTGAGAAGATATAAAATAAAACAATACTATTAGTATCAAAAAGTAGCACAAGGCAGTAGCTTTTCCCTGTAGTCTAGGTGGTGGGATGCCAGATTATTGTTCCAAGGCCTAGTATGGACTCACTGTGTGACTGTAAGCAACTGTCCTCTAGGGTGTGTCGATGGGAGCCTTCAGGAAGATTAAGGAAGAGAGGAATAACCATTTTGGCAGAAAAATTGGCACAGGTGAATGAATGAAAGATAACAGAATATGCAAAGGTTTTTGCATCATTTAATTGACTTCATATTTGTATCTTTTCCGTTGTTTTAATGAATTTCCTCATATTTTGTCCTCACCCCTTTTTCAGGAGTTAGCATCATCACTGGGCATTATAACAACTGTGTTAGTTTACTCTCATCTTGGTCTGCAGAGTTTTCCTCTCTAAAAGTCTTGACTGATGACAACCTGGGGAATCCTTCAAAATCAAATTATCCCTCAAACAGCCCGTAAGTGCTGCATTCAAACCCGAAACAGAGCAACAAACCTGGATGCTACAACTGCACCTGAAAGTGCAGGAGAATAATGAAACAAAAAAACTGTTCACAGGTATTAGAAATCTGCTGCAAGACTCAGTGGGACTACATCCAAATTTTGGTGCCAAAACCCCAATCTTATTCCCAGGCCACAGTTATGTACACTTAGTTTTCAGGACTACCTAAATCTGTAGATATCTTCTCAACTTGTCTGAAAGGTTATCTCTCTACCAGTATATTCAGGGTGCTCCAAATCACGTTCTCACCCTGGGGCCCCAGGTACAATGTCTCATGTTTGCACTACTGAGCTTTCCTACTCTACAAAATAGGGTGGCCACATCCTAACTGCCTAATAGCAACTGTCTCTGGCCCATGTTATCTCCATTGGAAAGATATCTATTGCAAGGGTAGGCACTTACATATCACGTATGCCTCTGCTGCAGTTCAGACATACTGGGACTAGATGTCTTCTGCCTACACTGGAAACGGAAAGATATGGGTCCTGAGCTCTATTCTTGCTGCAGGAACTGTTGGAGATTTGTTCTGCATATATTATCCCAAAGGTACCAAATTCAACCCAGGGAAAGACCATGCCATCAAATTCCTCTGCAGGTCTTTACCTGCATATCCATCTCTCCGTTAAATAATTATTGTATTGTAAGTTAATTAGCTCACTTTCCTGAGCCAGGCACTCACAGTTCCAATGAACCAGATACTAAGTTAGTAACCTAAACGAGAAGACTGGGTTCTCCTACAGTTTATTTAACTTGGCTAAATTCTTCAGAAATGAGTAAGACAAAGATAGCAACCTGCACCCTCTTTGCCCAGCTCTGTTCATGATTAAGTCACCTAAAAATACTCTTAAATAATTAAAAAACTAAATTACAGATTTTAGCATAAGCTTCTACTCTGCAAGGAAATTCTACCTCTTCCCTTCTGTCTTCTTGACTGTGTTTACTTCTCCTGAAGGTAACTGCTCTTTCTCCAAATTGAGAACAGCCAAAAGAGGGCAGGATATATAGGAAGGTAAGACGAAAAACAGGGCTAAGTCCAGCATCACATCAGAAGTGGGCTGTTGTACAAAGGTTTAACCTCACGAGATGTAAAGTTAACCAAAAAAGCTTGAATTGAGACCCCAGTGAAACTGGGAGCGGCTCAAGATTTCTAGAAGAATGTGAGACAGAAGATAAAATTTTGTCTCAAATATCTTGAGATTTTATTTGCCTCCCCGTGACTGACAAACAAGAGAGTACAAATTAAAGCCTTTCCAGTGCTTTACGAGTTAAGGAAAATATGCTTTAAACATCTCAAAAATGAAAAAAGACCAAGAAAAACATGTTAGCTAGTTGCTTGGGTAACACCTAATCCTACTGTGGTTTACTTTTTATAATTTAACACTGACTTTTACATGGAATTCTGCAACTTTTCATTCCAGCAAAGAATGAGTAAAATTAATCACAGTTATCTCACTTGCTACTGCCATTATTCTCATACACATGAGAAATCATGCAAAAGAAAATATAAACACATTTGAGTCTTCTTTCCATAATAAAAAATGAATAAGGCTTTCTACCAACACTGCTGGGGGTACTGCTGTAACAAATACAGTATAAAAGTACTGAGCCATCATTTATCTCTCTCAAGTTGTGGAAGACACAGGGCTTGTAGTGACAGCATGTTGTTGGGGCTGTGAGAAACACCAGTGCCCAATTCCCGGCTCCCTGTGAGCTCCTGGTTCAGCAGAAGCTGTGAGTGGCTGCTGCTGCCACAGAGACAAGGTATCAACAACCAGCTGATCATCAGCACCTTGTCTTGTGGAGATGCAATGTGTCTCAGCTCTCGCTTAATTTCTGCTGTTGGGCCTCATCTCTAATTTGAGATAGAAAAGTATGGTCTGGCCTTGAAAGCCAACTTTTGCCATAATGTACAAAACACTATGAAAAATGTATTGAACTGTGGCATTAAAATGATCTAGGGTCAGACCCTAAGACCCTGCAAACTTCCTGTAAGGCTTGTGCTATAATTTGAGGTCGTCTGAATTTTTTGCTGGTTGCCTGGAGACTTCTGACATCATAACACATCATTTGTATTGGAAATGTGTCTTTTTGGGGCATGGATGCTAAATGGAGAGATGCACGGCTGGAACCTATCACACAGCAACAGACATTTCTACACACTTGACACCTGTAGGACTGACAGGTAGAAAGAGTCACTAAGTTTTATGCCTTGGAAGTTCAACCTGCATTAATCAGACTTGTTTTTACAGGAACACTTCATAAGAGCAGGTATGGAGAGGTAAAGTGCTAGTAGCTGTATAAACGCTACACAATAAGATCCATCCATACTTACAGCTACATCTTATCCCAACTGCCCTGAAGAGTAGTGACTAATGGTGTCCTCGTTTGAGTCATCTAGAAGGTATGCAGGAAGACTGTATGTGCAAATTAGGATAAAGGGTATACAGGTATAGAGTTGAACACAACCTGAAGAATTGATTTTTTTTCTTGTTTAAGACTGGTTAAATTACCACAAGCTATGCCTTGCCATTTAATCAGTGGATTTAGAAAATAAGGTGAAATTGCACACAAAATAAAAGGAAAATTAATGGGGAAAAAATTTTGAAAGGGACATCCAGCTAGTGGTTAGTGCATATTTACCAAAAGATTTAGTTTAAAAACAAATAAATGCAGGCTAAAGTCCTGAACTGCTTCAAGAATGTAATGGCACTGTCTTCAGGGATGCAAACAAGCGAGGCCACCAGGGAGGATCATTGATCAAGTGAAGCAATTGTCTGGGTGACTGATTTTAGTTTTCTGGGTTCCAGCTGTGCTTTGTTAAATACATTTTTTGCCTCAGAAGACAGATGCAGCAGACAGATCCTCTTGAAGCTGAAGGAATTGTACTTGGCTTGTCAAGTGAAGAAAACATTTTCCAAACAGAGAAGTAGGGATGTGGGAAAGGAGGAGAGAAAGGTCAAATAAAATGCAACTTTTATATATGGTGAATGAAGTGCTCAACTTTACGAAGAAAGAACGAACAGGATGCAAAGAAACCAGAGCCTCAACCTGGAGTACCCAAAAAGCATTCTGAGGGCTAGCTTTATCAATATTATATTTATAGACTCACTACTACAGTGTCTTTTCAAAAAGTGAAGAAAACGAAACACTTTTCCTGTTTATTAAAAATAACATTGTCCATAGACTAGAGAAATGTCATTCCCCCAACAACATTCAAGGGACCTCTTTCAACTAGACACAGATACAAAACAAGCCCTACATGTAAAAACCTTTTGAAATTCAGGGAAATACAGATCACAGTGAAAATTACAGTTTTGTTTTGTTAATGGATGAAACCTTACTTTTATGGCTAAGCTCCTGAGCTATTTGGTAATGTTTGAGGTTCAAGTTAAGAGATCAAACTCAGTGATCAAAGTGGTCCTTTCCTCGGTTTAGTATTAAATCCATGAACCACACATTTTTTTTCTATGTTGAAGGGTATCAGCTTTAGTGATTTCCTTATTCCCGTGAGTAAATTCTGCCACACACCTTAAAGGATGAAATACTCTATGCTCCAGCAGAGATAAAAGGAACCCTCCCTAGCCCAGCACTCATTTTTATTTACATTTAGGGGTGATTGGCTTTTCCCCAGGCTCTTAGTGAGCTGTGAAGTAAAGGTAGTCCAGGAGCAAGGTTTTGCAAACAATCTAGTTCTGTTTGCATGGAGGTTGCTGCCACTCACAGAGGAATCTTTCCTTCTCCCCACTGGCCACACAACCCCAACAGCCTTTGTGCAGTGTTGGAACCTCTGTTCAGCTCAGTTTCAGAATTCTTCTGGAAAAGAATAATTCTGATTAGTGTGGCCCTTTTTAGGCCCTGGTTAAAACTTTTTTTTTTTTTCCCCAATCATGAGGGAAATCTATCTTAAAAAGACTAAAAGCTTGATGTAACATGGAAACTAGCAGCTCCTAATCCAAATTTCTTTCCAAAGCTGCCAAGGACAGTAGCTAAGATTTAATTCTGTTTAAATAAATCTTTGCATTGGTTCCAGAACTTAAAAAAATTAAAACACTACCCGAGTGGCTACAAAAGAAATACAGCTGTTGTGATTAAAACAAAACGTAACATTTTCAAAATTATTTTAATACCTGATCACTGTTTCAAAAAGACTTTCAAGAAAGGACTGCTTTCTAATTTTAGAGGTGGAGGGTTGAAGTAGCATTAAAATCTGGTCAGTCAAGCACCAAATGGACAATGATATAGAATGTATGGCCATGAAACCCAGAAGATGACAGAGTATCTATTTTTCATTTGGGGATTTAAAAGGCAAATAGTGTTAACACTTAGTTATACTTATCCCTCATAACAAAAGAATAAAACAAGCATCAGGTAAGAAAAAAAAAAAAGAAATTACTCAGGCCAGCTGAGAGAAAAGTCTCTGAAAGCAGACTCAATTGGAAAGGAATGCCCCTGGGGCATAAATATACACCAGAAAAAAGCATTAATGAATCTTGAAATGCTGGAACTATAAAAGCATTGCCAAAGTTGCCCTTCAGCTGGGCACAGTAATCCTGTGGCAAATTAACATCATATTTTGTTAATTAAAGTTCCTTAATCAGCAAAGAGGCTCTGCGGTTGGGCTTCTCATATGTGCTAATGAGCTTTGACCTGTATCATCCCTGAATGGGGTAAGAGGTTTGGCTCTTGCCCAATGATGCAATGATGAAACTGTTCAAAAATCTCTCATTTATTCTTTGGCGAGCGAGGCAGAACTTTACACAATTTACAGGTGGCCCTAGCACTAAGTTATGGGGAAGGAGTGTGCACTTAAAGGGCCACCACTGAGTGGCCCAGGAGCTGGGGGCTGGCTACTGCAAAGTTTATCAGCATCTCTCCTGTCCTGTGACTGCACACAACAGGACAGATGAAGACCAGTGGATTTACTGGTCATTTTAATAGGTATTGTGAAGGAGAAAACTGGCTGAGATGTCCCTGTGTAGAAACAGGTAAGGTGTATGTATCTCTAGCTACGTACCTCCACGTAGTGCTCTTGGGCAGCTCAAAATTTCAAGTGATCTATTTAGTGACCAGGCCCATCTCACTAAAGCACTTAAACAAAACACAGTTTCTCTAGGCACTTGTATAGGCAGCAGAGAGAGAAAGGTACTTCAAGAGGAAAATTCGTTCCATCTGAAATTTAAAAAGTCATGCAGTCCTCTCTGCTTTTTTTATGGGACATGTCTGGTATGAGGACAAACAGGCTGATAACCAGAGAGCTTCTGCTAAGTGCCTGAAATCAAGGAGATGTCACATCACAAGCACCTGTACAAATTACTGTCTGCTGTCACTTGTCAGGTCTGCTCAGCAAAATGATTTTTCTTGTTTGTATTGTGCAGTCTGCTTTTTCTGATATGAATTTCATATTATTTTCTCCTTGACTTTCCCAAGGTAAGTAAACCTCTTAAGTCCTTTTAGATTAGCTCTCTGTTAGGAGCCTTCCAGTTTAATAGACTGTGCATCTGATTAAAATGCTATTCCATTCTTCTTCTGAATCGTAATGAAAAGAGCTTGCAGAACCACCCACAAAGGCCCTAACTCTTTCAACAACCAGGCTTTGCATTTAGTCACTTCTGACTTTTGCCAATTTTAACTGATTAACTGAAATCTTCCATGATAGCTGTCTGGCCAGGCTCAAGTTTTTTTTTCCAAAAGCCATAGGAAAAAAATATTAAACTTTGTATACTGTTGTTTTCTTCATATACTTTCTTTTGTCCATCCTTAGGGGGAAGAAAAGCCCCAATAACACAGTGAAACATCCAGTGAGCCTGGAGAAGAGAAGGCTGAAGGGAGATCTTATTAATGCCTATAAGTATCTAAAGGGTGGGTTGAAGGAGGAGGGAGCCAGACTCTTTTCAGTGGTTGCCAGTGAGAGCACGAGGGGTAACAGGCATGAATTGGAACATAGGAAGTTCCACTCAAATATGAGAAAAAAACGCTTCACAGTGAAGGTGACAGAGCCCTGGAACAGGCTGCCCAGAGAGGTGGTGGAGTCCCCTTCTCTGGAGGTTTTCAAGACCCACCTGGATGTAGTCCTGAGTGACATGCTCTAGCTCTGGGCAATCCTGCTTCAGCAGGGGAGTTGGACTAGATGATCTCTACAGTCCCTTCCAACTCTAAAAATCAGTGAAATTCAGTGAAATTTCTAATTGTCTGTTAACTGGAGCAAGACTTGACATTTCACAGGGTATTGTTCTGAGTTTAGAATTGCATTCTGCTGTCCTTTGGGTTATAAGATGCAGGTATATATAGATGCAGGGTTATAAGCTTCTGTCAGACTGTCACATGCTCAGGTGTGAGTTAAGATGTGTTTGGCTGCCAGACCCTCCATGCGCTTTGTGTGTATGACAACTGGGAGCACCAGTTCTCTGCCATCTGACCTGTTCAGGGCTGCAGGGCCAGGGGCAGAAGGACGGACACTTGGTGTCCTGTTCTGACAGCGCTCAGAAGAAGCTACTTGAGGGATGGCTACTTCAAATGCTGAGGACTGAGAAGCACAGAAGTAAGCAAGAAGATGGAACAGGAGCCACAGGGGGGGAAGGGAGCGGCACAAATGCAGTCTGAGAGGAGGAGGATGTTGAAAAGCAATTTAGAAAGACCATTTTCCCTTGAGATTATCGGTCAACACAAGATTCCTAAGTAAAAAGATCCTTTGTATTGCAGATCCACCAAACAGATTTTAGTTTAATATTTTTTTCTTTATGTATATAATTATAACATTTAATTGCCATGTTTCTCTCCTTGCCTTCTTGGAAATGTCAGCACATTTGCATGTCTGTCATCTTTCAATAATGTCACAATGATGACACTTATCATTGTCAGTTGCAATTACTGCTAAATGCAGTGAGTTTGGTTAGTTCTTCTATACTCTTAACATTTTAAGACCTTCTCTTACTGAATTCCAACATAGAGCTTGTAGGAAAAAAATAACAGATGAAAAACTGCAAAGTAAATTAATTTCAGGGAAGGGACAGGGATATTAGAAACAAACAAGCACCCTAAACAACTTTAAATACGTACCAGGGAAAAAAGCAAAATAATGAGAATTAGAAGTGGATTAATTTTGACTAAAATGTGGCGCTCTGACTGTAGCAACAAATAAAACAAAGGACAAGAGTTGAGTTGACAAGTGACCTGGCTAGAAATAGACGCAATCGAACTATTGAATGAATTGCCTATAAAAGCTTTGTACAAATCTGAAGTATTTATGTTTCATAAATAGATAAATGAAAGAACAAAAACCATTTCCTCTCTGCAAAGCTTTTACTATTTTCAACATTATCTTCAACATAGCATAGGAACATCTTTCAAAAGTGTTCTTTAACCTCTGGTTCCCAACAGATGTAATTGCTGGACAGAAATTCCTCACAAATGCAGTATTTTGGAAGTTTAGAGCATCATGAGAATTCATCTGGCAGTTTGGATTCTGTATGTTTTAAATGATGCACGCAATTGGCTTAACTGCAAGCTTCTGAGCCTGCTCAAAACCACAAGAGAAGTGTACCAGAGATGGAAAAGGAGACAAATACCCCTTGAGGACTGCAAGGGCATTCCCAGGGAATGCAGAAGTGCAGTTAGCAAAGCAAAAGCTCGGCTCAAATTGAAATTGGCCAGAGATGTCAAGACTACAAGACTTGACTTTCTTGTCAAAACTACAAGAAAGGATTCTTGTAAACAACAAGCAGAAACAGAAGGAAAATATTGGCTTGCTGGTAAACAGGAGAGATGAATTCAACCCCAACAATCTTAAAAGGCAGAGGTTCTCAACACTTTCTTCACCCCAGTCTTTACCATCATTACTGGACTCCAGGCCTTGGAAGCAAAAATCCAGGTAAATGGATGGCCACTGTGACTGAAGGAAGAGCCAGAGCCCTTCAAGACTGCTGTATGAGGAAAGGCTGGGAGAATTGGCTTTGTGCAGCCTTGAGAAGAGAAGGCTTAGGGAAGACCTTAGCACTATGTTCCAGTAGTTAAAGCATGGCTAGAAAGAAGATGGGGACGCACTTTTTACAAGGAGTCACATAGAAAAGACGAGGGTAATGGGTACAAGTCACTCCTGGGGAGATTCCCATTTTTCACAATGAGAACGATCAGCCATTGAAATAATCTCCCCGGAGAAGTGATGGATTCCCCATCACTGGACAATTTTAAGATTCGTTTGGGCAGGATTCTGGGTCATCTTGTCTAGACTGTGCTTTTGTCAAGAAAGGTTGGATCAGGTGATCCTTAAGTCCGTTCCAGTCTGGTATTCTATGATTCTATGAATTATTTTTTTTTGTTGTTTTTACACAGGGCATTTTATCATGACATATCTCATTTTTGCACTGTGTTCACAGCACCAAACCACAGTATTAGTATGCACTCTCCAATATCTTTAATTTGCATTAATCTATATAGTGAACACTGCATCAAATATATATATATGGAATCTCAGATCTGATATAACTTTAGATTATATTTTCAGTTGTTTAATAAAGCTTCTAAGTTTTCCTCTCTGCATTTATTTGCAGATATCAGAAAACTTTTTTTAAAATTCAGGTTTTATTTCAAATAAGCTTCCTATCCTGCCAAAAAAGCCAACACCAGCTAGGAACTGATTATTTCCATCTAAATTCTGGTCACTTTCATTTCTCTGTGAACTGAAAGGAATACCTGGCATTTAGTATCTCACACAACTTAGTGCAATGTAAGTCCTGCTGTCTTATTTCTAGGCCTCACACAATACTGCGTTAACATAAAGTCTATTTCAGTTTCAAGACTCTGCAGAACTGATTTTGCTCAAACAACAGAGTTTGCAAGTCTATGCACACAAAAAATAAAAATCAGAATAATCTGAGGCTGCCTCACACCCTTTGTAACCATATAAGTTAATTTCTAAAAGACTCATTTGACTCATGGACCAACGCTAAGTATTTTTATGTCTAAAGGTGGATGTAACTTCAGGCAAACAATGACTGAAAGCTCTACAATAATTTAGGAGCAAATGTGCAGCCACCAGCACATGTCTGCAGATGAAAAGCATCTGAATTAAAAAGCTGTTGCCCCTTTGTCACTCTGCATGGGAACACCCACCCCAGAAAACCCTGGGGTGAGATGCTGCGGCCTCAAGCACCAGGAGGTTTGACTACAGATGGTACTTGCAAACCTTCCCTTCAGAAGCTCCCCTTCAGTTTTTTTAAACAGTATCTATTTCTAGCAAAGCATATTTAATGAGAAAAAGGGTTTGCACATGACAATCTACAATTCCATCCATCTTCCCTCATATTTGTCATCTCCCAAATGCTTTGAGTGTTTGGGAGCTCAGAGGTTCTGTGTGAGTGTTAGTATCTCCCTGCTTCTAGCAAGCAGCTGCAGAGGGCAGGTCCAGTCTTGAGTTTTTATCTTTCTGTCTCTTCAACTTTTCCTGATCTGCCTGTTCCTGGGCTTAGCAATGCAGCTGTGCAGCTCAGAGCTCTGACCAATCTAGAATTTTTGGAGGAAACACACTGGCAGTGCTCCTTCACCCCAGGATGTGCATGTGGGGCGATGGCAGTGCTATTATCTTCCCGCAGGCTTTCTCACAGCCCTGCCATGACCTAAGCCTTCCTACACACATGAAGTGTATATCCCATAACTGTCACATGTAAACTTTTCCAATAACCATCTCACAATTTCTGCATACATTTCTTCAGAAGGGAAAAGGCACTGGATGATGTAGGATTATGTGGATGTAGGGACTGTGAGCAGCCCCGCTGAGAAGCACTTGGCAATACTGGTGGATGAAAAGCTGGCCATAAGCTGGCAACGTGTGTTCACAGCCAGCCCAGAAGGCCAACTGTATCCTGGGCTGCATCAAAAGAAGTGTGGCCAACTGGTCAAGGGAAGGGATTCTGCCCCTCTGCTCTGCTCTCGTAAGACCCCAGCTGGAGTACTGTGTCCACCTCTGGAGTCCTCAGCACAGGAAGGGCATGGATCTGTTGGAGCAGGCTCAGAGGAGGGCCATAAAAATGATCAGAGGGCTGGAGCACTTCTATGAAGACAGGGTGAGAGAGGTGGCATTGTTCAGCCTGAAGAAGAGAAAGTTCTGGGGAGACCTTATTGTGGCCTTTCAGTACTTAAAGGGAGCCTACAGGAGAGATGGAGACAAACTTTTTAGCAGGGCCTGTAGCGATAGGACAAGGGGTAATGGGTTTAAACTAAAAGAGGGAAGATTTAAGCTGGATAGAAGGAAGAAATTTTTTTTACAACGAGGGTGGTGAAACAGTGGCACAGGTTGCCCAGAGAACTGGCAGATGCCCCATCCCTGGAATTCCCATTCAATGGGAATTCCCCTGAATGACCCATTCAAGGTCAGGTTGGACAGGACTCTGAGCAACCTGCTCTAGTTGAAAATTCTGCTTTTCCACATTTTCGTTTCTATTTAGCATTAACTTGTAAATGGGGAAAATACTTATAATTTTATCATCTCTTTTATCTTATAGCTGTACTAGCATATGTTTTTGTACTGGTTTTGTCTGGGATAGAGCTAGTTTTCTTCATGGTAACAGGTATGGTGTTATGTTGTGGAGTTGTACTGAAAACAGTGTTGGTGACACAGGGATGTTTTTGTTACTGCTGAGCAGGGCTTACAGAGTCAAGGCTTTTTCTATTTCTCACTCCACCCCATCAGCGAGCAGGCTGGGGGGGCGCAAGGGGTTGTGAGGGGACACAGCTGGGACAGCTGACCCCACCTGACCCAAGGGATATCCCTTACCACATGATGTCATGCTCAGCAATGACAAAAAAAAAGCTGGGGGAAGATGGAGGAAGGGGGGACATTCAGAGATACAGCATTTTTCTTTCTAAGTCAGTTACACTCTGCTCCCCTGGAGATGGTTGAATACCTGCCTGCTGATTGGAAGTAGTGAATTAATTCCTTGTTTTGCTTTGCCTATGTGATTGTCTTAAGATTTACTTATTAAGCTCTCTTTGTCTCAACCTACAAGTTCTCTCACTTTTATCCTTCACATTCTCTCCCCCATCCTGATGGGAGTGAGTGAACAAGCAGCTATGTGGGGCTGAGCTGCCTACTGAGGTTAACCCACTGCATAGCAAGGGGAATTTAAAAACTACACTACTGTTTTTGAAATGGGTGAGCACTGATTTAAATAAAAGTGGGCAGGAGATGGAAGCAAGAATATTGTTTTAGATCTGAAAAGGCATTTCTGCATGTAATTTCCACTGAAGTCCGCACAAGCACGTTTCCCCTTTGGAGCTAAGGAGCAGAATTGCTAAATCCAAGTATATTCTGAGAAAGTCCCCACTGATCACAGTATTAGAAATGATGCCGTCCAGAAAAATCTTCTTAAATCAAATATGAGGATGTAAGGGCCTGTTCAAGAACCAAACTGGAAAGCTACAGTATAATAACCAATTTACATTTCATTATAACCTATTTCATTTACATATCCACTGACTCCATGCTTACATGCCTTCCAATTCATTTTTATATTGCTGATAGGTCACCTAATTTCACACTGGCCGCTCCTGCTAGCACAGGCTCCTTTTGAAGCACAGCACTCTTAATTCTATGTTTCAAGTCTCTCCTGATAACCCTCTGTTGCAAACTCTTTGACAAAATAAAGCTATTCATAGGAATTTCTGCAGACAGGCATGGCAAACATTGAAAAACCAGAAACTTTGTTGGTGCCTTTGTTCATAGCATTCAAAATTTACTGAAATTTGTGACTTTTTCCATTGATTGATTAATTATTTCTTCTTCAGAAGCATGTACATACCAATATGCATATAGTTAAATTCCAGACTGTGTGATACCAGTTGGAGCAGGTTTTTAACTAAGTACTGATTTTCCAGCCCCTTGTAGATCACCACCAGGGTCCACTGATATTATACAAGGTGCAACAGCAGCTCTAAGAAATCTTTGCCTCAAAACCATCAATATATATATCTTTTTTAATTAATACAAGAGTTGGCATCATTTTCACAAGCCAATCTGTTGTTCCAGTTTCCAGAGTGTTACAGCTGCTTGGATAACAGCATATTAACAGCTGTCTATAAATGGTAGAATACAAAATCTCAAATAACACATTACAGACAACTACACATGCAATTGATGTGCTTAGAGAAGTCTGCTGATAGAAAAATATTTTTACTGGTGAAGAAAAATCCCCTGTTAGGAGAGAAGTGAGCTCTTCTGGCAAAAATGAAGACTTTTAACTACTCCTTCCATAGGAGCTTTTATTGACACAATTAATGATCATATAGCCCTGCTTTCTCCCCACACATGCTGAGCACAGCTATACCTGCAAAAGGCTGTAGATAAGCCTGGTCTGATTGTGTGACTGTCACACAGCATTGCTTCTTTTCAGAAGGTCGTGTCTGAGATTTACATCTGTACCTGTATAGCAAAATGTTGTTAGAGACAGAAGAGGAGACCACAGCCTATTAAAATGGATACACCAAAAATGAGGGGATATTTCATCCTTAGGTAAGGAAATGCATAGTCTGTAATTTAGGAGGGATTGGACTCCAGATTAGGACACTTAGGTTTAAATGTCTGCATGGGAACTATGTGTCAAAGGTGCCGTGGAGTACTGGAGCTCTGGGGTCCATTAATTAAGAAGGCCAGTACCCTTCCAGACCCCCTGTGAAGCACTTTCAACTCCCAGCTGCTATAATTAAGCAATGGGAGTGTCTCATGAATATTCAGTCATTTTTGCCAACCCAGTATGGACATCTTTCATGTCCTATGAACACTTCAAATGGCATAAGTACTCAAGTACTTTTGTACTTTTAAAAGTACGCAAGAAAGCACACAGCTGCTATGTGGCTAAATGTCATATTAAGGCTTCTCCATGGCAAAAATAAATAAATATATTTGATTTTTATTCTATTTTTTACATGAAAACATTCATATTAACAAAAATCTCTAGGTGCCAATTGTCCCTTATTTTTGAAGAATAGTTAAATTTAGTATCAGTATGTTCCTTTTAGAATTTAGTTATTTTTGTTGCAAGAATTCTCTCCTTGAAAATATAAATACTATGTAAATACTCCTTGAAAACAATCTCTCAGTAATTATATTGTACCTTTCAACCAAAGGTACAATTATTTCAGAATTTTAATGACAGATCTCTGTGAGTTACATAAATGTTACAGCATTACAAAGAACACTAAACTGAAATATGAACACTCATACTGATATTTTACTGAAGGTCAGAAACTTAAATCCACACATGGACATCTGCACAAATGGTTGGGGCTTTTGCATCTCCTGCTCCCTAAAGCCTATGGAGCTGCAGGCTGTGTAATACACTTGACCACTGAGGTAGGACCTCTGGTCATGGACCAGAATCCCTTCCTGGAAGGTACCATACAAACACTGCATGGAAAAATAGCTCTGAATCTAAACAATAAACAGGAACTATGTGCACAAACTATGGAGAGGTTGCAGTGAGGGTAAGGCTTTTGAGTTAAGCTACAATGGATTGACAAAGAAAGAATCAAAAGAAAATTGTTACAGGCAAGAGAAGGAAGAAGTAGTACACTTTTCACCTCTACCTCTAGAACTGACTACAAAACAAGGTCAGGTTGGTTTAGTTAACTAAAAAGTACAGAAGTTCAACTGAGGTCTGCCTGGAAAAGGGTGACAAATTAGGCACATTGGCTTGACATATTCGAAGTAACAGAATTGTATATTAGTGATTATATAATAAGAAATTTGCTCTGGAATTTCAGTCATGTTGAGGCTGAGATTCCCACCTGAAATTCCAAGAACACCCTGGCTTCCTCATAAGTTAATATCTAAAATGGCAGCAAGATTTATCTCTAATAGATTGTCCATCTTCTCTTCCTTAATCTCTTAAAATCTATGAAAATAATGTCATCACTGAAGTTCTCTTATTTTTGCTAATTTTATGAAAAATTTGGTTTTATATTTCTTTTGTCAAATATTTGTATTGCATTAGTTCTAATTAATCTGCTGTATTCTAGGTTGGTTTTTTTTTTGAGTGAACTTTTGTATTACTAAATGAGTAAAAGTACTTTGCTTCTATGGAAATAGTTCATTAAGTTATGCATAGTATTCTTATGCACAGTTTTTTTCCCTAAAATTTTCTGTGTATTACAGAGTCAGATTAAAGTGTCTACCTGCAAGGATTTTCATCCAAAAAGTCATGTGTCTTGATTTCTGGTTATCTACAGACATATATAGGAAAATAATTTTTTGAAGTAGTAATGAAATTCAAAAGGAACAGAGAAATGCCATGAGAAAAAATTGTATTTCAAACTTTGCTAATCTAATTTAAACAAAAAAGCATACATGTAAAATATAAGCCACAGTTACTCACCTACGATGAGTAAGGAAACTACCACTGACATGTCCTGAGCCATCACATCCCGGCGTTGGACATGACATTCCTTCCGTCTTCACTGACTTCCAAGAAAACTGTGAGCCATTTAGGTACCCATCCTTTTGCCTTTTGGCAGCTAGAGGACACCCTGATGCACTGCGATGGGATGCATATTTTCCAGTTATATGACCCTGACCATCACAACCAGGAACTGGACATCTGGATAGCAGATAGATGAGATAAACTTTATTGTCTTGCCATCATATACCTGGTAGCCTCTACAACAAAGTCAAAATAAACCCGACATGAAAAGAAAAGAACGATCATGCACTGTGGTCTTAAAAATAGTCAAGCTACCCTGTAGTGGATAAAATTACATGAAAAACTTTACTAATATGAAAAAAACCCCTGTTCTTTGATAAACTGTAAGAAGGCTAGCCAGTAGATGAAATCACAGCTGTCGATATTGTGCAATTGCAACAAAAGGACTGAGATATATATTTGAATTGCAGGTGTTCATTACAGTACTGGAATTGAAATGTTGTCTACTGAGCTCTGCTCAGCAGGGAAACTGCCCATAAAAACTCTATAAGCATAAAATCCTATTTAGTATAATCCTTGGTACATTTTATTTATGTGTATGGAATCTAAAGAAGACTTGTCTGAAATAATGAAAATGTTAGGTATAAACAGTTAGGTATGAAGTGATCATAGCACCTAATCAGAAATGCTGAGCCTTGGCCACTCTCTGAGTAGGAGACATTCTAACAAACTATGTGCTACAGTCTAGAGAGATCAATGAAGGCAGTTCTGTATTCATCTGATGGTTTTCCTTATTTGGGAATTCCCCCATACCCTGTATACTTCTAAAAAAGAAATATTCAGAGTTAGAAGGAACAGGTTTGGATCTTCAAAGTGAAATGTTTCAAGAAAATAATGTTTTTTTCAGTATGCTGCTACGTAACTACATGTCAAAACAAGGCTGGTTGCTCCACTGTTTGTGCTGCACTAAAACACTTCTGTAGCTCTCCACTGAGGATCCAGTCCTGAATGGCCTAAGCAGTCACAAATTCGCTGAGTTCAGTGGCCACTTATATCAGAGCACCTTGCAAGAAGAAACCTACCTATAAGTAGGCATTCGTTCCTCTTGCCAACTAGAGAAAGACAGATTTGTTGCAGCAATCACGTATAAACACTTAGTTCTCTGTTCCCATAACTACTTTATTTAGCATGTATGGTTTGAATATACAGATCTAGGTACTTTTTAATTTCATGTGAAAAACGTATTTAAAACTGTAAATTTTAGAAGATTGTGTCTTTAGCTGAATATTGTACTCTTTGCAGAATAAATCAGCACAGATCCTTCCTTTGCAGTTCGCTCATTGGAATCAGTGTGGCCATCTGCTCTTGGATAACTATCACACAATAGCATTTATGCCTTAATAAAAAGCTGAAGAAATATGTAACTTTATGAAATAAAGAAATCATTGTCAATTCCTTTGACAATGTTTGTTCTCACCTAATTGGCTCTTGGTCTTCTTTGTCTTCCTTGCTTTGTGCTATCCTGATTCCACTTTTCTTTGCTCGCGGACAGCCTGAAAGACTGAGTGAGAGAAAAGATTTTAAAATGCAATTTCTCATTCTTGGGTATGGTTTACTAGGGATACGCTTCCTATCTGAAAACCTGGCGATCCTGTCCAGTTTCTGAAATCAAAGCTCAAGTGGTTTAAATACAGAGAGCTGCGGTGTGGAACCGCGAGGGGGAATCCGTGTATCTCGGTTGGCGGTGGAGGCCAGGCCTGCAGGCACCGTGCAGACCACATGCACGGCGGTCCCTGAGGAGCCAGGGAAAGCAGCTCTTAAACTCTCTGCTAATAATCCCTCCAGCTGACTCAGCAGCACCAGAGACAGCTTTAAAAGGAAAAAAAGCCAGTGTTTCAGGGCTGAGAGACAAGTCCTCTGTATGTCTGAGAGGGAAGGAAGAACAGGCTCAAAAAACAGGAGTCTTCGGATCTCTTCGTAGGACTGAAGATTTCTCTAGGGAGCACATTAGAAACACTATCAAACCTTCTCAATCGTCATGTAAGAATCCTATAGAACTGTTGAATAAAACAGAGCTCACAGCTGTATAACGCATTCCTGAGAAAAAGTTTAAGTGCTCAAAACTCACCCAGACAAAAGGATTTGGCAGACAGTCATATGCAAGACTAAGCAATGTTACATTTAAATACACAGTAAGAATATTTTTAACTACACAAGATGGAAAAGCAGTATCTATTCCAACATTTTATAAGCTCAGCTTGGTCTTTACATATGAAGAACTCATAATAGAAACCAGTTAGTAGACTTAACAATGACTTTAATAGGCATTTAAATATCTTTTCAAGTAGCTGCTATCCGAGGACACAAACATGTCTATGAAAAAATCATGCTTTGTGCTCTATTTAAATGTTACTTCCATCTCAACATTCAAAAAGAAATCCATCAGTAGAACACCACCTTCGAAAGTATTGAGATGAGAGACAAAATAGTGTTACCAAAGAAAAATTTCCATAGAGAAATAAATAAAATAGAAGATTAAATTTTTGGTTTCGACACGACAAAAGGTACTTCAGTGCTGTACAGTATGTCCTGTCTTCAGGAGGAAGAGACAGAAACAGTGGCAGCAAAATTTTCATTTGTTTTGTCTTGTCAAGACAAGCAAGGACTGGGAGAAACAAGCAGAGAAGAGTGAAGCAATCACAGACAGAATTCTGTGTTAGTAAATAAAAAATACACAAAAATAGAGTTTACATGCTAAAACGTCATAAATAAGTAATTTAAAGAAAGGGAGGAATATTAGCGCCAGATTTTGGACATAGTGTATTACCTAGCAACTGGTAGTGAGATGGCATGGCTACATCTGTAGTGGTAAATGGAAGGGACTTAGAACTGCAGTATTGACCCAAGACCAGCAGGTTCACATCTGTACAGCTAAACACCTGCCCTCTGTACAGCAGGACAGTGACACCCATAATGCTTATAAAAAATGATCTGGACCCATGCTGAGCTCTAAATCATATCTGAGAATTGCCTGGGAAAGTTTCAGTGTCCCAGGGTCAGTAACATGCCAGGGGACATGCTAACAATTTAACAGTGTAGGCATCTGTGCTCTGATGCCTGGACCTGTGCTCTCATCCCACTTCATTTTCTGGTTTGAATGCAGCTGCCCATTTTCCTTTTTAAAGCAAGCTGCTGTTTATTCCAACTTGCACAGTGCACTCTAAAGTACCGTAGCACCCTGTCTACAAACTAAACCTCCAAAAGCCTATGCCATTTAAAAACAGTTTTCTTTGAAAATAGTAGTATCCTGATCTGTAAGAAGGCAGAGGCAGGAGGAATAAGAGTCTGAGGGATTCAGAAACGAGGAAGCAGGCTCTAGGGCAAGGGGACAGTGCAGGAACAGGTTGGTTCACTGCCCCCCATATAACCTGGGAAAGTGAAGGGGAGAGGGCAGGAGTTACATACATCCCCAGCTTATCTGTGAAACTAGTCATATGCCTGGGTGAGAATAACCAGGTTTTGCATCTGAAAACTAAATAGTTAATAGAAATGTCTCAGAAAGCAATACTTTTTATAGTAGGTGTACAGATGGGTATGCTTGTAGATGATGACATTTTCATAACAAAATCTGAATGAAGAATTTCTGCCTTGACTAATGATTTAATGCTTTCCACATATTCAATCAATTTAATTATCACCTACTTATTGGTATTTTGGTGTACCATCTTTTTGCAATAGATTTTTCTATTCTGGCACTATGATTTATTAGAAAATTCTCAGACCTTTCAGGTCCTCTGAACAGACATTTCCAACAGACAGCTTCTGAGGTTATGATTAATTCATTTTTCCTCTGACAGCAGATTCACCAAGAAAACATATGCCAAGGATGAGCCTTTGCTTTGATTTTATTTTTTATTCTATAATAACAAAAAGGTATTATATAGTAAACAAATTATTTCATTTTTATATCAGTTTAATTCCTTATATGTGAAGATAAAAGACAAGAAGGGAAATTCAGCACCAGTACACGCTGATATAACTTCTTGCCTACGCTCAATGGGTGTGTGGAACTGCAGAGTTATGGCAGAGTTAAATCTGCCTTCATGTGTGCTTGCTGTTGAGCAGCCATTTTAAATACAGATGATACCAAGGCATCTTGGCAGCCATTTGAGAGAAGTTTGCCATTCCTTTCCTTCTGAAACTGAAAGGGTTGTAAGTGATGATATCAAACACAAACAAAAATACTAATTCAGATGTAATCAGCGGTAAATGCTAATTTTCAGTGTGGGACTTAGAAGGCCTGTAGATTCTGTCACACTAAACAGATCCAGATTTAGGCTGTTGGTTTGCTGCCCCTTTAAAAAGCATGTATTTTTCCAGCTTCACCACCTCAGGAATAGCCTCGACAGAAATCATGACCTGAACAGTGTGGGGCTGGCTCCATGTAAATGTCACGGGTGTCCTAGGGGCATTGGTGGCTTTAAGCAAAGAAGACATTATTCCTTCAGTGTCAGTGCCCCTACCCACAGGCAGCCAAGGACAAAGGACTGCTGGAGGCCTTTTGGAAAAGAACCAAAGGAGTCATACGGCCAATACAGAGATGGTGGTGTTTCAAAACTCTATGGACCCGACAAATTCTGTACCACTTAGTTTTGCAGAATTACTATTTAAATGCTGAAGAATCAAGTGAAAACCTGGTCCAGCACTCATCTGCAAAATTACAAGAATTTACAGATGAAAGTAGGTAACACCATCCAGCTCACAGTCCGGTCCCACAGTGCCCAGGAGACAATGCCCAGGAAAGGGTTTAGAAAATGAGCCGACGTGTTGGCTCTCCCCAGCTATCCTTGCTTGCTTTTAGGTTTCTTGCTTGTGATACTTTGCCTTCTGCATTTTCACTGTCCTGCCTGTTTCTGGTAAAATAAATGACCAAATATATAAACAGCTTCCTGAAATAGCACAGTCGGGGCACAGCTACACCAAGCATATTGCTGGAAGAGGTGTGAGCTGATAAATGCACACACAGTTAAATGTAGTTCTAAATTTGACCTTAAATCCCTTTGAAAGTGTGATTTAATCTCTTACATTGTGTAAGTGGTTTTAAAATGCTTATATCTTCTTCATAATGTTATTTATAGTTTTGATGTTTAACTGTGCATTACAGAAATTCTTACTGCTATCTTTCATTTTTACAGAATGCAGAGGTATGGCACGTTCACAATCGCTCTGTTATTTATGTTTTGACTTTAAACTGTTTGTTGCTTTTACTGGGAATACATTTAAACTGGAAATTTGTGTATTGACTAGTTATAGGCAATTGTAAAGCTATAGGAACTTGGTGTAGCAAGCAAATATCCAGAATCAACAGTATTACTATGCACTGGAGTAAAGAGCCTTTGCTAAAAAAGGAGAGGTGGGCTACACTATTATTCTTTGATTAAACAGCGAATAGCTACTTACAGAATACGATGCAGCTCTTCTCTACTGATTTATAGTTCTCAAATAGCCACAGGGGAACTGCTAATTACACAGCATTTGTAACATTACAGTGATACCACTATTAATCATTTTAGGGTTACCAATAATACCCTAATTACTAAATGTGAAGCTTTCTTTGGCCCTTTATTAGGATCACAGTTACAGTTTAGACAGTTAAGGTAACAGCTTTCATCCAAAATTTCTCTTTCTCTTCTGGCTTGATACAGTTATGCACAATGTGTTGCGATTTAAAAACAAGCCAAGCTTTATTGTGAAATGTACTAACAAGACTGGTGCATATTACATGACTTTTACCCTCTGATTAAAGCTGTTAGGGTTACACCTGGGAGAGGAGTTACAGAACTGGGTCCAGTTTTGCATTTCAAGAAAAACAGGAAGTCTAGAAGAGACTGACAGAAACAATCAGGAAACATAATTTCCTGGAAAAAAAATGCAGGAATGGGATTTGAGTCCAAAAAAGCTGAAGAGAAGAGTTAAGTCATTCCAAATGTAAAGCAGCAGAAACTTATGAATGTTGAATTGCTTCCCTGGACTAATAGAGAAGGTAAGAAAACCTGGATTCATTTTCTACAAAGATTTTGCTAGATAGTAGCAAAAATCTTCCTACCTAATTGGGTAGTGAGCCATGCTAAAACTGCAAAATGTTATTCATTGATGATAAGTATCACAGAATCATGAAATTGTCAGAGTTGGAAGGGACCTCTAGAGATCATCTAGTCCAACTCCCCTGCTAATTCAGGAAGGCCTAGATCACATCACTCAGGACTGCATCCAGGCGGGTCTTAAAGATCTCCAGAGAAGGGGACTCCGTGACCTCCCTGGGCAGCCTGTTACAGTGCTTTATATACAATGATTCTATAGAATTCGATATATAATTTTAAATAGAATGAGTCAGGCCAACCCATGCTTACGTACAGTACTCAGTCCTACTTCAGTATTGAGAGAGGGAAGAGAGGTCTATTGAGGTCCCTTCTAGCTCTTCAGTTACTGGAGTTAAGGAACAAAACCTTCTTTCTACATACCTTCGATGTGAAGCGTAATTTCCAGTAATATGCCCAGAGCCATCACACCCAGGGGTGGGACACCTAGAATAATAACGGAAAAGACACACAACAGTGTTACTGACTGGAAAGATATAACTGCCCATTACAAATTATTCATTGGCCCAGTCCTTGTTTCCACAGGTGCCAGCCCTGGGGATCTCTAGCCGTTGCTAAACCTTATCTTAATTCCACACTGGGGACAAACATATTTTTTTCAATCGTAAATTGTTTGTGTTTGCTACTCCTCACCTGCCCGCTCAAATGCTTTCTGGATATCTCTAGTACCAGCAGATTAGTGGAGATTTCCAGCAGTGGCCTGACATTCCCACATCACCAGAAACGAGTAGGGTTGACAGCAAATGGAATATGCCCGTGGTCTGTGTTCTTAGGTAATGGCTAACATTACAGCGAGCTGTTTTGTTTTCCACCAGAGCTATTGCTCTAACCCCACCGCACAGTGTCAGGAGGTTGCACCATGGAGGTATCCCTTCACCTCTCCGTGAAGCAAAGGAGATGCCTTTGGAAAAGGTAATATGTAGACGAGGAAGTAATGCTGGCCTCTTGTAAAGAAATGGTAACCCACCCAAACACCAACCTACAGCACCAGATAGAGAAGTCACTGATACAGTCATCAGTGAAATGTCTAATGACTGAATGAAATTAGAGTCATCAAAGAAAATGGATGGGTTTTTCTACATTGCAAAGATGATTGAGAGATCAACACAGAATAAGCTACATTATAATGCTAAGTAAAATCATTAGCTGGTATTTGAACTGCTATGCTAAGTCACAGAAAAGACAAAAAAAAAGAATTAATTATATTCATTTTACTGAAAAGACAAATGCTACATGAATTCCAAAAAGTCAGTTTTCTTGAGCCTGAGTTTTGAATTTTAGCTATGCTAAAATTTATTCATGTGAAGAAAGCATGTGCACAAATTCAGATGTTGCCTTCTGAATCATCAGATTTTAGTAACATTGAAGTCTTTCACTATTTGAATGCAGAGTTCATGCAGACTCTGGCTTTCACCCTTTAGTTTCATGTGTGCTTTCCCCAAAGATGGTCCATATTGGTAAACTTTTGTTTCACAAAGGTTGCTGCAGAGACTTGAAAGTTTATTATTGGCAGGAATTAAGCAACTCAGAATTCAGTACAATAGGGCTGTCACGTTCCATCAAGATAAATTTTAGACCTTTAAAGGCAGTAAGCAATACCTATTTCTAAGGAGCTCAGCAGAGCCAAACTTCAAACATGATTAATGCAAACTTGAAAGAGATAAATTAAACTGGAATTTGTTAAAGGATGTTCTCATATGGTCATCATCCAGAGCATTTTAGTTACTCATTAGAAACCATTAAAATATGGTAGCACTTCCAGGATGTATGCTGGTAAAACCTCTGGGGTTCATTATGGCACTGAAGTTTCTCCTCTACGTAACAAGCAGTTTGTGTGCTTTGGATGAGAAGTCAAACAACCACATCCTTTAAGACAATTCTCCTTTTCTCTTGCTTTAAGATTTTACACAGGATCACATATAAGACCATGATCTTAATTATTGTATTACTGTGATTTTTAATATCTTACAGACCAAT
Source organism: Scolopax mira (assembly GCA_004320125.1). Taxonomy (NCBI): domain Eukaryota; kingdom Metazoa; phylum Chordata; class Aves; order Charadriiformes; family Scolopacidae; genus Scolopax; species Scolopax mira. Next base: position 103,730 of record BJBW01001570.1, on the reverse strand, counting down.
ATATAGGCTGACATCACACATTAATCTTTCTGCTTGCAGAAGGATAAAAAGACTAATTTTTGCATAGTTTCTTCTGACAAAAATTAGGTAAAAATACAGCCCTTGGTGAAGAAGTCATAGTTCAGTCTGCATGGCCCTTACCATTCATTCTGTGCTGTGGCTGCTCATAGCTAAGACAAACTTTGGGTATTACTTTAAATTAAAAAATACATGGTTAGGGCATCTTATATAAAGAATCTTAAATTTTAAATACTTCATATTTAAATATGTAGATGTTCTCTACTAATTTTTATTTTTTGGCAAATGTATTGAGATCTGCAGAGAGACAATCTTTCTTCATGTGTTTTTTTTTTAATGCTAGGTATCTTCATTGATTTACAATGCTTATTTCCTACTTCCATCAAGACCATTTGCATCACCAAAGCCTGACTGAAGCCTCTAAAGATGTTGAATCAAAAGATATTGGAATAAGAATCAATTAAAGGAATTGGTGAAATTTTGGCTTAATAAAGCAGCCATGAGACTGATCCTCTGCAGTCTGTCTGATGTACTGCAAGGAATCCTTCTTCATGAACCCATGCTACTTTAAAACAGTATTTTCCTTTACAGACTTTTCAATCCTTTCCAGAATAAACTAGTATCAAAAATCCACAATGGTTTTTCCAAGACTTCTGTTACAGGCAGGTATGATTAATAGTGTCTTAAAACCAGGATTTATAAGATGCACCAGTATATCCAATCAATAAGTTCTAAAATTAGACCATTACACCTCAACCATCCGGACAGTCTTACACAATTTAAAAACTAGATTATTTCTGTGTCATTTAAAAAAATAATATTGAAGAAATGTAGCTAAAGAAGAAATCATTTAGTAAATTAAACTGAGAACTTTCACAAAGGGCTCTGTATAGTTCACATCAGTTTAAAATTATACTTTTCATTAAACCAGAAGAGATTTTTTTTATGTGGGCAAGAATTTCAGAAAGACCTTTCAGATTTTGATTTTGGCACTACAATATTTGTTTTCAAGTCTCACAAGCTTATATTGAGCCTATATACAAGCCTAAATGTAACAGATGAAATGAAAGTTCAGTGCAGTTGATAAGAACATTTTAAAACCCTGGAACATTTCTATTTACTGGTGTTTCCATTCTATGGGAGGTGCTCATAACCACTGTGAAATATAGGGTGCAGTTAGAGTGTCTTTTAAACTATAAAGTTATTAGAATATTTATTCGCTATCATAAGCTGATTAGGCAAGGAGACAATTACAAGTTCTTGTACCACTGGAATTGTGAGTCTCAGTTTTCAAAATGTCTGATCATACAGAGGATTTGCACATACCCTACTATTTTATTATTAGCTACCACCTATACCTATTTGACTTAACTAAGCTTATGTACATGCAACAATGCCAAAAAAATGTATGTACAGGTGCTTATAAGAGGCAAATGGTGTGAAACCCTTTGATAATGATTATCAGAGTAAGTGGAAAATGAGATACAGTTTCCTCACTTACTTAAAGTAAATGTTATTTGGCAGGATCAGAAGCTTATTTGTAGGCTCTACATAACAGCTTACTGCAGCAAAGGAAATACTTCAGTACTGTAAAGAGTGAGGTGACAAAAGGAGCTCACCCTATAAAGACTGAGGTTTCAGAACATATCACACTAGCACTTCACACAAATTCAGGGTATCCAGCAAAATAAAAGAGCTTGTCAGTGAAGGGGAACGCCTTGATGTCCCATTCATTTCACAGAACATCCCAGAGAAGCTTTTTGGGAACATAAGCATAAGCAGGAAGCAGGCCAGCCAGCTGAACAGCAACAGCTGTGGCAGCTGGATTCACTATTGGGCTTAGATTCAATAGCAGGAATGAAAACCAGGCTAGAGCCAAACAGAGAAATACATTTAAGCCCTCCTACCCGTTCTTCACTGAGCAAAGGACCTTCAGACCTTAAGTGCACAGCAATTAAAAAAAGACTTTCAGCAGCTTGAAGGAACTTCCTGGGGCTGGGGAAGAAATGGCTGTAATGCACAAATGGGTCCTGGGAGGTTTTTTCCAAATGCCAGTGGTTAAAAGTCCAGCTGCAAACTCAGCTTGGAAGAAAAACCAGCCCACATTAGCATAGGAGACTACAAATAAGGTACATATTTAAACCTATATTCACAGGCTTTTATCTTGCTCAACAGGAGCTACATAAGCCTACATGCATCTTACATATTTAGATAATATAGATAATATATAGCTCAGCTAGTGTGAGACCACTAGGATGTTACACAAAGGGGCCAAGATAGAATTGAAACAGTTTTGTCCTCATTATTGTGTATAGCTTTGGTTGACTTTCAAAATTTATTTTAAAGCATGAATTATCTTAGAACATACCGATAAAACAAAGATACAGTAATCTTCAATATAATAAAAACATTGTTTGGGGTTTTTTTTATCTTTTAGAGACTTTACCACAAAATTACAACAGCTGCTTGGAACCAGACGGATTGCACTTGCCTAGGGAGGAGGCAGAGCTCATGGAATTCTTTTCAATGCACACAACCTGACCACAGCTCGGTGCTTGGGCTCAGGCTTGGGCTCAGGCTCCCTCTCTCAGAGAAACCCTCAGTTGAGATTCAACAACAGAGTGAGTTCTATTTCCATCTCAGTTAAACCTTGTTTTTAAAATTTAACCAGATTATATGTATAAATCTGAAAGGAAACCTTGGATCTACAACTACACAAGCTCAAATTCAGCGTGCCAGGTGAACAAAAGTTGGGTCATTGTAATACATGGTTGCATTTTTTGCTAATGGGTGATAACATTTACCTTAATCATCAGAGACAGTTTCAGCAACTGTATCTGTAACTTCTCTCTGTCTCTTGCCCCTTCAAACCCCCTTAGCCCCTTCTATGCCCTGCACCAAGCCCTCTCCCTCTGCACACTTTCATCCTCTCTGCCCTTGCCTCTACAGCCTGGTCTTCACTAAGGAAAGGGCATGTTATTAAGCTAGGTTGTAGTTGCCACATGAATTGGCAGGTTTGTACATTGTCTGTGGACTTTTTTTAGCTATCACTCTTGGTGGATCAGTAATCCCACTCATTGGACACTCTAGAAATAAAGAAATAATAACAGTCCCTAATAAATGTGAAGAGCATTGCTAATTCTCATTATGGCAAAAAGCTTCGACATTTTATTTTTGTGCTGAGGAAATTTGTTCCCATGGAAGTGAATTAAGCCATTAATCTATCTCACACTGGCCATGCCATGAGGATAGTAATCCTTTCTAGTACTCACCAAACTACACTGGGATTCAATTGCATCAGGTTGCTACAAAATACTGTTTGTGATCTATTATTAGTAACCTGGTGCACCAGATCTAAAGAATTATTTTATTTTTATTGTTTACTTTACAGCACGTAGCACGTACTACCTTGTGGATCCAATCTTCCATTGTGTACATAAATGAAAACACATATAAACAATATAGTCTACCAGACAGAATATACATCCCATAAATTACTAATTAAATAATTAAAGCAGATGTAGCTCGCAGCCCAAAAGAAAAATCATATTGAATTCAATGTTGGAATACAACAGTAAGTTTTGCAAAAATTCAGAATGGTTCTTCAGAATGTTCCACACTGCAAAAGAACTGAGATTTAATAGAAATTTATACTTTTCCTATAGGTTTATTTTCACCATGCTGTCAATCTCTATAGCAGAGGTGTGATTTTCTGTTGAAGGTTCAGAAAGGTTAGAGAAATATAATTGTTTCCTGTGGGATTTTTTCATAGCAGAATGTAGAATTTTTTATCGTCTGGTGGTTTCCATGTATTTGAGATTCTGTTTTATTTGACTGAATCACCAGGAATGGAATTCATAGGTTGGGAGTCTGGAAGACACACACAAATAATACTTTGCATTTTTATCTTTCATCTGAAGATCTGAAAGTATTTTACAAACATTAATGGATAAAATCTCACACTACTGCTTTGAAAAAGAGAAGAATTTGACTGAGGAAAACTGGGGCACAGAGAGGCTAAACGACATTACGCAGAAGAGGGATAGAAGCAGAGATTCTTTCTCACTGCTCTGTTTGCATCTATAAAGTCGTATATCTTATGAACCTACATATAGATTCATAAACAAAAAATTGGGGGAATTTTTTTTCTAGTCAAGTAGTCCAGAAACAAACGGTTACAAAAGTAAACCTGTAAAGATACCGTGTTTGCAGTTCACTGAATTGAATATGTGAGGAAGAAGAAAAAAATGGGGAGTGAGCAAGAAAGGGAAGAAGCTTTTCCAAATTAAGAAATGGAGTTTTCTGTAAGATATGGTAAGTTTATTATATGACTATGTCTCTATGAATTTGAGTGCTTCTCAAAAAACAACAGGTTTGCAACTCTTGAAAAACAAGTCCCCTTCTTAACTACCTATGAGGCCAAAAGAGAACAAGTTTTCCTCCAGTTCCTTCTCATGCCTCTCACCACTGACCTGCAGGGAGCGCTTCAGGGCGAAAAAAAAGAGATCAGAAACAGAGCTGTGTGGTCCTCAGTGGAGATTTTATGGCCTCGGGTGAGTCTGTGGCAGTCAGGGCTGTAGTTATTGTTATGAAAACACCTATTTAGCGGGAACTGGACAGAAACCAGCAAGTCATTTTGCCTTTACCTTTCTGAGCAGTCAGAGCAATGCCTCCCAGCCTTTAGTGTTCTAGCCAGCTCTGGGAAAGCAATCTGGATGTGTAAATCTCTAAATCTTATTTTCAGTCCCAGGTATTTTGATACATTGTCAAGCTCTAATTAAGTATGTGAAGTGAGAATGCTTCTGATCTTTTTCCTCATGAAGTCACAGAAGAAAAGCTGTTTTCTGCTGTAATTCCAGTAGGAACACAAATGCTTTTCCACTTCTACCCACTTGTCTTTTATTGCCTATTTTTGACCATAGCATTTAGCTTCTGAATTCCTAAAGTGTTGATTCTTTCTTTTGATATCTAGGCAAAACCCTCTGCCTAGACAACCTATTTGTGAATTTGAAATGAAAAACTTGTTTTATTAGGATGGATTTATTTCCTCTTATTTTGCCTCAGTGAAGCTGCAAATATCCATACTTCTTCACTCTTCATTTTACTCCTCCTGTTTTCTTTCCTAATGCCTCTTTCACTTTCCCCATTTTCAATCTCTTATCTTTTTTACTACAGAGCAGCAAGAGCCTTCATTTGCTTTTGCCCCATGGTTTTGCCTTCAATACATATTTTTCTGCAGCATTTCTCTTCCACATTCTACTGCTTCCTTTTCCAGATCCTTTTCCTTTCTCATTGTCTCTTCTTGACACTTTTAAATTTTCTCTCTCTCCCTTTTACTTCTTTCTCTGTCCTCTTTGGCTGATATCTTCATTCTCTGTTCCTCCCTCATCCTTTCTGCCTTGCATGCTCTCTAATAACCTTGAAGTTGACAGTTCTTTCTTCTTTCTTCCTCTTTGCTGTTTCTTTCCATTATCTCTTCCTTCATCACCCTTCTTGTCCTCTTGCTCTTTTCCCCCAGCTGATTTTATCTTCCCCTTAGTCTGCATTGCTTGTGGTCCTCTCATATAGCTGAGATGATGGAGTATACATTGCATCCTTGTGCCAGGGGAGAAAACGCTGTGTATTGTGAAACCTTAACATAGATTTTTGTGGCTGCCAAGACCACAAATGACCAAGTGAGTCATTTTAAATATCTTGCACTCTTTTACTTTCATTAAAATAATCTTTATCACTGGCTTCAAAAGGAGCAGAACCAGACTAGCACTGGGCACCTCTGGAAACTGAATTGGTTCAAGAAGCAATATAAACTCTGTGGGACAGGTATGTAGATAATGAGTATTTCAGTGGATCTTGAGTCTATGGTTTCTTATTAAAGGCTAAACACAAATATATCTAGAAAAGCATGTTAAGTCAGACCCTTATAAATATCAAAGGTCCATAAAGATGCATTGTAAGCCAAAAATAAAAAAGAAATTAAATTTAGATTCATATGTTAATTATTTCCCTGCATTCAGCTTAACTAGGAGTACTTAATCAAACAAATTTAGTTTTAGTGAACATGCTAAATATTACTTTTTTATATGTAAATTATTGCTAACATTTCTTACTTAGCAGAATGCTACCGACACAACAGGCTTCATTGGAGGTAATAGGAAAATTTAAACCCAAAACCACAGCAGAAATAAAGGAAGAGGACTTGAGGAAATATCGAGAGCCAGCAAAAAATCATAATTGTTGTGGAATGGCAAATAAGTGAATTCAGGAAATTCCTCTGTCTTGTCAGTTGCTTTTTGGCATTGCATCCAGGGCAGTTCCAGTCGGAATGGGCAAGAGATCAGGGGATTCAGGCAAGGATCACTCCTGGTGGGGCATTACAGAGTCCTCTCAGAAGACAGAAGAAGTGCAGGTTGGAGATTGGAAAAAAGTATAGAATGGAAGGATTTGTTGTTACCACTTTCACTGTACAGCCTTTCTGTCAATGAGGAAATGATGCCAGGCCTATGGAGCTAGTCCAGGCATGACACTAAAATAATTTTGGCTCAGAGGCTTCATGGAGCAACTTCAGTCTCTTCTACCTCTGCTGAGAGATTGCTCTGTCTCTTTCTTTGCCTCTAGAAATCCCCAGCAATTGAATGGTTCTAAACTGGGGATGGCTGAGTGCATACTCTTCTCCTAAGGCAAAATTTAATTATTCCCTGACTCTCTGCATGTAGAATTTTTCTGTCCTCAGCTGCTGGTATTAACTGTATTGCATTCCTGCATTTTTTTAACTTTGTGGGGGTGAGAAAGAACATGGTATGTTTTTTAATTACACTGAAATCCATTTTCCAATAAGTAGACTGAAATGCATCATGCTGGCATTTAAAATATTGCTGTGCACTCGAACGCACAGATACACATGATGCATTTAAATTAATTATGTCGCTTTTGAAAAAAAATATTCCTGTGCCTTCAGTAACCACCTCTGCATGCTGCCTGTTTTGCTAGCAGTCAGGACTTCCCAGCTTCCCAGGAGCAAGTGCCATGACGTGCTGCCCACTGTTCTCGCATCTAGCACCGGCATATACCGCCTAACATGCCAGTTGTCAAAGGCATGGCATGTGCCTAATGTGAAATAGCTTCTGTGCACTACCCAGGGGGTGCTCCGAGCACAGAAGCTGCCAGGGGGAAGCTGTGAATCAGCTCCCTCCCTGGGCACCTTGCCCACGCTTTCTCTCCTGCCAGCATCGCCTGCCTTGGAGGCAGCACCGGCCAGCTGCAGATCCCCCCACACCCCCCTGCAGCAGAGAGCACTTCCTGGCACCAGGGATGAATCAGTTCCAACATATGCACATTCAAATGTTCATTTCAAAACACCTCAGCCTTTGGAAAGAAAAAAAAAAGCCTCATTTTTATAGTGAAGGAAAAAGATAAAATGATGGGGGTATGGAGAAAAATGCAGGAGAGGACAGCCTGAAGAAGCATGCTTTACAGCTGGGAATCAAGTTCTCTGTCTCCTAATAGCATTGCTACAAGCATATGCTTGAAAAAAACGCACAACCACATGGGGGTTTTTTTCAGTAATTTTGGGCAGATGCATTTGTTTCTGAAGAAGAATGTCTTATTCCTGGTTGTTCTATTCAAATAGGAACCACTCAAGCTCTCAGGACTACCTGCCACACAGCCACTGCACAACAAGATTGGTCTGGTCAGGGTTTGCCAAACAGCCAGTGACACCATTTCTCTTGTTCCCTGTGTGTGAAAGCGGGTCCAAGAGAAGCACTTGAAGGCAGTAGCACAGGTATAGCATTTTGGTATTCTTCACCTTAAAAGGAGTCTTCAAAATCTCTTGGCCTAACTTTTCTGTTTCTGATTTAAATGGAAGTTTTAGCACAAAATTAAATTAAAAGTAGGTCAAACACTGAGTACTTTGAAAAACGCACTCTTCAAAGTAAGGAAGTTTTCCTCATAAGAGATTTACATTGTAGTTAGGTCAGTAGCCTGCTGGTTGCCCCGAACACCGTAAAATTATCAACAGCATATTTCTTGAACTGTCTCTATGATGCTGCTTCTTTCATGTTCTGCTTTTTTGTACTCTGTATATCTTCTCCCAGGTAAAGCAATTACCAAAAAGTCTGGTGGGCACAGCAGTATGACCTTGAATCTGTCACTTACCGAGACTTTCTTGGAGGTTTAGGATGACTTCAAAATCTACAAATCTGGAAGGCTCAAAAGACTCCTCAAGAAATGCTGAGAAATGCTATCAGATTAAGACTGCTAAAAGCAGAGGAAACAAATTAGCAACTTTCATACAGTTTTTGTCCTTAACAAAGCACTAAAGTCATTTGGAAGAGAATGGGCAGAACCCAGAATTAGCCATTCCTTAGATATTCTTTTTATCCATTTTTCATTTGAACAGAACTGTTCAACTTGAGCATGCATAAATACTTGGTCAATAGAGGGACTCCAGAAGATCACAGGAATGGAGACAGTTGGATCAAATGTAAGGTGGAAGGAAAAGCCTGAGTGGTAAAGATAGAAAGAGCATGAAGAAAGTCTAATTTATATGGCCTCTTTCAAAATAGTGTATCAAATATTATTATGAAAGACTAAGCCTACAAGATAGGTGGTAATATTTCTCGCCCTGTAAAGAAAAAAGCAGAAGTCCGGTCTCTAATGAGTGTCCTCTCAGTCTAGCATTATGACAAAGCCATAAATGAATAGGACTGTAAACACCTTTGAGTTATCTAGGAAATATATCATGGGCAGCATGAAAGCTCAGAAGTTTGCAAAAAAAACCCAACCAACCCATTAAAATAATCCAAATGACAGAAAATGTAATGGGCTGGAATTTTCTTCACTATTAGTAGGTTGTTTCTTAGTCTCCTGTTTCAAAAGAGTGTTTCAGTGCACATTCAGAAAGGTAAGATAAAGTAAACGTAATAGCTTGGTGTAAAATGTGTTCAGGTGATTAACTGCATCTTAAGGCCGAGAGGTACATTTCCTTCCATGTGCAGTCACTGCACTGTGCCCATTAGCTGCCTTGAGAAGTTGCTATACTGGATGGACTTTTAAATCTCTTCTGAATATATGTGCTTCTATCTGAAAACATGTGCCATCCAATAACAGGGACATGTTAACATTTGGATAAAGGGAGCAACCTTCCAAGAGCTTCACTTTTCCAGACAGATAAAGCTGAGATACTACTTTCTATTTTGGGGCGAAGAGGCAACAGCAAAAGAGTAAAATCCTTCAGTTTTTGTTTCATGAAAACAAGCAGCTTTTTCCCTCTAGGCCTAAAAACATTTGTCAGAAGCCCAAATGAGTAAATGTGAAAATACTGAGTGTGAATTGTGTATCAGACTGGGAGAGGCAGTCTGGTCTAGTAAGAAAGCTAATGAACAGTACAGCTAAGGGAAATCCAGCTTTGTTACTGGTTTTCCATGTGAGTCTATACTAATTTTTGAGCAATTCTCAGACATGGTCTGATTTTTGGTGCAATTACCTGAGACTCATGCTCTATCTGCACTGATTTTTAAGTATAACCTCACCATTTATGTGAATTTACCTCAGGCCTGCAATCTTAAGCAAGAGTTAATTAAAACTTGCTTAAGGGAAAAAAATTCTTATGGCAAGTCCAGTCAAGAACCTATTTACAAGGAGGAGAGGCTGGGCATGACCACAGCTATGTCCACTCCTACAAATACTCCATCCTACTGCCTTGAGGCAGTCTCAGAAGGTAGACAGTGGGCAGACAAATCAGCCCTAAGGAACTAATGCTCAGGAGGGCTCAATGTTTATAGTATTTTTATCTCTTCCCAGCGCTCTGAGAACTACAAATACTAAGCTGCAAGTTTGCATTGCAGAACGGTTTTGGGCCTAGAACACTTGGTATATAAGGCTGAGAGAGCTGGCTTGTTCATTCTTATGAAGAAAAGGGTAAGAAACAATCTTATTGATGTCTGTGAATACCTAAGAGGATGATGTGGTGAAGGCATAGCAAAAGGTTTCTCAGAGCTACACAGATGAAGAACAAGAGACAATGGGGACAAGGTTCAGCATGGAAAGTCTACTTCATTATAAAGGAAAAAAAAAATTACCATCAGGCTGGTCAAACATTGGAACAGGTTGTGGGAACTCTAACCTTAGAAATAATCAAAACTTATCTGAACAAGAGCCTAGGCAACCTGTTCCAACTGGACTTGGTCTGAGTAAGAGTTTGGGCATTTGGAGGTCCCTGCCTACATGGTCTTTCAATTCTGTAGTATGTCTTAAAAGCTCTATCAGAGACCATACTGTTTAGTCTCCTACTGGCAGTACAGATGCAACCTTTCCTTTCCTTACAGGCTCATTCCCAGAAAGATGAAGCAACTGTCATTCTACTTGACTGCCATCCCTTCTTGAAAGTTGAAGTCCAACCATCAGCCAATTTCTTACTACAGTTGTATATATTTGAAATATCTGCATATTTATTTGCATTTGTATGTGTTCTTTTCAGTATTTGAAAATGATGATTTTAAAGTCCAGCTTGAAGAACTAATAAATTCTCAGAAATTCTCAATGAGGTAGATAAAGTGGATCACAGTCCTGATCAGTGCGGGGGACTGTGTGGCTGAGAGAATACTCCCAGTTCCTACACTGGGCATCCATCTGCATCTGCTTCAGTGTTTCCTGTCCCTCCTGAAAGGATGTTACAGCTGTCTGAGAAGCAGTAAAAGAAACAATGGAGCTTTTAGTACAGTATTCAATAACCTGAAATTGGTGCCATTTCACCCTAACCCATCAGACTGTATGAGGCAGTTTACACATTATGTGAACAAAGGAGACATCCCTTCAGCGAGGGCAGCAAGCTCTGATAAGACCATTACAACTGTTCCAAGCTAAACTATTCCTTCTTGTGCTGGAATCTGAGACTGTACTGAACAGTACTTAAGTAATAATTCCAGCTTCATAAGACTGTTCCAAGTTATCATTAAGTAAAGTACTTGAAAATGAATTGTGCTTTTTATTTCCACGGGATATGCTCTGGTGTCTTTTCTTACTTGGCTCTCCTTATTTTCTCCTTAAAGTTAACGAAGGCAGAAAGCCCACGCTTTTCTACAGCTTCCCCTTCTGCAACTCCCATAAGATTAGGCAGTGCAAGCTTGGTGCACGCTGTAAACATTTTGTGAAAGAGCCACTTTAATTTAATGCGGGAATAGTTTCCAGCAGAGCCGCGCAGGGCGCAGGAGAGGTGGGAGGTGAGCCCCGGGGACAAATGGCTGTGCTGCACGACTCTGCAACTGCACCCTACGGCGCAGAAACTGCCCGCTCGCCCAGAAACTGGGGCTGGAACCCAGGCAGAGAGAGACAGTGCTCGTGCTCCACTGGACCTCAGGGCTCAGGGCTCTCACTCACTGCAAAATCAGAAAAGCAGCCTTGAGTGAGAGGCCAACAACTTTGTCTTACATCATTTTTACAAGAAACAGGTTTCCCTATGTTTTGTTTTGGTTTTTTTTTAAGCAATACACTTCTTTTCCAAAATCACTGCTTGTTTTTGTGTGCTCACAGCCAAATAGCGTCTATTTATTGCTCCTTACTCTGATTTCTAATTCACTCAGCGTTGATACAGATCTCATCTAAACATTGATTAATGCTTTTCTCTCTCCAGCCTGGCAAAGAGGAACCATAACTTTCTATTTTCAGAGTGAATTTTTACATCCTGTATTCAAACTCTGACAAAATGTTTTTTTAAAAAATCACTGTCCTCACAAACATTCTTGCTAAATAAATGCCCCCTGACAAGAATTTGGGAGAATAATATGCAAGACAGGAACACATCTGAAACACAAATTCTATGATTTGATTAGCTCAGAGGTTGTGATTCTCAGCAATGCACAACATGGAAGAAGAAGAGCAGCTGATTAACCTCCTGGCATGAACTAGGAGTAGGCAGAATTCCAGCCTTAACACCCATTCAGTCATAGGAAAACCACTAATTTTAAGATGAATATAGCATCTCAGGAAGGTCAAATGAAAGACTGCAGAGCAGGCTACCCAGCAAACCGTGATTTACAGAAAATGTCTCCCATAGGTTGCCTCATTATTATGGACTGCATCTCTTGCACAGAATTTAACCCACTGGCAGTGTCTTTAGAAACTGCCATATTTCCCTTTTGTACAGTGAGGGAAATCTACAAGGGAAAAAAATTTTCGTTGGCTAAATATCTTATTTATTACATTTAATTTTGAATGGAAAATATTTTCATTTACATGAACACACACAGAAAAGGTTTTCTTGGCCTTAAAGACAATTCCATTACCTTGAAATAACAGCTTTTAAACTTTAAGATGAAATAAAATTATTTTTGAGATCGTTTTTGATTATATAAGACTTTATGCGAAGATGTAAAACCCATTCGGTCAGTTGTACATTAACATACACAATTTTTTTTGCAGAACCTGACATGTTTACTTATTACCCATTTGTGAATCAGTAGTGTTTACTCTGGGTTCAGTAAACACCAAAATTTGTAAAAAGGGAATTAAAATCAGGTAAACTACATTCTGGGTACAAGTTGTGCATGCAAACTGGTAGACAATTACCTCCCATATGCATTAAATATTACTTATTTTTAATTTACAGAGGTTTATTATATTAGATAGAAGTCAAACAAAAGTTAAAGAGCTTCCTCACCAATATTTGACTCATTAACACCTTAAAAATATCTTTTGTCTTGTAAAACAAGTAATGGTAGGACTCTGTCTATGACAGTATCAACCTGAAACTGATTTTGTCAAGTGTAGGGAGTGCAAATTCTGGTGATAGGGTTATGCATGGAATTTGGCCTTGTAATATTGTTCCAACTCCATTAAAAACATGCTGCTCAGGGATAGCTTTTCACAGTTGCAGAACATAATCTCAGATCCAAAGCCAGCTAAAGATGGTGGGAAGTTTTTCATTGACTTAAGAGGACTTTGGATCAGGTCTCAGGAAAGAGCCATTCAAGGTCTTTTTCTGTGAATGGGAGCGTTGAGGATTAAACCTTAGCCATCTTAAAAAAAGAAAGGAAAACCAAAATTTCTTAATAAATTCTTCCAGCTTCTTCACTCTAAAGTCACAACAGGTATATTGGGTGTTACTGAAAACCAACGCCCTTGCCCCTCCTCCATTACACCTATACTTATGGAACATACTTACGCTTTCCTGACAGATGTTTCTCGATTAGTGCATCAGAAGAAAACAAACCACCACCTACAATGGTTCCTGGAGAAGCCTTGAGGAGAAACCCATAATCTATGATTTTTTTTTAATTATTCAGTTCTTTTCATAGCAATTTTTATGATTTCCCTTTTTTCCCCCCTAATTTGTTTATAACTCTTATTCACAACCATAACCAGTGGAACAAAACCAGGGATTTATCTCTCCAATGTCCAGCATACCCAACATTTACAGCTTTTCAATTTAAATTTATTTGTGAAATGTTATAATAGCAGATACTAAATCCACTCTCTTTTAAAGAGTTACTCTGGTATTTAAACTAAAAATATGCAAATATTTGTAAGAAATAACCAAGATGTTTTTTCATTTTTGCATCTGTTGTTTGATATCATGTCTAACTCATGATTGAATTATAGATTCAGATCATATAGTCAAAAAGTAAATTCCATGTTGTTTACCTATTAAATTATGAATTCAGCACTCAGGAGAATGCATTTAATGCAGGGTCCTTTTAGTTCTTTCAGCTATCATCAGTTTACACAAGCAAACAAAAAATCCACAAGCTCACAGTTTTACAAGCAAAGAGAGCAAGTAGTGATTTTCTACTAAGTCTGCTTTAACATGCTTTTTGTGTGGATTATGTGTTCAAGAAAAGTGCCAGACTCACTGGCCTGGAAAAAGTAGTTGTCTACCTGTAAAAAAAAAAAAAAAATAAAAAAAATAAAAGGAAGACTATGGGTTGGTTTTCTCATAAACTGCGTCTGCATGATTTGATTCCTTTCCTACTCAATACAGAAGAAAAGTGCTCCAGTATCTAATCTCTTTTGAATAAATTATAGCTCTTTTAAGTTGATCATATGTTTTCATAATGATGTCTCCATTAATTTACGGTCTGAAAATTTGGAAACGAGATTATGTTCATCTCCATGTACTGGTAACTCTGAAGCCTGAAGACGATATTTTAAATAGCACTCTGATTGACTACTTTTCAGCTGATCATTTTAATGAAACTATGTAAATAGTAGAATTCTGGAAACTGCATCTTAAATATAATTTATGAAATTTAATTTTTTTCAAGGTTCTTTTTTCCCTTTTTACCACAGTCCAAAAAATAATAGATAACAACAGTAATGTGCTTATACTGTAGTCCTCCTCTGTGTCTTTTTTACTACAGAAAACAGATACTGCTGGAGCTGAGTGCAGTGTAAGCACAGTCAAGCATACAAAAATAATTAATGGTGGCCAGTGTTAAATTACTCTTCAAATTCTAAGGTTGTTTTGCACAGTGTGCACCAAATGAGCCCATGTTGAAAGAGCACAATGTCGTTATCTGTAGAAGGAGAGAAACCAGCAGACTTTGAAGCAGTGGAAATTCTGTGTGTGCTGGGGTAAAAGAGCAGTTTTTACATGCAGATGAGCAAATGTGAATCCCATTTACTGGGAATACAAAAAGTATTGTAAAAGAAGATTATGATGACGTGTTCATGAGGGATATGGGATATTTTAGAGATATAAAACATTGATATAGATACTACAGTGCTGCAAAAAATGTGTGCCACATAAAATCCCAATAGCACCAAGATAAAAAAGAAAGGGGTGAACTTAACAAAATCAGATGTTACTGTGCAGATACAGACACTGAGTAACCAAGTTAGCAATTGGCCATTCTAAGAAACCAAACAATGCAAGGAATTTTTTAACTTCAAAAGATTTAAAAGGCAATCAAACATGAATGCTAACCCAAGAGAACAGCTGAGGGCATCTGCCCAGATCATCACTGTTGTATCTTAACGTAACTCCACTGAAGCCAACGGAGCTACGCTAATTTACACCAACTGAGGATCCAGACGATCATATTTAGGACTTTGAGTGACAAAATTACTTTTGTTTTGGGGTATATATTAAGGGGTTTTGGCAAGTCTGACCAAACACAGAAAGTGCAAAACGCTGCACTTTTAATTCGCCTTTTAGCAACCATATAGTTGATGCAACTTCCCATGGGGATTGCCTCAGCACTTGGGATATACCACAGCATCATGTTGCAGATCTTTGCGGATCTGGATGGAATGAGCAATTGGTTATGATCTGTTGATTTGAAGCAAAAATGATCAACACCACAATGGGAGTTTGCACAATAACCAAATTGTGCCAAAGAAAAGACCCTTGAATTGAATACGAGCAGATGCCAGGCTGAATGAGATTAATTATTTAGGACACATTCAATGACAAAGAAGTATGACCGAACCCAAGGAAGGCAGAGGCAACTGTACAAACAGAAAAACTCCAAGACAAGAAGGCCTTAGGGAGATTCACTGGGCATGTGCAACATAACTAAGCAAATTCACTGATAGTTAATTAAGTGCTCCTTTCAGAATAGCTGCTTAGGGAGTGCACAGAATGGCACTGTAATGACTGACAAAAGAAAATTTTTGAAAATTAAAATGAACTTTCAAATAAACATTCACACTGAAATATTGGGCAATTAGCGAAGAGTTTAGGAACTAAGGGCTGTATCTTCAAAACTGGTTAAGTTGTTATTGCAGACCCTGAATTCCATTTTCAAAATTAGTCATACAGAAGGATGCCCAGCACTTACATTCCTTCTGAAAGCAAAGTTTAGACTCTTAAGCCACACATGTTGTTTTGAAATAATTACTCTAATTCAGTGATGATCATTCACCTGAATTGAGACTCTTTTGGGTGATGACTAAGTCACATATGGTTTTAAATACTGATTAAAATCCAAACAGTAAAAAAGCACAGCTATCAATATATTTTGTTTCAAATAATTAAGTACATAAAGAAAGAGGCCACAAACTATTTGGGTATTGTAAATGCCACTGTGCAAATGAAGCCTCTAATTTCAGAGCATTTCGTTGTATTGAAAACTTACTAAGGCCCTGATTCTGCAAGATGCTTCATGCAACCATTTTGTGCCTGCATGGAACATTTCACAGCATCAGAGGTATTGATATGCAGATGGAGCTTTTTAGGGAGTACATGCTTTTAAGACTACCTCTCAGTAATGAAAACAATGATGAAGGGTCTCATGTAAACAGAACTCAAGTATTTTCCATTTTAGAGACAAAAGTTGAGAAACTTAAGTGAGAATAATGGAATGACTCAACCTTACCAGAGTCTGAATGAGTTATACTAAAAGAAAAAAAGCCCAGCCACTTCCATATGTAAAAATTATTGCGACTACAGAGATGAGGTTGCTGCAGATGATGGGTTTCTATACAAAGGACATTATCATAACACCACACAACATGAGGTTGGAAATGCTAGGTATAACCTACAGTGCCCATTTGAGTATTGAGAAGTGCAGGAACAGAGCCCAAGGTGTTCTGTTCTGGCCAGGCATGCATGCTGCCATCAAAGATAAGGTATCCAAGTGGAAATCTGCAATAAATACAGGAAACAAAAATGCAAAAAAAACCCACTGAAACCACATGAGATTCCTAATTTCACTTGGCCCAAGGATCTAGTTGAACAAAATGAGAAAGATTATTCCTTACAGGTGAACTAATACTGGGGATCTATGTTCCTTAGGTTTGTTTTTAGTAATTTTAATTACTTGCACGCTAACTTGCAATTTAAAACACATTTAAAAACGCAGTTTGTTTTACCATAATATTGCAGATAAGTTAATAAAACGGTATAATTTACAAATGACTCACTCTAGTAATTTTTAACATTACTCCAAATACATCATGTCTGGTCCTTGCAATCACATTTGCTTTATAAAGGTTAGATAAAACATCAAGAAACTTAAAAAAAAAAAAATACCTGCATACATACTTAGCCTGAAAGGCGTATTTCATTATAACACAAGTTTACTTACTAGGCTCAACAACCTCAGTATTCAAGAAAAAATGTAATGACAACTTCTATTAAATTTCCCATGTAGGAAAAAAAAAAGAGGACATAAACAACAGGGGTAAAAAGAATGGAAATGGTTATTCCTCTTGCAACAAAGAGTAATTTTCTAAGAGAAAAGTGAGTGTAAACTATGTATTGGGTCATAATGTTACTGAGTTCTTATAGGAAGACAGAGGTAATCTCAGCAGGTAAAGGGAAGGGAAAGGAAAGGAAGGAAAGGGAAGGCGAGGCAAGGGTTAATACTCCTGTACAGATGAAGCAACCAAGCACTGAACATCAGAAACACCTCAAGTGTCAAACACATGATGTAGGTGGAGAAATCACTTCAGCAGCTAAAGAGATCTCTGCAGCAATTGGTTTAAGTACAAAAAGTGACTATATTGGGAGAGCTATCAAGGTTAAAGGTACAGGTACCCATCAATGTCCAAGAATAATCTGGTTACCTGGCTAAAGAGGGGAATGTTTTTGCGGTGTTTTACTAATATATCCTATTAATTTTTGTTTCTGTATTCTGATTTGTATTGGACAAAGAAAATATTACTTTTTTCCAGTAATATTTTATTTTATGTATTCATCAGAATAACTACATCACAAGTTTCTCCATTTCTGGGAGGATATCTCTTCTTCTCAGTTGCTAGTTCTTGCTGAGAAAATTGCAGTAAAACTACACCAATCAAAAGTGAATACTAGAGATTATACTAAAATGGAAGAGTCTCCCTAGATTTATGAGCTAAGGATATCCTTCTATTCAGTCTTCCTAGAAGACTTGTGGTTAACAGGGAAAGCTTCAGAGCTTTCCATCTGAACTGATTGGAAGACACGATTAGGATGACAGGAATGGGAGACGAGGGAATAGGGAGAAGGATAGGTAAAGTGCAGAAGATGATCACCAGGAATATGGAAATCAAGGCAGAGTGACGTGGAAAGAAGGAGGCACAGAAAGTTGTGGAGAATGTGCAAAACCAAACCAAGCTCCTCACTTTGAGTTAAGAAGAGATGTGGAAAAGAAAAGCTCTCAGGCTTCATTGTAGAAAGGGCAATGAGACTGCACTCCTCCCTGTAAGTGCCATAGGGGAATACCAAAAGATGTCCACCTCAGGGAACAATGACATGCAAAATCTACATGGAGACACAGGTGCTTTGGGACTGAAGGACTGGGCATATTACACCAGTGTCAGGTAAGTACCCACACTTGTAGGCACCTCGTTGAACTGCAAATCTTTCTGAGGTTCTGACCCTTTAATAAAAGCACTAGTGGGATTTTCTGGCAGAAATCTGACCCAAGGGAATAAGGGCAAATGTTAACAATTTGATAGTCAGTTCCACGCTAGACCAAGCTAATACTTAGTTACCTATGGCCTTTGAAAAAGTGTGAGTATTTTTACATCAAAGTAGCACTAAGGAGAACT
Source organism: Scolopax mira (assembly GCA_004320125.1). Classification (NCBI taxonomy): domain Eukaryota; kingdom Metazoa; phylum Chordata; class Aves; order Charadriiformes; family Scolopacidae; genus Scolopax; species Scolopax mira. Next base: position 85,241 of record BJBW01001570.1, on the reverse strand, counting down.
AAATTTGTCATTTTCTGGGAGTCTTTGGTACCCAGGTTCTCCAGATCCCATGTTGGCAGTACACCAAGGAGAAATGTTCTCAGTCAGTACACTGCATTTTGGCTGGGATTCATTTATTGATGATCAAAAGGTGTCCTTTTAAAAACAATAATTAATTTTTTTAAAATTTTATTTTGAATAAGATTAAAAGTGCTTCAAAGTGTTGCTTTTTTATTGTATTCATAATTCTACAATGGGATTACAGTTTTGAAGAAATTGTAACTGTTAGAAAAACCTCCTATGATAAGGAGTAAATAAGGGAAATAGATAAGGAAAAGCCCTTGGGTAAGATTAAACTGGATTTAGTTTATGAATATTTTAATATTGGTATCTGTCACTGGGTGGGCTGTTAATTGCTTTCTCATGAGTTAAGTTTACTCATCAATATAGTGTCCCTAGGTCCTTTAAAAATTAGTTGATTTTCACAAGTACTATAACCCAAATCTTAATGCTGGAGAAGTCTGGATTCTTGCCAGATATTAATTTCTTCAGAGACGCTTAAAGCCGTTGACCTCTTTTTTTGCCAGCAGCAGTAACTGAGATTTAAAGCTGAAAAAATTCTACTATTATTTGGAGACCATTGACCGGGCTGTGCAACTGCTTTGGTCTGCTGAAAAACTACACATAAAGAGTCTCATGTTTCCACTTGGGCTTTGGGTGAAAGTGGAGAAATGTACAATCTGCACAGCAAACCTGAGCGGGAAGCCTTTCAGAAGAGAAGCATGGGTGGTAAGAATAATTAGGCCAGCTCTGGAACAATTTAATTGAAAGCTGCAGCATTGTTATTCTGGGAGCCAGGAAATGTGGATGATGGAATTTATGGAGCCACAACTACCAAAAGACAGTAGTGAGCACAACCGTAAAGCAAAATAAACTTTTCTCTAAACTTTTCAGATTCACATATTATTTTGTTTATGAATATTATCTGAATGGCATTATCCATGAATATATTTTAAATTTAGTTGGGGCTTAAAAAGAATCAGCGTGTTAGCAAAATTCCAGTTAGGAAGCTACATTATACATAACTTGTGTGTGTTCTACAATGCAGAGAAGATCATGGATCGGTAAAATATGATATAAAGGCTTTACCAGCACATATGTGATATTTGTTACATAAGCTATGCATTGCAAAGCCATAAAAGTATGAAAACTTTCCAAACTATGCAGTCCAGAAATACAGTCCCTATGCTGCACTATCAATTCCTCTATTACACTCTCTGTTGTTCTCTTTACCTCATGCATTAGAAAATTATTTGCCAGAAATTTTACAGAGGTTGAAGTCTTTATGGATGATTGGAAACAATTACACTGAAAACCAGAACATGGAATAAAAGATGAAGAGATGGGGAGGGTACAGACTGAAAGGGATAGGACAGAAGGGATCTCAGCTTGGAATATAGGCAAGAAATGTGTATACAATTCCCTCTACAGCCCGGGGCAGGAGCCAAGGTTATTGATTCTCACTACTCTTCTGCTGTCAGCAAATATGTATGAAACACACCATCAATGTTGCCCACCTCTTCCTGGTGCCAGTCCATGCAGAGCATTACACCTTCTACTACTGTTTGCTACCACAGTAGTTCAGGTGACATATAGAGCGGATGTCAAAAGATCCTGTGGTGGCTGGTAGCCTGAGAGAGAGCCAGTAGGATCCCACATTATGGAATTTCTGCTCCTTTTCAGCTTGCTCTTTTTAAAAGCAAGGAAATTATACCCCCAAACCTCACACACAGAGATATAACAGATGCAAACTAAGTAGTTCACAGTTTAAAAATTCCAAAATCAGAATCACTTATGTAGCTTTGGTTTAGCTGTTTTGTGCATATGCATTATCATGATCACATGATCACATCTTCTTCCATCTTAAGCAGAGAACAAGAGCATAAATGAGAGCTGCGTAAAGGATGCTGCCATCCATAGAACTCCTACTTCCCTGCTTTTGAATACATGTGAGAAATGTGAAGATGCTTTATTTCTCTCTGTACCAACCTCATCAGGATGGTTAAGAGGTAGAGGACAATAAAAATACAAAAGGGATGCAGACAGGAGATGGGCTGATTAGACAAGGAGCTTGAGACAGGGAGCAATGTAATAAAAACGGTGAAGGAAAACAGGACGGAGTGAATGGACCGAGCAGAAGCTGGGACTGATCAGAGTTTGGGAGAGGAGGAAGGAAAGTCCCATTGCTGTTCTGGATGACTGGACTCTATCCTGCTTTTTCTGTAGAGTTCATCCGCATTCACAAACTGTCAATCACTCATTGTGTAGAACTGCTGAATGCCCATGTCTCCATGCAATTTCAAAGGGTACTTGGCTTTGAACACACTCAGTTCTCTACAATGTGAAGAACTCTGACAAAGTGTGTCCTGGAAGTCTCAAAATGGAGCAGTCAAAATGGTATGCTTCAGTTTTCTGGCTTTAAAATGGGGATAATATCAACCTTGACTAACTTCAGCGTAGATAAAAATTAATTAATTTAAAATCAAGATTAATTAGGAAACACACTGATGCAATGGTAATGACAAATATGTGAGTGAGTGAGTTTGTAGTTACATCCTGAGAGTACAGTCTAAGTGCAGTGAATAGTAGATAGGGCCACACATGGAATAATGAGGAAAACAGAAGAAATTCATTAGTTGCTTATGTAGTGATTACTGTCTGCCCTGTGCAATACACTTGGCACATACTTTGTTATCCTATGGAAAAATACGTGATCAGAAAATGAAGGATTGCCTCGTAATGAAAATGCTAAAGAGAACTGAGTTAAGTTAGCCTGCTTAAAATTCTATCATTTCCTAACTTTTGAATTCATTTAACAAAGTTATTATATGTTCAACAGGTATTATGATAACTGCTAAATAAATCTTTTATGCTAAGTTCTAAGTAAGTAGCAGATTCTAAACCTAAAAATATAACTTTAGATATGACTTAATCTTCTTTAATTTTCTTATGCAAAACTTGAAATAGGCAGAGAGGATGGCATGAGACAGGAGTGGAGTCTCAAGTTTAAGTGATTTTTTTTTCCTTCCTGGTCTCTATTAGGTAGGCTTCAATGCAGATGCCTGAGAAATGCACAGGAGTTGGGGTAATTCAGAAGTAGTTTCCTAATACAATTTTATAAAGGGTCAAAGCAGCAATTTATGTGCTAAAAGTATTACCCATCTGCCCAAAGGGTCTTGTCTGAGTTTTGTTTATGTCATTACATTTCCTCAAACATCTACCATTTGACCCATCCCAACCCCAAATCCTGATCCAAATCTGAGTTCCTCTGGGGGTGTGTGCCCATGTCTTACTCTGCTTATACTTACATGTTTTCCCTGATCCCATTTACATCCCCTTGCATATCACATAGCCTTCTAGCAGCAGATACCAGCATGACCTAAACTGACAGTTATTTGTGATTGGGTGGGAAACACGTTGTAAATTTTGTACCTATTTTTTGCACTAGTGACTAGATTAGCTAAGACTAGAGCGCAATCTTACTTCAGCAGCTTTCTCATGCTTGCTTTCATATCTTTTCATGCTTTACATGAAGGTTTGGTTTTTTCATTAAGGTACGTGCTGAACTCAATAAATACTGTTTAAGGCAGTTGTGTGTGGTGAAGACAGAATACTGCTTAACATGGCAGTGTAAGCTATCCATTCATACTTATCCTACCAAATTTTCCCTTGTTACTTGTGAACATCTTTCCCTATTAACCATAACACCAGCTCAGGAGTACCACTATCTCATAGCACTAGCAAAGGCTATAGTTCTTACACACACACAGAGTTGCAGTCGAGCATACGGTGCAAGAAGACAGAACAAAGCCACGTTTTACAATTTTCTAACTTTCATTGCTCACAATTGTCACTCCAAAGAACCAAAAGGAAATGTAAAGAATGCATTTTAAGTAGGGGAATAACTAAGCAAACACTAAAAAACATAGTCAAAAGAGAAAATGCATTAAGCTGGTAACAGTGATATAAACCTGGGGAAAATTATGCAAGCATTAGGGATAAGCAAATTGTTTTCTCTTCCCTCCAATCTATGTCTGAGAAACACAGCACTTTATTGGTTGCGTAATCATCAGAAGTATTTCATCAGTCTAACTGCATGAGAATTTTCTGTTCTACCTAGTAAAAACTCAACCATTGAGAAAAAAAATTGAATTGGAATTGAAATATTTAGATGAAATTCCAGAAGTTCTAGATTTTTTCCATCCCTATCACCTAATGAATACACAGAAGGAAATACAACATCGACAGACTTATGTATAAAACCAGCCTGTATGGAATTTCTAGAGATTTCAGCACATGTTCCAAGCAGGATCAGCTCCTTTGCAGCAGCTCTCCAGACAGTGTTTCTAATTTCTGATACAACTATACACAATTGACATTCAAATAAATATTTATAAATAAAATATTTGTTCTTTATATCTTACTTGAGTTCTTGTGAGCTTGTGGCCAGCATACTTCGAATGCTTTTGTCAGCCAAGGGACAGCCAGATAAACTGCAAGACATGGTAGGACATACAAGTAAGTTAATCTTCTTATTAACTAAATACTCCCAAACAAACACAACATAAAAATTAAAAAGTAAAAGTTTGTAATGCAGAAAAGCGATGGGGCAAGTGCTGTAATATTGAATTTTGTAATATAGTTAACCCTCTGAATATATTTAGGTATCAACATTACTTCCAAAATTACATACTGTAAATGTACTTTTTGTTTGTTTGCTTCTCCATGAACCAGTAAAATGTAACAAAATATATTTGAGATTCCTGGGTTAACTACTTAAATGCTTACTTTGGAAATTTTAGTAATCTATTTAAAAATAAAAGACGTTTATACAACACACAAATTAGCATGCTTTTAAGATCAACATATATTACTCAAAGGGTTAACACATAGTTCAACGTTTTACTTTGACAGCATTGTTGAGGTAAGCTGAAAACAATAAATTGAAAAGACAGAATCCACCATGAAAAAAATGAAGTCACACCTTCTATGTGAGGCGTAATTACCAGTCACATGACCACTCCCATCACACCCTGGTGTTGGACATCTGCCACCAAACAAAAACAAAAACAGCCAAAATAGTAAGTATGTTTAAAAAAAAGCTTTTAAAAGTTTCATTGTTTCCAGTTTAGCTGCAATGACTGCAAGGGGTTTTAAGCATCCTAATCGAAAAGCTGCAAAATGAACAGGTTTAAATGAAAATGGCGTCTCAATACAATATAGCATCATTAAGAACAAGCAAATACACATTAGCTTATCACTTTACTTAACTGGCAGTTTGAAACATTTATATGCTGCAAATGTTGCATGCTCATACCGCAAGGCGTATATGTACTTGTTTGTTTAAAAAAAGACAAAGAGAGAAAAGGTTAAAAGGAGAAAAATAATTTCACCTCACATTATGCTTACGTTATTAAATCCTTTTTGCTCTCTTTGCATTGAGGGTATTTGGGTTTAGGACTTGGGATTGTAACTTCACCCGGATACCTTCTTTCTTCAAGCGCCTCTTGGAAAGGATCCAAATCTTCTGGCTACGGGCAAATATATAAGCATTAGTTTCAGTAAAGTGAGGTTACAACTATATAACATGATGCAAAGCAGAGTCATCAGATGCTATCTCCTTTTTCATCCTATTCTGCCAGAGAAATTTAATGAAATTATTTTGTATTCCTTCACTTATTAAACCTTTAAATAGTACTTGGATATTTTAATGCAGACTTCATTAACTGTGGTACATATAGGTTATTTAATTAGGAAAGGAAAAAAAATGGTCAAAACACAGCTATTCTAATAGCTGTCATGTTATTTAGCTTTAAAGAATATCAGTATTCTTTCCTAAAGTGATGGCAAAACAGAGGCAAGGGAAAAAAGATGACTAAGTACAGCATCTTGTGTATCAAAAAAACATCTTAACATTTTAACTGTTTAGAACATCTCAAAGATGAAACAGGAGAGATCTCAACATGTGCACAGAATCTCAAACTGGGGCAAACCTCAACGGATCTGCCTGGCACAATATAATTATATAATTTATAATTAACTTTACTGATGCATGCAATTTTACATGATGCATTCAGAAATCCAAAACCATCTCCTTCAGGAATGAAGTGGATGAATGAACTGATCTAGCAATTCCTGCAGATGGTGCTATGAACACCACAGTAGAAATAGGAAGTTCTGCTTCCTCTGAAAAAAATACAAAATACTCTCTGTTTTACCTCACATTTCCTTGTTAGTGACAGATTTCTTCCTAACTGCAGTGAAATTAATAGCAAAACTGTAATTAACACCAGAGCTAGAATGCATGCAGTGTATCTAGTGAAAATGCCACTTTTTAAATATGTTTCAAGGCTACTGAAAATAGTTTTGTATTAATTAAAATTGGCAAGAAATGTGCTACACACAAATGATTAGCCTAATTTTCTGTCATAAATGAAGAAAAAACAGAGAATAATCTCTAGAATTCTCCAAATGGCTAAATTGCATTGAGTGCAGCGTTGTGAACTCCATGGTGGATAAGGCTGAAACATGATGAACAAAAGCAGCGACAGTAAAACCTGCCAGCAGACCTCTTCAGCGTCCTAGCTGTTCCAAGTTTTGAAAAGTAAAATAAATTCAATAGCATATTTTATTTGCCTCTTCTGTCAATAGGGTTTTGCTGTTGTCTTTGTATTACGAGTTGAAAGGTAATACTTATTTCTAATATCCCTTCTTTGCATTCTTTAAACAAAGTATTTCATTAATACAGGCCCTTTCACACACAGAGCTATCAAGAGAGTATAAGTAATCTAGAAGAAGATTAGCTGAAATAGTTGAAAGCTTACATTATACTCTGCTGCTTTTGTTTAAATTGATTTCTAAGTAATACATGCTTTCAAATACTCAGCACATCATTCATGGTTTTCAAATTCAGGATAATATCTTGTCTTGAGAGCTGATTATCCCAGTATTGCACAGTTATGTCAACTTGCTTACACACAGTAATGTAATCTGGATATAGCAAAACATCTTTACTGCAGAAAATATTTGTTAACAATATGATGCTGTTAGAAAATATGATTCACATTCATGGTTCAAATGTTGTCTTACGGAACTTAGTCACAGATCAGATGTGTGCCAGCACGATACAGTCCTAAAGATTAACCAGCAGAAAGTCCTTTTTGTAGAAAACCATCATTTTTATCACATACTAATTTTGTTTCCTCTTTCCCTCCAAATTTCAGAAATTTAATGAATTACCAAAATGAGATTGCAACGAGAACTAATAGATGAAAAAGACATACATTAATCTCTTTGGGATCATCTTCATCTATCCTACTGGGCTTCATTTTAGTGTAGTCCACTGGCAAATCCCAGCAGTCACCCTCGTTCAGTTGGTAACACCGGTTATTCATCACGGCTTGCCGTTGTGGGGACATTGGCTCCAGTGGTGTCAAAATGGTACAGCAACCATCTCGCTGCCTCTGCTTGTTCATGCTCAGATCCAACGTTCCATTTTCATCGACTTCCATATCAGGATTCTGTCAAAATAAGAAAAATATTGTTAATACGGCTTCACACTAGCAACTGTTACCTCTCTGTGTTCTTCAATCTGATTGCCTAGCAAAATGATAAAACGCTTTTCCATTCCTGTATAGATTGTAAGCATTGAGCCCCCTCCCACACATAGCATGATGCTGTTACACAACATTAATGCTGTTAAAGTAGATTTCTTCCTGAATGGCTAATCTGACGTTTGGAGGAAGAGGGGAGAGTCTTCAATACCCTCGTGCCAGCCAGCACACAGGTGCAAAATTTGGAATGAAAAGGAGAGATCTCTAAAGGTATTTTCTTGTAGTCCTCTTTATGCTCTTAATTTATTCTGTGACAGGTGAGTATCTATGAGGTAACATCTGCATAATTCTTGTTTCCAATCCTGACACCTATCTGGATGATCAGAGTAACAAAACCCAGCAAGCATCAAATAGTCTTTGTTTCTTTAATATTAACAGTCAATGCTTGAATAGATAATGTCAGAAAATTAAACAGGGAGGTAGTCCTGTTGGATACCCAAAAAGTCCTTTTGGATACCACTTGCCAATGAGGAAATACATTCAAATTTCAGAGTTCCTTCTCTGCAGATGTAAATGTATTAACATTTCATATATCCATATTTGCAATGAATAAATTTAGGTAGCCAAATAGTTGTGCCAGTTTCTGCAGTGACTGAGGTACTGTGAAAAATCGTGTGAATATGGGCCCTTACTTTTTCTCTTATGGAAACAAAAAAGGGTTCTCTATTATATTAGGGGAAGAGAAATATGGAATCTTAAAGTGAAGACAAATTTTGAAATTTAAAAACAATAAGGACAGATAAAATAAAATCCCCACAGAGAATCCTTCATCTCTTCAAAAATGAAACGCTCTACAAGAAATTTGGTTCCAAACCTAACATGACTGTGACTGACTCCTCATATGTCTGATGACTTTCCTCTGGAGCAAAACCAGAGCTGCAGAGAAGCACTTTGAATGCAAATCTCTCTTTCTGAATTACTGCCTTTTGTCCAAGCATATACCTAATTGCTGTTATTCTGCTAATTTGATTTAGAAAATTGTTGTTTATCTTCTCAGATTCATTCCTTCAGTTTCAATATAGGGTGTCACATCAGGAAAGAGGCCCTTTCTGGTTTTGAGACAGAATACTTTTAGCAGTGTATCCCAACTTTTCCCAATGTATTGATATAGAGAACAACCGCATTTATTTACATGCCAGAAAGAGATTTCCCTCTCAAACAGTATTAAATGAATTAATATACAAAGCAGCATTTGAAAACAAAGTCACCAGCCATTCTAGCTTAAATCAAATTATTACTAATACCTACTGCTACGGGTTTAGTTTGTTATTAATGAAGGGGCTTTACACGATGAGGGGAAGAAAAACCTTTGTCTATAGGTAGAAGAACAGAACATGTCTGCCTGCTCTTCTATAAGCATAATAAAAATGTTTCCACTGCACTGCATCTGTCTACTTAGCCATCTAGTGGTTTCCTATAGGTAACACCGTACTGTTTGCTGATACATATTAAATACTCATTTCTTAACAGCTATCAAACTTAATGTTTATAATAAAAAAATTAAATCTTTGGGCAAATCTTTAAAGGCTGTTAATAACGCACCATTTTTCTTAATATATAAAGCTTAATAACAAAAGCTTTTTTTTGTTTTTAATTTGTATATTTGTATCTGTACAGCCATTTCACGATATACTGAAGCTCTATGAACATATAAAACATCAGTTACCCTGCACTGGAGGGTACTGGAGTATTTGTTAATTTCAAATGTATTATGCAATAAGGTAAGAACTGTGGTATCACAGACAGGGAAGAAATTATAACATATAAGTAGCAGAGATTTCTTTGTACTAGATCTTACAACCTTAGGTCCCATTTGTGACTTATAAATGAAAACACATTGTTAATTCTTTCACAAAATGTATGAATCAGATTGATCTTAGAAAAAAAAATCAGTAGTGCAATTAATAACACTTGAGCAATCCAAACATCTTTTATAATTATAGATCTCACTGGTAAGAGACAAATTTATAAAAAAGGAGTACATATCAGCATCATCAGTTTATGTACCGATTGGGATTTCCTGAGATACTTGTGATAAATTTGCATCTTTCTTTTTTTTTTTTTTTTCTCCCCTCCCTGCTTTATCAGAGCTACCAGATTATGTTAATTTTGAGGAAAAGAAAGAAAAAAAAAAGAAGCATGATGTACTAAAGCTATTCTTCTACGTATCAGGGACAGAAAGCAAGTGCAGTAAAGAGAAACCTTCATCAACAGACAGAATTACTCATTTTTTACCCTCGCACAGAGATCCTGAGGCTTAGTGGAGAGGTTCTGAGGCATCTCCCTGCAGCGAGTGGAGAGATTCAGAATAGCAGTAGCAGCCATGTGCGCTGCCTCCATGTCATGAGTATAGTCAAAGCTGCTCTTGCTGCAGGTACTGCTGGCACTGCTGCCTCCACCACAACTCATATTGCTGCTGCTGCTGGGGGCATAACTGCTTGTTGTGCTGCTGGTTGGACTTGAATTCTTACAGTAGCGTTTAGCTGTGGGAAGAAAGATGACAAGGATGACTCAAAAGAACGAGCATTCTGCATAAGTGAAGAGAAAAACAAACTGCTGGAGGTGAAATTTATAATGAGCAGCAGTAACCAATGAAAAAAAAAATAAATAAAAAAGTGCCAGTAATAAGAATGATGGCTGTATTTCTTGATTTCAGTCTGTGACTTTTATATGCTACACATGTTAGTTTGTATGAAATAACCTCCTGTAAATATCTGCATGGTATGATCGTGAATTGTTCTGACAAACAGGCTGGATTTAGAAAACAATAAAAGCACAGAAACACTGCTTTTACCCCACATATATAGTCAGACAGAAGGTAGAATTTGGTCGGCTGATTCCTTTTTATTTATGAGGGGGCAAGATAACACTATGGGACCTTTTCGTATTTACAGGAGCAAACTTAATTTGAGGCCTACACTCCAGCAGCTGCTGGAGACCGGGCCCACCATAAGGTCTGTGGGCCACAGCGCTACCCGTACATCCTCAAGCACCCCATGCTTCCTAAAAGGTTCCCTCTTCCCACATCACAGGCAAATATTACAACACGGGCCATCGTGAAGGAGAGGAACATGATGGAATAAGAAAGGCGGTGGGCAGTGCGAGCTTTGACACAGCTTGCCACACAGGCAGAAGCAGTGGCTGTATAAACGGAAACAGATAGAAGTGAAAGGTCCTCGTCTTCAAACTACCTGAGCACCTACAAGTCTCCACAAAAGCCGTAAGGACCAAAGACACCCTTTGTGCCCCTGCCAAGGATGGTGGCACTCATCTGTGCTCTGACTGACAGAAGCCACCAGTGGCCACAGAAGAGCTGAGGCGCCTACAAACCTCCCGTCCAGACCTTCTAAATACATGGCAGCACCTTCACTGCCTTCAGGAACCGCTCCTCACAGCCCAAAGTCTTACAGCAATAATGCAAAATAGCCCCAGTAGCCCACTTATTTCTCCAACCCTCTATCCCAAATAAATTGTTTTAAAAACGCTTAAATAAAATGCAAGGAAGTGTCAGCTCATCTCCTAAATCTAAAAGTTTATGGATTTTCATTAAAAAAATGAAAGTCAAGGTCAGAAGACACACACATGCATATTACAGCAATGACTTCCCCCTAAGATGGAAATGTATACGGCAGAGATCATACCATACAGCAGAGTGTAACAATAACCAAGGAGCGTGCTGATTAGAGAGCTATACAAAAAAGGTTGGGCCCTCGCTAGAGCTCTTCTGTGATGGGCTCCATTTAAATGCCAGGCTCTTCAGGTGTATTTGTCTGAACAGACATACATATAATAATCTGCTCCCACGAGCACAGCCCATTTGTGAACCACAGGCTGCTTTGGTAGGCAGGCAGGGTTCAAAAGAAGAATCTGAAAGCAAAATATCTCTGCTAGAGGTTATGTCATCCTCCTTTCTCTAAAAAACTGAAAAAAATCATGGCATTATTTTTACTGTAAAGGAAATAGTGTTTCACTTGATTCGTAACAGATGGAGTTTTCTCAGGAAAGCCACATAATGCACAGGGTGGGATTTTTTTTTAAGTGAAATGAATGCTAAACATTCATCACATTTCTTTGTTTTGAACACATTGTAGCACTACTCTAGCAGGGTATCCACTAATAATAAACCTGTGAACTATTTCTCAAGAGTTTCATTATTAATATAGTAGTCAGTGGTGGTCATTAAAAATTCAGCATTTATCCATTGTTAGGTTGTAACAGTATCCAAGACACACAAGAATTTTCCTATACTTAAGGAAGGAAATAATTGAATAATTCAGTTTCTACTGTGTTAACACAGCAAGCACCCTGTACCACTGAACTTGTTAAATTAGACATATCTTTCAAAATTCACATGAACAAATAAAACTTCTGTCACTTACAAGAAATGTTAGTTTTGTTATAGTAGGTCACATTTAGACAGACATAAGAGACATACTACATGGGAAATTATATATACGAAAACGTGTGCTATAGAAAGGGAGGGAAAGAGGCAGCTTTATACATAGGACTAACCATCAGAAACTCATGCAGGCTCTGATATGGACTCCTCTGTGGCCTTGGTCAAACTATATTATCCCTCAAATTCATTTTCCCTAGAAATAGAAAGTTGCTTCTAAAATTTAGTTGTGTTGTGATTCACTTGCAAAACACTTTTAAGATGTAAAATACTATAAGCATGCTACACAATTATTAGCTTTTAGATTACCAATAATTTTAGCAAAACTCACTCAGGGAGAAATGGCCATGGTTATTTTAACTTTACTGTAGCTGTACATTTTAAGATGATTCACATAACCCAGACTATCATTTCACATTAACTGTTCAGGAAAAACAAAGATCATCAGTTTATAATGAACTAAATCAAGTTGATTTCTAATGAAGGGAAAGCTGCATTGTTTCAGTGCCAGATAATTCTGCTTGATACATCGCCCAACCCTGTGGCACCAGCTTCTGGAAGCTCTACAGTCCACCTACTCTTCATGACCCAGAGTGAAACCAAATATGGAGAACACCTTTCCCATAAAATAACAGACACAAGTCTAACCAGCTGCAGACCCAAACTGTCCTCCTATCAGACATGCCTAGGGGCTGATTGATTACAAAAAACCTCTCAAAGTCCATAGGCTCCTCTTGCTAATTAACTATAGAGGAGCGGGAGAGATCACAACAACATAAAAGACAAAAGGAAGATATTTGGAGTAGAATTAAATTCTACCCAGGCACCTTCACCCCCAGTATTGCCAAAATACTGAATGTGTTACGTAAATTAATTACATTTTCAACACTTTTTCTGACTTGCACAAGAAGAAATTCATCTCACCTAACTTCAGATATCTGACCAAATCATTGTAGGCTTCCTATATAGGTAGTGGAAAAACCCAGGAACTTTCAGGCAATGATTCACCCGACCAGTTTTAAATTAGACCTTCAGGAGGAGATCAATTGAATCGGAGAAGTATTTATCTTTCTCCTTGGATCTGAAAGGGGTGACGAGCTCAGATGTAGGTGCTAACATTATAAAAGTCTAGATATCATCAGAGGAATCCCACTCCTAACATTTCCTCTGTGTTTTGATGGAAGGACCCATGACTATTGGTGAAATACAAGGAGCTCCTGTCATCACCTGAGCAACAGAAAGAGTTGCTGTTTCCTCTGCCTGCTGTGTTCTAGTCTCTATTGCTGTATGTCATAAGCCCAACATCCAATTTACTATGAAACTGGTTTCAAAGGAAAAACAAGCCCACAAACACAAGTTTTCTCAAGAATTATCAGAGCACCCTACTCCACACAACAAAGTATCCATTTCCTGTTTGGTTTTTACTAAACCTTACTGGGAAAAACATTGAAGAAAACAATCCAAAGGAGCTGTTTATGTTCAGGTCACTCACAGCCATACACTTACTGAATATATAATCCCTTTCTCTGATGATGAAAATACGGTGCTAACTTACAATTAAAAAAGGACTGAGACATGAAGTTATCAATTTTTCATATCCATAGGCTATTTGTCTCATCTTATATAGTCAGAAAACCCGAAGTGCTGTTACTTGCAAGATTCCCCAAAACCCTAAGCGTATTTTCAGATTTTTCAGGATGACTTTTCAGAACTAAATCTGCTTGTACATAAACGTGTTTGCCGATATACATAGCAGATGTGCACCCTGTACCTCCATAATGGTATTAGTAACAATAGTTAGCATTTTTTTTACACACAAATATGAAATCATCAAGAAATATTGCAAAGTTTCTTGAGAAAAAGTGACTCTTAAATTAAGAGCCTCTTCCTGATATCTCCTTCATAGTCAGTAACTTAACTGTCAGCAAAATCCTTGTCCCATTGAAAATCAGTGCCGAAAATTCTGACTGATTTCAACATGCCCATGATTTCACTTCATTGTTCCATAGATTTAGCTGATTTTCCTGAGGAACTTCAGAAACTCTTTGCCAATTTAAATCAAATACAATGGAGTGGTTATGGAATATCAAAGATACATGAATCCTAAAGGTTTCATGAAAATCATGATAGGATACAATCATGTATCATGATAGGATACAAATTAGGTCCCATCTTTTGGACTACATCAGCATGTCTGTCTGGCCAAACAGCACTCACATTGTGTGGAACCATGTATACCACATTGTGCCACCCTCAGTGCCAGGCGTATGCAACAAATCCATTGAGAATTAGCAAACAACCTGATCCATCTAGAAAGGGCTTCAGCTGTTCAGAGTACACAGGAAATATGTATACTTGATCTACCACCATGAATCACATGTGTATAATGTCCTTCAGTCCTCTCTGGCTCAGATTACTGAGCAGCGAAACAACCTAGTCCCAGTCTTACTTCCGAGAAAAATTCCTATTCATTTCAAAGATGAAACAGAATCATAGAATCACCTACGTTGGAAGGGACCTTTCAGATCATCTAGTCCAACTGTCAACCCAACACTGACAAAAACCTACAGATGTGCTAAACCACATCTGTAAGCACTATGTCTACCTGTCTTTTAAATACTGACAGGGATGGTGACTCATCCACTTCCCTGGGCACCCTGTTCCAGTGCTTGATAACCCTTTCGGTGAAGAAACATTTCCTAATATCCAATCTAAATTTCCCCTGGCATAACCTGAGGCCGTTTCCTCTTGTCCTATTGCTTGTTACCTGGGAAAAGAGATCGACCTGCTCTCTCTACACCCTCCTTTCAGGGAGCTGTAGACAACAAGGTGTCCCCTCAGCCTCCTCTTCTCCAGGCTGAACAACCCCAGCTCCCTCAGCCGCTCCTCATAAGGCTTGTTCTGCAGACCCCTCCGCAGCTTCCTTGCCCTTCTTTGGACCCACTCCAGCACCTCAATGTCCTTCTTGTAGTGAGGGATCCAGAACTGGACACAGGTGGAGCCCAGGCCTCACCAATGCTAAGATCACATCCTTCGTCCTACTCACCACACTGTTCCCAATACAGGCCATACTGGTGAGTGTGCGTACAGACAGTGACCTGTATCACCCTATCCTGTCATTATTTTAGGCCTCTGTTAAACTTGTGTTTAACGTTGCATATATTTTCTACTTCTGGTGATTTGTGAAAGAAAGCAGAGTTTGTAATTATTTGGTGAAAAGGGGCCTTAAATCAGAAAAACATCTATCAGTTGCCTTAAGCATCAATAATTTGATCTGAAAATGCACATGTCCACAGAATCCCCAGCAATACTCTAGTTATTTCCTTTCTGCAAGAGTAGACACAGCGTATACACAACACTTAATATCTCATTTGCCCTATTAATATACACTCATTTTACTGATGACAGTTAGAGTTAGAGCTTTACCTTTAATAATGTTCAAGCCCTTATTCTGATACAGGTAAACGAGATGAGTATGAGAAAAGAAACTATACTAATAGTATACTATTACTATAGTGCAAGAACATGCCTGTTGATTTTATGAGAAAGTAAAATAACCAAAATATCAGAAACATGAAGGCAAGAGCTGAGCAATTTTCCCTTTCTCTACTTACCTACTTTTGAATGTCAAAGTCTGTACTCAGGCAACAACATAAATTGTTCTATCTAGTATATTTATTTCTGTTTCCCTAAACAAAAACCTGGCACCTGCCTGAAATTTCCTGTGGTAGTCATTGAGAGGTATCAAATATTTTAACCAAAGAAGAAATTGCTAACATTGAAAAAAAAAAAAAAAGAAAGATAAAGACACAGTTTGGAGGTGTTTTTTTTAATATATATATACATATTGCTCTGAAAAAATCATGATGTCCTCCAAAGCCACAATCCAAATCTTCATTCTTTATCCTGAAGTTCATTTTTCTCCCTTAATAAAAATCCTCTTGCCTGACAGATCCCATCAATTGTCTACTCCTGAACTGAAGCCACTTTCAGCCTACTTCTAAATATGCTACTTATGTTAGGTTTTCCAGATAATTCAACAGGTATATTCATGAGGAAAAAAAAGAAGAAATGCTTCATTAAGTAGCAGTGATTTCTGAAGTGCAATGAGATCCATGTTTTTTACTTCCATATTCCCACAGAGAAAATATGTTATCTTTATGTGTTACTTGATCTACCGTACGGAAGCGAGAATCCTAATGTGACCCTTGAGGCCGGGTCCCCCAGACAGCAAATAAAGACTAGGTCTATTACTTAGTTTTTATTGCAATCTCAACACATCCCAGGAGCTTAATAGCTGGAGATGTTCACAATCCTGAAGCAAGCACTGTATAAAACAAAGCTTTTCAAAAAGGCCTTTAAAATAAATTACACGACAACATTCCTCATAATACTACATGAACATGAAAACATGTCTTATTTGTATGATGTTTACATATACAACAACATGATTAACTGCAAACTTGTCTCTCATGTATAAGAGTGTGCACCTCCTACCATCATATCCTTTGGGGGATATATCCCTGGATTGCACCTTGGGAGCTATGGCTCTCTTGCCATAGGCATGGTTGTCATAACTGTTATATTCAAACGTAGTCTTAGAGTATTTCTCTAGTTCCTTGGCCAAGTTGGAGCGGGGTGTGGTGGTGGGGACATTGTTTCTGTAGCCATACTGAGGGATCTCCAATTGCTTAACAAAGCACATGGGCCTAGAAATTAAAGATATGTAAAGTTTGTTAGATGCAGTTCAGTTTACTGTGTTTGTGCATAATTTATAGTTCAGATTAGAAAATCTTAGTTATTTCTTGTACTCAAGAGACAGCAATATATTACTGCATTTGCTTAGTTTGGTTATTTTCAGCAGACAAACAATATATATTTTTTTGAACAAAGTCTAGACAAAATTAGTTTTAATAGCACTAAAACTATTCTATAGCTAATTCTACTTCAGGGTTTCCCTTTGCCCATGTAATTGCATCACATAGCAAACATTTTCTCTTTGGGGAGATGAATTAAAGAGGGGCAAGCAGACTGACAGAAGAAGTTTGGACAAATTCCTTTAAATGTCAAAAAGGAAAATAGCACTGGAAGTTCCACTTAATTAATGGAGTTTCCCACTAATTTCTTTCAACAGAGTTGTATGCTGTTTTCCTGTATGCTTTCCAAAGGAGCTAGTCCCGTTTCATTCCTCAATATACAATCCATATTCATCTTGAGAAATAGGCAGGAGAGTCTCACAATCTCTGTTGACTGTCAGATGCTGCCTCACAGATCCTGCTCGCCCTTAAATGCAAAGTTCTGGCAGGAGCTGCAATTTCTGATACACAGATACACACCTCAAGGAAGGTCCTGTGAATGAACATGGAATAAAACTGTATCAGCTAAATTTCTCTTTCATTTAGGACCAGGGAGGATAGCCAGGAGCTGACTAATTGTGTTTGGCTATTTTAGAAACTTGTGGAATATCAGTGAAAGAATGCTGGGGTGAACTCCTCCACTCTCATACTGTCTTCTGTGTGTGGGCACAGAAGTCATCAGCTCTCAAAGCAAGTAAATGAAGGTCAGCCCTGCAAACCTGACCTATATAAGAAAGTGTTATATGACTGGGTCACAGGAAGCAAATGCTACACAGTGCTGCATGTCTACCTACTGCATTTAGCAGGAAGTAAAGATGATGAACAGCACACCTGAGGTGCTTCTGCTGGAATCAAGAATCACATCATCAAGTCTTTCTTTTATTTCTTTCCTGCATTTATAACCAGAAGAAATGGAAGGAACATTCATAGGAACATGAATTCAATCAAGACCAGAAGTACCATCATGCTGACTGACAATGTGATAAATAGTAAGAAATAAGTTTTGAATATTATGTTTTTCTGAATGAATTAATTTTCACAGAATTTAGTTGGGACATTTATGTAAAGATCACCCAAGAAACGAAATTAGTCATACTATTGACTTTGATGCTCACTTTAGATGCTTCTTCCTCACAAAACACAGGCGGCTCATTTATACAATGAGCTGATATGAATAATATTGATCTTGTTTCAAGATAACTTATATTTAGCTAAAAAAAAATGCAGTTCAGATCTTGTACATGCAATGCAAATCCAAAATTTCTGTGGAGCAGAAGTCCTATGAATTTGATTTCTTTTTAAGTAAGAAATTTTAAATGCAGGTGGGATAGAAACTGGGATGAAAACAAATATTCAAGATTTACTTTTAGAACATCTCTGTCTGCCCATCAGTTGCCTGCATGTGAATATTATAAAAAGCTCCCAAATTCTTCATCTTAAATACTTCAATGGCTTTAAGGTAAAAGGGAAGCTGGAGACAAGATGAAAGCACTATTTGAGTTGTCTATAAAACCTGAAACACAGGGCAGACTCACAAGAAAAGGTAAGATGGGAGAACAACTTCCTCGGGAGTTTGCCAGCAAACCGGATGCTGCTTTTGAGCAGTTGCCTTCTTTGTATGGCATCTGACTTCAGTGGTTCTCTCTAATGAGCAGTGGTAAAAGTCACTGCATCTTTGATCTGTTTTCCCATCAAGTGAGAAACTGTGTTATTCCCTCAAAGGGTGGTTTTTATCAATAGGTTTTGAAGACACCTTCTCTAAGAGAACTGTCTGGGATGCTGTATGAAAAATGGTATAATCTGCATCAGGTGCAGTTAAGACAAAGCCCATTAGAAACAATCTGAAGAAGAAAACCAAAGTCAACAGGCATGACAAAAAGTCTTCTGTAGATGTGAACCATAATTCTGTGTTCTTAACTCTGTGGAAAGACTGTTTTTTGAAAAGATCATCAAGATTAGATGAAGTTTTAAGAGAATATTCAAAGAATGACGTTGATAATACAGTAGAAAACCTTCACTTTAAAGCAGCCCTGTAAGATTTGAAATCTAGAAGACAGCTAAATTCAAAGAAACCTATAGGATAAGCAGGAAATTGTGAGAACTAAAGTTGTGGCACTTCCTCCACGCTCTTCGAAGCAGCTGGGAGGGATGTAAATACCTATCCCAGCCCACAGATATCGCAGTATCCATGGAGAAATTCTGCAGCTCTTGGGGCATCATCAGCATAAGGCTGGTACAATCATGCAGAAGTCTAGCTCCTTTACATGTATTCTTCACACTTCAACTCCTTAGAAATAATATCTTTTCCGCCCACATAACTCAAAAGAGGAGACAATAGCACAAAACTGGATAAAGCTTTGGATAAATGCAGAATCCTGTATGGATGAAAGTTAGGTGTATAATTACGTCATATTGGTTCAAGGTCCTTCCCATAAGAAAATTTAGGATGATTTATCTTTCTTTCCGTCTTTCCTGGCAGTGATTGGGGGAACACAGACAAAGAACTAAGCCTGACCTTATTTTGGAATTAAAACTATACCTGGCATTTTTCCAAGTGTTCTGCCAAAAGATATACTACCAGTTTGGTAGTGTAAATAGGGCTTCTGGTTTAATTTAAACTGATATTTACTAGTAAAAGCCTGCTGAAAAAACCAAGACTTACCGGTAAATATTAGTTTATTCCCAAAAGATACCAACTTTTTTCACATTGTTCTTAGACTTTGCACTCCAGCAGTCATCTTTACACCAAACAATGCCTAAGACAAAAATGAGCTTTTCAGCTTTACATGTATTTGCCAAAATAATTACCAACCCTCCCCCAAGTAAATTGATTGGGAAATATACACTGTGAGAATTGGATCCAGAAGCCCTAATTCTAACTCTTCTTTGAAGGAGATATATATGTATATACAAGGTATATAAATATAAATGCTCAGATTAGGTGAATGTGTGATGAATTCTGATAATAATAAGTATTATAGTGATTTCTAATACCTTAAAACCCGATCTGATGCCTGGTTTGATTTTGACACATCACAGTTCTGATGCTTCTCTTGAGCTTTAGCCAGTTTCTCTGCTGCAGCAATAGGACATCCAGAGAGGCTGCAATTACAGAAAGGAAATTTAATTGTCTTGTCCTGCGTAGTTTCACATTATAGCACTGATCCAATTACTCCTTCTCCTCCTTATCCAGCATTAGGAAGAATCTGAAGGAAAAGAGTTTCCAAAAGCTTTTCTATCATATCTGCTTTCTCTAGGATAGACTTCCTTTCTTCTACTTCCAAAGTTGCATGGTAGACCTTACACCTGCTCTTCTCTGACTGTACATGGGTAGATTATTCATGGATGTCAGCCAGTGAACATACCAGTAGGAGAGGAGAATATAAACCCGAATCTACTGTGCAGCTCCGCTAGCAGATTTGTGACCTTTATGCATCTACAAATGTTGCCAATGAAATAGCTCCTGAAGATGATTAAATGACAACACCATATAGGCCAAATCTTGCACTGCTTCACACCTCATTCAGCTCCATTAACTCCAATCTTTTTGCAAGGCATATAAATGAGTGCAAAATTTGGCCTTGGGTCTCTAAGTCTGCAACTCAACTATGTTATACTTAGTGTTTGTTCATGAATTTCAGCCACTGAAGTATGTTTTCTAATAGTAGATGATGTAACATGAAAAGAACTCCTGCGCTTGAAATTCAATTAAATTTGCAAATGCTGAACTATTATTGAAGTGACAATAATAAGCCTGATTCTTCTGGAAAAGATTTACAGCAGTGAAAAAAACTATATTGATGCCAGCAGATGGTGCTCTTAGTGAAGCTGAAAAAACCTGTGACCTGACAATGGAGGGGGTCCTTTCCTGTCATAGTCTATTGCCTGCTTATGTGACCGCAGCTCTCTGTCTTCTCCACAAGAAAAGAAATTAAAATGAAAAGCAAATCAGTGCATTCCCAGATGTTTCCTTCTCTACAGGAAATAAGGGGGAGGGGAGGGGGGGAAGAATTTAAAAAATAATTTAAAAAAAAAAGGTGAAGCAGAGCAAAATGCCCCAAAAGCTGCAGAAAGAGGCGAGCAGAGACTGCAGACTGCTCCCCCCATCCCTCCCTCGCTGCCCTACTTCTGCAGAGGGGTGAGGGGGGCTCTGTGTGGTTTTGGAGTCGTGCCAGAGGGCAGCTGTGCTCCACTGACATGCTCTTCTTCAGACACCTCAAATACTCTAGCAGATATTAAACCAGAAGTGAATGCTGCTTCAAGCAGCGGTAATTCCCATAAAGCCTTCTCAGAGGTTTTTGCTGCGTCTACTGGCAGCATCACTGCAGAGAAGAAAGGGGTACCAGAGCTTACTGCAGATGGGTTGGTAACCACAAGAGTCTTCTGGGAAACAAGCAGCTAATACGAGGGGCTCTGTAACCCAGAGCTTGATGAGACTGAACATCCACTACCTGTGTAGGCCCTTAAGCCTCCATCCTACAATTAACAGGAAAAAAGGAATTTGATAATAGGAACCTAGTTCCTTTTACCCTCCTACCCACATTTTCTGGATTTTTTTTCAAAATTGTAAAGAAAAAGCAAGATCTTGTTGTTCTGTGGGAAAATTATGGCATGTACTAGAAAGTACAGTATTTGTTACTTGACAGAATTTAATAGCCAGTGGCATCCCTTCTATAAGAATCATCTACTTCTAATCCTAGAAAACTATGGAAAAGTTGCTTTTTCTCTTGATCATCTTCTGTTAGGCTAGAATATTTGCATTAACGTTTCTGGCTTCTCATTTTTAAATTTAATGAGACATTTTCAGAATGTTTCTGAAGCAGGCAAAATTCTCATTCAGTTTTAGCTGCATAAGTACCTTGGGGTTGAGACTGTGGTCAGTAGAAAAGCTACTTCTTAGAATGTCTGTGTACTTAAAATGCCGTTTCTCGTGTATTAAATAATTTTTTGGAGTAGGTTGGATTTTGTCATGCACTATAAAATAATCCCTGAAGAGAGTGAAGTGTGAGAACAAGAACTGTGCCCTAGTCCTGCTGATGTTGGCAGACTCTTCCTTCTCCCTGTGACATACCCATAAGGACTCATACCATCCGTCTCGTACCACTGCTGTTCAGCTAATATTAAAACCAAATGGAAAAAAAAAAATCCACCCCAAAAGCTAAAGGATGCTTAAAATGTCTTCCGTGGATCCATTCATCCATACTGAAGCAAACGCACTCTCGCCTTCCTCAGAAAATACATGAATAAATGTTACTCTTTAAAATGGATAAAGCACACGCGAAGCACCATCTGTCAATCTCAAGAACAGAACAAGGACACACACACACACACACACACACACACACTCACACCCCCCCCATGGACTGCTCGAAGGGCTGCAGTTCGGAGGCACCGTTCCCTCTAGACTGGCGTCCAGCGACGGCATCCTTACCTTCGGTGGGAATTCCTGTTGCTATTTACGTGGCCCCGGCCTGTGCAGCCTGGTGTAGGACACTTAAGAACATTTTCATGCATGGCAAGAACTTGACAAGGAGAGTAAGAGAAAACAGCAGAGTATGAAAACAAGAAAAAAAAAATCAAGTCCCAGTATATATGAAACCATTTTAAAACAAAGCAGGATTCATTAACAACCAGCATTCCTCAAAGTACACGTGACACACATAGCCAATAAAGCCTGATGAGGGAAATAAGTATCATGACCCTATGCTCATTAACACAGGGCAACGGTGAAAGTTATGAAGGTTACAGAACCTATAAACAAATGCATCTCTGGTGCAACAGTGAAGCAGAAGACTTCCAACATCTTCTTCATACAAAAACACTGAACAAAGATCAGCTCAATAGTGAAGTGTGAGCTAGCAACGATCTAATACAAAATTACGGGCTAGAAAAATTCTTTCAGGAAATGCATGCATTCATAATGCATAGATTTATACACACAGTATCAAACTCGAGAGCTGAAAATCTGCTCTCAAGTGATACTGGTAGAACACTGAAATATTCGAAACACACCTCAGTACAACCCTGAACAGAATTTAACCCTAACTGTAAGGCAGCCCAATTGAGCTAGGGGCCAGTTCTGCCCACTTCCACATAGATATATCATTCATATCTATATGAGAAGCAGAAATGGTCCTTCAATTTTTACTTGTATTTTCTACAGATGTGAAAATTGCAATGGCTAGAAAATTTTTTCAAAAGACTAGAAACTAAAAATAAGCACTTAAAAAATTGAGGGATGGCAGAAAAAAAAAAAAAGAAAACTGTGTAAAAAAAAAAAATAAGTGGTACAAGCTTAAGCAAGTAAACTGATTTACATCTACATCCATTGCAAGCTTGATGGAAAACTTACTCCCAAGGCTGCTCAAAGCAGTACTCCTCTAAATTATAAAGTTCATGCTATGAAGTGCCAAATTATCAAGAACTTTTTGATAACATCAAAGAGTTTTGTATGATGTGAGACATATCTGAATCCATGTCTCGGAGCTCGATGGCAGTATGTCCCTCTGTGGAAAAAAGCCATCCAGCCCTTGCAAAGTTCTGGTTTTTTCATACAAGAACTATTCTGGAAGCCTGTATTTAGTTCTCACTCAAAAAAAAATCTCATAAAATCAGTGAATTCCTTGACTGAGTTAAGAACTGAATAAAAGCTGCTCAGAAACTTGAGAATTTAAACACATAAACTGATTAAAAGATAACCATCATGATCACCCCATCATCAGTGTACTAAAATGTACAGTGTACAGATGCAAAAGCTTAACTCCGAAATTCCTACTATTCAAAGCTGTTCTTGAAACATGCTTCACAAAGCCAACATCACAGGAATAAAATAAAAGGATGAGCTCACCTTTTTCATTTTAGTAGGTACAAGAGCATGCAAACAGTTTAAAGCTATATTCTTCTTTGATTTACAAAGTCTTCTAAAGCACTTTTTATTTACCATTTGTAAAAAATGAGAAAACTTTGAGCAACCAAATAAATATTGGTGTATCAGAAAATTACAGCAAAGCAGAGAAATTACTCTATTTGTTCTACTGTATTCAGAGCTCAACCAAACTACAGCAAAGTTTCCTAAAGCACTTAATCATGACTTTACTTGTGGAAGAAGCCACTCTACCATGAGAGAGGAGATGGTTTTTGTCTACCACTCTTGGGTCTGCTTTTCTATTCTTCAGAATCTACTTTCCATTTGGAAAGTGGGGACCATTTTAGCCCTGACTATCTTTGACATATCCTTTAGGCTGTTGTAAATCCACTGAGATTAGGTCTCTAAGTGCTGATGGACAGTGGGGATTTTAAGCCTGTAGGCTTCAATGGAATAACTCTGTTTTAAAATTAGTTTGAAAGAGAACTGGATCTTAGCTGTAAATCAGCATAGAGCACTTATCTTCACCAGAACTATGATGATTCTATCAGCCAAGGAAGTGACTTCCAGAAATGGAGCCTTCAGGTGAATGTCCGTGAGCTCACTTGGGTGAATCTCCTCCCCAGAGAATCCGCTGACATGGCGGGAAATTCCACCCATGTGACTGACAGGGGATGTCTGCTCAAAATCCCCAGCTCTGTAACTAAGTAAATAGCCAAATTGTTACTTCTAATCATATGTTTGATGTATACTATGTTTAAGACACAACAACAACAAAGGAAAGGGGTTTCAAGTATTTCAAGTACAATTACTCCTGTACAAGACAACAGGGACAGTTGATGTGACATCAGCACGCAGAAGTAAAAGCAGTGCACATCTTCTGGAAACCTTTTTCTCTGATGATTGAATACATCTATTTAAAAATAACCTAGCATTCTAAAAATCAAAGAATACAGCTTTAAAAGTTGTTCTTTTAGTGTAAAAGTTAGTAGAGAATGGAAATGATGGAATAATAAAAAAAAAAAGAATAACACAGAACAGTTGACTAAATTGAGACAAACCATACTGAAAAATGAAATTAATTTTTTAAATAAAAGTTTTAAAAAGCATGCTAGAAAAATCTTTGTAGTTTTATCCCCAGTTTCCATGAAACAATGTGAACTTACTTTCTGGAGGGACCCTATCTTTGTGTGGGCATCCTGACAAACTGCGGTGATGGGGGTAAAGCCCCGTTACATGGCCAGTTCCATCACACCCAGGGGTAGGACATTTGCTTTCTTTCTTTTCTGTTCTTGAGGGATCTATAATTTACAACAAATGTGTCAAGTGAATGATGCTTTTCATATTTCTATAAGAAGGTTCATTTAATCATGTCATTTACTCTTCGGTAAATGTTCATATGAAAACTAGAAGAAAAAAAAAAAAACCTTCTACACAGTTCTGTCAGTTTTATTCCGTTATCTTCTTTTCAGAATGCAGGCTCCTACGATCACAGCAATAACCATTCACCGTGATTGGAAAGTGACCATTTTATAGCAAAGCCATACCACCATCAATCAATGTTCATCTGGCAAGCATCAGCTCAAGGGTTTAAGGTCATTTGGAAACTGCTCAGTTGGAGTTTCCCTTCTTTACGTTCTTATTTGCCTCATGTATTAAGGTCTGCAAACGTACTGTCAGAGAAGTTCAACGTCCTGAGATTGACATTTAGCATAATGATTCAATGACTCAGCACAAATAAATCCCTTTTCCAAGGCTCACTGAGGAGACCATTCTTGTTTTCTTTAAATTCTTTATGAAGTGGTAGAAATTATGTAGATGGTCCTTTCTTTTCAATAAATTATGGTGGGGTAAACATTGTAATCAGAATGACTGGAAGTATCACTTGCTGTCCATATATATATAATGCTTGAATATTCATATGCTAAAAGGTTAACGATCTTTTAGAATGTTGTTGGATCTTCTGTCTACAGATTAATGAAAAGTCTAAGATGTTTTTTCAACAAAATGAAGTTTTCTGCCAATAATGAAGTGAAACTGCTGGTGAGATTAATCCTGAACTAGAACTTTCTCACATACTTCATCAGACTGTTTCCTTTATACAGAACATCTGTAAAATCACATCCCTACTGTTCCAACCCAGCACATGATACAAATTACATCTTAGCACCTTGAACATAGTTGCCAGATTTTGGAGACTATTGTTGATTTTCATATTGGTATTAAAGGAATATAATTCAGGACACTCTACCATTTTGGCTCAAGATCAAACAACATTCTCCATTCCAATTTTTCAATCCATCCTCCTTTCAATACCCAATCTGAGCTATCCTCATTTAAGTATTTTATGCTGCTGTTGTTGTTACTCTGCTTCAGTATTTATGCTTTCATCTCTGGAAAATAAGATTCTGCTACTTGTTTTCCATTAGGTCTTTCATACATTAAATTCCATCCCAGCTTCAACAAATCCAACCCTTGGTTCAATCAGTTGCAGAACTTCACATACAACCCATTTTTTTCAGCATGAACCAATACAATCCAGAGTTCACAATCAATTGTGGACTTATTTTTCCTTGATTTCTCTTTGATAGCTTTATATCTATAATATAAAAGAACATATACTTTTACATTCCAAGTTCTTCTAAAACACCTTAATTTTAGAGAAATTCTATAGCTCACTGTAATGACTCTCCAGGTCTTAAATCCATTCTTACATTTTAATATGATATTTAAACTTTGTCTCTTGCAAACGGAATCCCTAATTATGAAAGTTTTATTTTACTTAACCTACCATGTTGACCGTAGAACACGGTCCTTTGTTTCACGCTCTTTAACAACAAATACACATACAAATCTATCTCCAAAGTGCTATACAGTTATCACAACACTCCTGGAAATACCACAACCTTGTATGTCAGGAAATTGAAACAAAGAGATCAAGAAGTTAAATCCAAGGCCACAGAAGGAGCAAATGTCAGAGGAGGGATCTGAATTCCTGCCAGATAGGCCTGTGCTGAGACCACTAGAACAGCAAGCCCACAGCTACATACACACACAACTCTAAGCAACTCTTCATGTCAAGTACTTTGGGATGTGTAAAAGTATTAGAGAAGTGAATAAGGAATGTAAATGAAATATAAATAATGTAAATATAACAATATTCAAGAACTGCCAAAAATGTAGATGATTAATAGACCATAATGGCTTTTTTGAGACTTCAAACTAGAAGAACTTTAGCTACTCCATGTTGTCAGAACTCCATCAAAGTCAATGAAGGTATTTAGAGTAGCTGAGGATCTGGACACTTACAACCTACAGTGTCAAGCAAATCCTCCTCTGTATTCAAGTCTGTGCTTTACACTTGTGGCATGTATCAGATCCTTAAGAGCCTTTATGGTCTAATGAGTCAGAAAAGATGCTGTATACTATTCTTAAAGATTTTAAAACTTGCATAAAATCGTATTTGCACAATTTCCCATTGCTTTTAATGGAAGACATTTGAGTAAACCTTCCACAACTTTATACAAAACACTGGATACTATTTTGTAAATCCTTTTCTGCTTATAGGGAGAAATACTGCATAGTTTTATTTAACTCTGTAACCTTTCTTTACTCTTTGACACAATGGGAGTATTGCCTGAGTGAATGTCATCAAAGGCCTCAAAAGGTTTTTAAATTCATAAATTTTGGAAAAAAGCTTCTTTTGAAGGCTTTAAATGGCAGGGAAAAAACGGTTAGTGATTCCTTAACTGTTGTTTCAGTGATCTCTGAAAGCAAAACTCCTGAAGCCAAGAGGTAGTTCTCACTGCAAACTTGTGTACCCAAAAAGGTCCCACTCATCCATGTCATATATCTCTGTCAGTATCTCTTCCAGGAGCATTTGGAAGATAATGAGTTGAGAACAAATAATATAAGCAACTCTTGAAGTGTCCTCTCTCAACAACTACCAGAATGTTTCCTATTTTTTTAAAGTAAGGAAGGAATAATTTTTTCTTTTTTCCTTTATTAAAAAATCATAGAATGACCCACTCCACAAAGTTTCTTGGTCCAAACTACCACAATATTTAGGCCCTGCCTGGGCCTGCAGCTCCTAAAAGATAAGATGGTTCAAACAAGCTCAAAAATTTACTAAGAGAGGAAGTCTATACTTTTGTTACTGTCAGAAATTATATAGTCTTCTCAGATACATCAGATCTATATGAATAAACGGCATTCAGAGATTGGAAGGGCTGGAAGACACCAGAGCTAAAAAGCTCTCCAAAAATTAATATTGCTTTGCCATGTTCTCTGTGGTTTTATTAGAGACATATATTCAAAGGGAAAAGTACCTAAAATAGGTCATTTGTGAACATTTAGCACAATATCCACATGGCTATGCAGTTATACATTAACTAACTAAAGTTGTCTTCCCCAAAAATGCGGTTACTACAGTGCTCACTGGACCATATATTTGTGTTTAAAACAAACAAAACTTCACTAAAATATATTGCAGAAGAGGGTTTGACATCAGGAATTTCCATGCTTTTCTAAAAGACTGATCATTGCTTTTCTTTCAGGCCTGTAAAAACCAATCAAAACTTTGCTGGGACCAAGATGTTGTCTGCCTACCTGACTTTCACAGGCAGATCTTAGGGTATTACTCTTTCAAAACAGGGATTTACAAAAAGGAGAAAAATCCCCTCATCTCAGTTGGAGAAAGGAAACCAAGTATGTTTTACAAGTATAAGATGAACCCAGTCTCTGGTTAGCATCTCCCATGAAATACCACATCCTCAACTTCCACTAAATTCAATGGGAATCGGGGGTGTTCAACGAGTCTCAGGAGGTATTGAACACTTTATATACAACATGGCCCTACATGTACGGATGTAGACACGTTGAAGAGGGGTGTGGTAATATAAACACACCATCACCATGATAATCCCATAAATTCAAAGGTATTCTAAAGGTAAGCATTAGTCTGTTCCTTTTTTTTTTTTTCCATTTTTTTTTTCCTTTTGTATTGAATTATGGTCAAGGCAGCACCTTAACTGTTTCCACAATGGAATGAAACCAGTGAAGTGGAATGCACATAAGAAAGAAATTGCTATTGATCTCAGCCCAGGCCACACCATGCCTTGCATAGCAAATGGTTTCCATTACCTTACTATCTTAAGATAATTAATGTGCAGTCACTGCCCCTATCTTATGTTATCGGTCATTCTGATACTGTTCAATTTCTATCAGGCAATTCTACATTTTAAATGGGAGAGGCTTCATCAATAACTGTCATTTGATGATAATTTTATAAATCATGATACCACCTACCCAATCCAATCTGTAAAATATGCACTTCATAGCTGATTGACTACCTGCTACATAAAAACCCACTCTCCAATATAGTTTGCAACATAATTCTCTTCATTGTTTTTTAATTATTACTAGGAAATATATTACAAACTTGAGAAAAATCTTTGCCTCTTTCAACATGATCTCTTATTTGTTTTGTTTCCCTGAAAGTTATTTTCTTAATTTAGCCAAATGATATTCACTGAAATACTGTACATATTTCTAACACTGCAGAATAAATATATTTATTTTACAGTTGCAGCATGAGGCTATTTTACAATCACGCCATACTACTACAATTTAAATAAAATTCCCATTTTGTGGAATTAATAACTTCATTTCAGATATCTATGCAAAACGTAACATGTTAGCTCACACTTTCTCATGACATAACATATGGTATATAGAAATATTACCTTTACCATAATATGGCTTTTTGACATGGCCGTCACTGGGTTTAGGCTTCCTGTCATCTCCAGAAAGGTGTCTTGGAGACTGTTCCTCAAATGATCTCATATTATCCCTCCTTCCAGCTTCCACTGCCATTTTTTCTCTCATGGCTTTTGCTCTCTCAGTTTCCAAAGCAATTGCTTTCTCAAGCAGGGTTAAGTTACCTTTTGTCATATCAAACACTTCTTCAGACCTATCTGAAGTAATAGAGGTGGTATCATCGTCTCTTTCGTGACAACCATCCTCCTTTGCACAGCTAGAAAAAGTCCTAGATCTGGGGCTCAACTGTTCTTCAAGCCTCATTAGGTTCATCATATCAGAGTAATTCCGGTCTGGTGTTCTTCCTTGGAAGTCATCTTCTTGCCTGACATGCTGACGCGTGTTCATGTTTTGTTGTTGATTTCTCTCCTGTGGGTTTGTCTCACTGAGTTTCCTAGCCAGATCAAAACACTGGTTCCTTAAGCACTCCAAACTGCTGAGACACACCTCTTCATCACTCTCCTCCACCATTTTTTCCGAAAGTCCATTGTTCACAGGCTTCCCTAGCATTACAAAGTTCATATTCCTATTATCTTGCTGTGAAGTATTGTCTGCATAATTTCTGTCATTAATGTTTTCTGAAAGCACTACACCATGTCCTTGTGCTAATAATTTAAGGGAGTCCACTGTTTCCCTAACAACATCACTGTCTAAATCTAAACTCAGCTCACTTTTCCGACCAATATTTTCATTTTTGTCACTATCATCTTCCAGACTATTAGATGTATTGCTGTTCATTTCTGATTCTGTCCTGGCTCTGTATGCTGCATCCTCTGCAATTTTGCCAAGATTTAACAATGACTTGGCCACCAGTTCATCGTAATTATCATACTCATCATTATTGTTATCGTCTTTTTCTGTGTCTTGCATTATTCGAGTATTGTGACAATTCATTTGATGGTCTTCTGCATAAAAAACAGAAACAAAGAAAGAAACAAAGAAAGAAAGAAAAAGGAAAAGAAAAGAAAAAAGTGGCTACAATTGGAACTGTTGTTGCAATCGCATGGACAGAAAACAAACTGCATGTCAAATATAGTTAATCATATAGCAATTCTATAACACTAAGGCCCATGTGAAGTGAATTTCTCTGTAGTCCATACGGCTATTTTTGTTTATTTGCTATTCACATGAATTTCTTTCACAGAACCAATAGGAAAAAGGCAATCAAAATGCTAATTACTACTACTGCTAATTATTATGGCATAAATACTGATGTTTCTTTCACTTCTATAGTTAGAGTTTCATGGGGTTTGTTACGATCATATTACTAATATCACATAATTGCCAAGGTTTTCAACTTTTCTCACTCCCATATTTCCTGTAAACATGGTAGATGGCACAGGAGTGAGTACTACTGGATTTATTCTCTTACTGATGAACATCATTCACCAAAAGAGAAAGAATATACACCAAGCAGGAAATTGACACTTGTTAACACCATACACACCATTTAACACCAGATAATCAATAATGCAAAGATCAAAATGGCATTTTAGTTAGTGGATCCACCAGTAGAAATCCAAATCTCTCAGCTTAATTATGCATACTGTGGAGAAGTAGGAATTTTTAAAGAGTTGTTACATGAAAAGAAGATAGAAGCAATTATATGTGCAATATAATTTTAAGTAAATATGCTACCCAAATTCTATGGTCATACACGTGTGATAGGACTCTTATCTACTGTCCTGTGTATCGTAAAAAACGGTGCAGAGTTACCACATTTTACTTAGCTTTAACAACTGTTGAATAATGAAGTGACAACTTAATAAGATGGAGCCAATGTGAGGCCCTGTGGGTGAGATTCACCTCACCTAACTCTAGACATGAGCAAGGCAGGCATCTACGTCCGAGTATGCTGTTTGATGTTCCCATCCTTAGTCAATAAGAGAAGCAGACACCTGATCTGGTTAAGATACCTTCTTGAGAATAAAATTAGTAACTACTCTAGAAGTGCCTGTTTCTCTTCATTGACAAGAAAGGGGCTCAGAGTAGATGCCTACCTTAATGATATCTGTATTTGGTCAGATGAATATCATCCAGAGAGCATTTTCTGATTTCTCATGTTCACTTAGAAGCTATGTCATTCTTAGATCCATTCTTAAAACAGATACACGTTCATTATTAATTACTAATTCACGTCTCATAAATTATATTTTGATAATTGGCAACTCAAGCAATATTTAAATGTGTTGCATCACAACTGGAAAAGAAAGTTCCTAAATCTGTCATTACATTGACATGTTAGGCCAGTTTTTCAGCTGGTGCAAATTGAAAGAAAGCAGCAGAGCTAGGACAATTAACACCTGCTCAAGAGCTAGTCCATCAACTTCTGATAGCATCTTTTCAGCTCAGGTGTATTTTCAACACTGGTACACCTAAATATCCAGGATTTTCTGAAGTGCGACTTTTATGTTTAGGGTTAAATAAACCAAAGTGGGAAATTTCAGGTAGTAGGTGGCTTGTACACTAACATTTTGATGATAGGAAATAATTTTTGGTAAAAATATTTTTTATGTCAGTGGACACAATCATAAATCAGAGTTTTAAACACAAAGCTCAACAGCACAATAATTAATATTTCAGCCACAAGATAGTATTCCTTCTACACAGTGGTTAGGGATCCTGGGATGATAGTAGGCTGTAGTTAAGCAGCAGAACTGGTAGATGACTAGGCTATGTCTAGGGAAAAAATGCTTTAATGGTAAAACATTTTATAATATATATAATCTACTTGAATACAGTGGGAAGATAATTAATAAGGAAGGATGCATGGTAGTTTTAAATGACAAGATATTCCATGTCAATAGCAGGTCACCTATTTATCATCGAAGGTGTTTTTATTTTAGTTGCTGTTTTTCTCAAGATAATTGTAATTGATACTTACATTTCTGAACCTCAAAAATTAAGTATATGAGAGTCCCATATTTTCAGTATGGAAGTAAGGGATGCCACTTACACTTCCTATCAGAAAATTTTCCATCTTGAAAAAATTCACACATTAATTTAAATATTAAGGATAAAACCTTATGCTGAGAAGACTGTTCAGGAGAAATTGCTCTTTTCGTGGGGTGCTTCTTGTAACTACATCTGATGTGCAGTCAGATGTAGCAGAAGGAACATCAAAGTAATTAAAGAAGCAGTGAGCTATAGCTCCAAAATTGCCAGTGCCTTCAAGTTTAGGTTGAGATCTGTACAAACACTGGTGAAATCAATCCAAAGCTAGCTCTAACAGGATGGAATAGGAAAAAAATGTACTTTCTCAAGGCATCCAGTGAACTGTTCAGGTACTCAGTCACTATTCTAGGCCGACTTTTAAAATGTGAAAAGTTTCAGGGTCTGTTTTTAAAAAAAGGTGTTTTGTGTTTGTTTTTTCCATGAATGAGAGTTATGTAAATGATCACCAATGGGAGGAATATGTTATACTTCGCCTCCACAACAGTGAAAAGTCAAAATATGAATCACGTACTGTGTGAGTGAAGACATGTAAATTCCTTTTGAGTAGGTGATGCTGGGTGAAAGCTGTAACTACAATATTTTTTATTCTGTTTGTTTGGTTTTATCCTTTTCAGTTCTCCTGCCCGTTCAACCCTAAAAAGAAGAAAAAAAAAAAAGGTGGTGGAGGAGAAGAAAGTGTAAAGCATGAATCCTGGATGAGAGAGGGAGGAAAACAAAATATTTTAATCAAGTTTCATTCCTCCTCTTTTCACCTTTGGCCTTTTCTTGCATCTACTTTCTTTAACAACTACTTTGTTCACGTTTCTTATCTCCATGCAGCAGTTAATTTTTTAAAAAAGGATATTTCTGTATACTATGTCATCTCCTCAATGACAGTCTGTTGGATGCTGAGCCTTCTCTAGTGAAGCACCTGTGTCACCTGTTTATTAAACTGAAGTTTTAAGTCTGAAATAGTTTGTGTATTAGTTAAGGGTCTTCTGGAAAGTTAAATTTGCATAGCAGCTCTACATGAACCCATGTACCTTTTCTTGATTCAGCTCTGTAAGATCTTATCTTGGTTTCATTTCACATTTCTAAGCTTCCTGAGATTTAAAATTTAACTTGGTAACTACCTTTGCACTGTCCTGTTTAATAGCTTTTTGCTAAATGACTGGAAGCATATAGGCCTAAACCATCTACTCTACCCCTTAAGTAAGTTTTTTAACCATTGACCCAAGTTGTAGGTTTTTTATTTGGCGAAGAGGCTGAGTTTGTCCCAAAAAGAAACAAGTTAGCCAGTTTAGGTGAAGGGTGGACAACTTTATCATATATCCCTTTTTCTATTAGCTTTAGGGTTGCATGCACAAAAACATGCAACACAGTTTAAAAAGAATACCAGGTTATTTTAGCCCTTATCCACACAATATTATGACAATTTAGGTATTTTTGATTCCAAAATTTGTTCTTTTTAACTCCCAGCAGACATAACAAATGACAGGAGGTAAATTATAATGAAGAGTATATGGAATAGGTATAAAGAGCTGGAAGCCTTTAGCCATCTCAACAGAAGTGCACTCCTGTATTGCACTAAAAAGGGGAATAATTTGATTTCTTATTGCACTTTTCATCCAAGGATCTCAAAGCACTTTACAAACATTATTTTAAAAAGCCTCACAACACCCCTGTGAGGTAGGTATTTTAACCCCATTTTGCAAATGGGAAATCGAGACACAGAGAAGTTGAGCGACTCTTTCCATGTCATATCAGGAGTCACTGGAGAATAAAGACTACAGCCTCTACGCCCTTGATTGTTTCCTCCCTTTGTTCCTATCACATCCATATTTAAATATTTTTTTGGTAAAAGAATGGCTTGCTGTTGTTTGTGTAGAGAGTCATGCAAAACAGCACCTTCTTTTTGAAAAGGAAAATACACAGCATATAGTTTGAGAGATTCTGCAGAGAGAGGCAATGATACTTCAGTAATAGTAGCTATATCCCTACCAAAGGCCAAAAACTTCAGAAACAAGAACTTTCCAAATCTCTGGTCCATGTATGAAATTACTCACTTTCTCCCAAGCATGGGAAAACATGATGGCTAACCATCTGAACCTATACATGGTCATATAGGCTTCCTGCCCAGATGGATGGTCTCATTATCCAGGCAGCATTATCTATTTTAAACACTTCACTGCTCTTGTTACTCCCAGTTCCTAAGCGCTCAGCATGTGATACTACTGCAACACCATTTTTGTCCCTATAGCTGTAAAGTCAGGTGCCTACATATGTCTCCACATCACAGCCTACGATAGGTGGCCTATGAGATACAGGTAGCAAAACAAATAACCAGAAATGAATCCCAAATCCTAGAAAGTTACAGCATCATATGGGGCAGGGGATTGTTTGTACACTGCCTTCTGTGCGAAAATCTTATGAATCAGGGAACCGAAGAGGTGGAAAACTAAGTGAGTTCTCAACAACTTCTCCACTCCACACTGGAGAAATAGGGCACACACAGCGGGGTTGGAACCTTCATGATCTTTTAGGTCCCTTCCAAGTCAAACGATTCTATGATTTATATAACTGTCATGAGGCCTAAGTAAGGTCTCTAAAAGTCAGATCATTCCTCTTAACATGGGATTAGGATCAGAGACCAAGCCTTTGAATATGCCTATTTTGGGGGACACAATGAACACTAAAGTTGACCACGTAGATTTCCTTCCTTCGCAAAAGTTCATGAAGTTATTTATACTATAAGTACTTTAGGTAAAGACCCAATCAATTT
Organism: Scolopax mira; assembly: GCA_004320125.1. Taxonomy (NCBI): domain Eukaryota; kingdom Metazoa; phylum Chordata; class Aves; order Charadriiformes; family Scolopacidae; genus Scolopax; species Scolopax mira. The sequence goes on along the minus strand of BJBW01001570.1, from coordinate 49,939 downwards.
TCAGCTTTTACAGTAGCTGATTCCTTTATGGACCTTATATCAATGAAAGTCAAAAGGAAAAGATAATTGTTCATTTATTTACTTGATGCACTTTAATTATTCCATTTTATCTTTTCTTTTTTCACTCCTCCCCCTCAGCCTGCTACACCTACTTATTATAGTTATAGTACTGGGATTTACTGTTTAGACTCTCCTACAATAATTATAGTATTCAACAAATAACCAATGCTTAAAGTAAAGTAAGAGAAGAGTCTTTCAATCTTGACAGCAAAACATTATTTCCAAAAAGTCAAAAGGCATGAATACGCTGGGATTTGGTTTTTTTTCTGCCATAGAGAGAGCAGAAAACACTTTTGGGTTACCTACAGGTATCCATTCTAGTAGCTAAGATCCCTGTTTGGTATAAAGCCTGATTATTTGGTTTGCAGTATCTGAAATATTTGGTATGAAGGCATATGTTTAGGTTTGAGAAAGAACTTGATGAGAATATCCGTGATCAGAAGTGGACATGCTGGGTTTGCAAGGGGAGTACAGTTTAGCCAGTCATCCCCATCTGGTCCATGTTTCTTTGAGAATCAAGTTCAGGCAGCCCTGAACTGTCTTAACCTGACTTCTGTCCAGGCAGATAATGAGAAAGCTTTAGCTGAAGACTGGTATTCATTTCATCCTACTTTTTCTCCCCAGGAAGTCTATATGAGGGAGGGGAGATATTCTGTCTCATAGCCTTACAATGACTCAGTGGAGTATGGCAGTTTCCTGCTTTCTCTCGGGTTTCCACAGCTCAGCAAGGCAGCAGGCAATGAGGAAACTAAAGCTATTCTCCAGATACTGAGATACAGCAGGGAGACAGCAGGGGAGTAGAGGACCAGCTGCACCAGTGGGAGAACACCCACTCAGACAGCTCTTGATGCGGAACTTCTCATGGGGCTACTCCAAAGGCTCCTTAGGAGACAGTGACCCCTACCTATACCACTCTATGTGATCATTGCTTTGCAAAGGCAGCAATGCCTTCAGGCAAACCCTGAAGAACACATTTTCAGTTCATCAACTAACATTTTCTTTCTCACACACAAATCTCTGTGAAAGACAGGTTGGAAACTGTTACTATAAGGGACACATAATCTCTTTTCACTGGTTTTATTTAAGTTCATATTTTGGGCTGAATGCAGATGTCCATATTGAATGTGTCTCCGTAAGACATCTAGACTCCATTTACAAGCAATGGACAAAAACATGTATCCTGGGATATGATTTACTTCAACCTAAACTAGGTATCTAAATTAGATTGGCTGAATTATTCCCTAAAAGCGACTATTTCTGTTGATCGGTTATAAATTAAATTGATGGGTTGAATCCTATACCAATGGCTTTTACTTAAAACTTCCAAATTGTTCCTTGCTGAATTTCAATAGTGTCTTTATTATGACACAATAGGAACTGCAGGGAGGAAGGAATGAAGGAGCTACCCAAAAGGAGCTATCTTTAGGTTGCAGAGGGAGACAAAGTTATATAGGGAAAGATTGGTGTGAATGGGGTAGTTTGGAAAGCAATGGATGCTTTGGATGGGATAGATTGCATGTGTTACATGGAGAGAGTTGTATCTTATTGGATGTTTGGTCTCCATTATAAGTTTAATTACTTACTTTTAGTTGTGTTTGATTATTAAAAGAAGCCTGTTTGTGCTTTGATAACAATCTGACCTGACTGGCAGAGGGGACAGGGGCACACATCACTACCATTCTGGAGCATGAGAGAACTGCTAAACATAATATTGTTGAAACATCCTGTTCTTGTATCTCTTTCTGTCCCCTCCATGAGTTCAGTCACAAGGGATCTGGATTGACAAAGACTTCTATGTGCATGAGTGCCAGTCTTTAGTTCATTTGAAATGTAAAGCTTTTTGCTAGGGGGTTTGTTTCTTTTTTCCTTATTCCCTCATCTAGCTTCTTCATCTACATTTCCCTTATTCCCCACCTTTTTGTGACAGGGAAGGCTGAGTAATACTTCATAGAATAATGAGAAAGTAAATATAAAGGGGGCTTTGCCTCTTTGGTTATAGCCATTCTAGTATAAACTAATTAGGGACAGAAGCAGTGGCATGTGAGTATTCATACTGCTTAATTCTTAGTGAAGCCCTGACATGATTTTCATTGGAGTGACTTAGCATCCCTTAGCAATGGTCAGGCACAGTTGGCACAGCACACAGTTGGCACAGTTGGCTAAGGAACACTCCCAAGAAGCATTTTGAATGTGGTGATCATAATTTGGAAGATTAAAGCTTAGTGCACTCAAGTCATGCAACCATTGAATTCAGCGTTAAATGAGTTGACTATGGCCTGTCTCGTTCACTCACATAGATGTAGCCTTTGATTATTGTGATTGAAGAGTCAGAGAACAAGGCGGGAGAATCTGTAAGGTGGGATCAATGGAAAGCACAGTGTTAACCGAAGCTTCAGAAGGAACAGGCAGGGCGAATGGGAACCTATTCTTTTAATGATGCTACTCCAGTCAGTCCACGTATATAGTGCACCTCAAGAAACAGAAAATGGTGACTCAATTGTGCAGTTAGCTTGTAGCTGTATTAGCTAGCTCTTAGTCTTCGTTATCTTCTGTTTATTTGCCATCTATATTACATGTACAGATGGCCTAGGAGATTGGAAATGTCTAAGAAAAAGATTAGAGTACTAGAGATCTGTCAAATGCAGGAAATGTATGCTATGGTAACAGATGTAAAAAACCTTTTTCTGTCACGACTGCATCCTCAAAGATATTTCCAGTGAGGCTGTTCCAAGTACCTGTCCACCTAAAGAACACAGAGTGCTACCATTTCGAAACTGCCCCTCCTCCTTTCTCTGAGGGATTCCCCACTGCTGTTCAGATCTGCACTGGAATATCTGTCTGATGATGAAAGCTTGTGTCTCATGAAAAGAAAGTCTTTGCTGGACAACCACCTACATATTTACATACATTTCTATATATTTCCAACTAAAGATATACCTGCCAGCTATAATGGCAGTGGCTTTGTAGCCAGCCTCACAGTGCCTAAATTGACATCTGATGATGCATGACATCTCTGCTGAATCTCTTACTCCAACTGTCCTCACAGAAACAACAAACTACAAAATGGATCAACCAATGAACTAACGACAACATCCAGTTTTCCAAAATACATACACACACGTAGAGACAGAGATAATCTTATGCTGTACAAAACCTGAGTCTGAGTCTGATCTCAGGATGGTTCCGCTCAGAACTTGTGCTGGAGTTCACTTGTGAAAGTAATGTACATGAGAGAAAGTCAATACCTCTACTTCTGCCTGAAATTATTTTTATTATTTTTCTTTAAGTATTCATCAGGTGATTCATACTGAAATCACCCTAACATATTGTTCACTTTTAATTGCACTATGTATGATTATTTTTAGGCTCTAGTCTCATTAATTTAAATTTCTGCACACTGAAGTATCTGAGCTACTTAAGAGCCAATGGAATTAACCTATCCAGCATGAACTTTTCCCTTTGTCCCTTTGTATCTGGTCCTGAATTATGTTTTATTACTTCAAAATTAATTTATTAAATGGAACTGCACTCCTAAAACTCAGATCAAATGTGTACATTACTTCCACACTAGCTACCCTCTCAGCGATGTGCAATTTTCAGATTTCAAGCAAAACATGAATTTGCCAAAGGACAGCCATTCTTTCTTTTATGAATACATTGCTACTACTTTTAGTTCCACATTTATAAATAGTTAGTAATTTTGGCTCATTGCTGTGTGTATCTTCTCCACAGATGAAGTCAAATTTAATAATCCTTGTTTTCCATATTATAAAAGTCTCAGAGAGTCAACACTTATTGGTTGGGTTTTTAGAAGTGCTCTGCGTGTGTCTAGTTCTGAGTTGACTAGTGGCAATGGTATAAAATTCCACCAGTTTGGTATAAAGACACATTAAGTTACATCACATCATGAACTGTAGGAAAATCTCACATATTAGGGAGTAAAAAATATAACAGAAAAGAACCATATTGTGCTGTATCACCTGTGGGTGTGGGTACTTTGTGTAGCCCTGATCAGACCTAGCTGATTACCCTTCTTTCTTGAAGCCTTTTTATTGTTATTTTAAAGATTCTGTATAATGCAGATTCTAGACTGAAGCTTTCATTTTTTTATTATTTCCTGATGCCTAGGAAAGAATCCTAACAGCATATTTCACCTGCTCTCTGAGTATACCCATGCTGAACTCCTAATCGTTTATTTATGTCTTTCTGCATTTTCTTTTTTTTTTTTTTTTCCTGGGTAAGTGCTATACGCCCTTTTACACTTGGAACTTATTATTTCAATTTCTGTGTCACAAGACCCTCCAGTCAATGAATCAAATTTGTGCTTAAACTTATACTTATCTTTAATGGGCATTTCAACATGAATTAAAAAAAAAATAATCTTATGAATAGCAGCAGCAATTTCTACATCACTTTCACACTGGACTGCTCATGTGGCATGTTGTATAGAAAGGAATAGTTATATTTCTATTTCTCTGGGTGATGCAACTACACCCATGCTCATTTGTGGCTTAAACCTGGGACACATCTAAACTCTAACACTGGTCAGCTGCTCAAGGTTCTGCTTCTATGTGCAACGAAACAGCTCCAGCCTTGAGAAGCTCTCCTCCTATCCATTTGCCATTTAAGCCTTGAAGGATTCTAGATATTGGGTATTTTAAATTCCCAGAGAGACCCAAACCAATAGATATGCTCTAATAGACACCTGAAAGAAAACAGCTTCCCATAAAGCGTTGCTTTGACTGCCCTGTTTTAATTTGTAGCCAAAGGAAGAAGTGCCTCCTTCCCCTGCTCACTCTTGCCTGTCCACCTCCCAGGTAAAATACATTGTTTAGCAGGTAACTTGCTAAAGACTTGGAAGACTAAAAGTAAAAGCTTTCCCAGTTTGAGTGAATTCAGTACCCCATCTCCCAAAAAAGTTTGGTAGTCACCACAGTAAAAGCCACACTGGATGCAAACTCCACTAGGAAGCAGAAAACAGAAGAGCAGCATAAGACCCATACTATTTTTTTCCCATGCTATTTGGGTAATGCAAAAATATTCTGGTTTTATTGTACATACTACACAAAGGCACTTGCCTAAAAGAGAAAAATGTAGTCTGATGAGAAAAGAGAAAAATGTCTGATCCCTGCTCCCAGGACTGATTCTGTAAATTAAGCACTAAATTCATTAAGAGTGTCCTTGGAGCAAAGGCTGGAACCCAGCATGTCCCGCTTTCCCAGAAGAATGATCCCTTTTGGTCTACTGAAGTCCTATAAAGCTTCAGCAGAATGTGTAAGAGGATTGATTATGCAAAGCAGTCTCCAGTCCAACCTCTAACCTTCTGTGTTAGGAAAGAAGGAAATGTGGCACTGAACTTCTGCATCACCTCTCACACTCAACTCGGGTACCCGAGCTACAGATAGGGCAGAATTTCCATTTCATTCTATGCTGAAACATTTATCTTGCTCCATCAAATGTAGGAGGATCTTTGGCTCCTAAGAAAGGATTCCAGTTTCTTATAACTTAAAAGTTGTTCTTTTTTAGAGAAGGATATCCACAGACTGCTCTCATCAGAAAATGAACAAGCTCTAATATAAACATTAGTATACTTTCTGTAAGTCCAGCTCCAGCCCTATTCCAAACAGTCTGGTAATAATTATCTGTCATTTAGTATATCCACTGTTATTTTTGAAGATATATTTTGCACTTAATGATCTGAGGGCAAAGTTTTATTCAACATATTGAATAGAAGAAGAAACAATTCTTAACTTTCCATTGCATGCCAACCTTTACAATTGAATGATGTTTTAATTATTGCAGATGGTAAAAAGACAGCTAAGGGTTATTTTCTAAAGACTTCAGTCCAGTGCTTTACAGAATGTCCAAGAAACTGTTGAGCAGATGCATCTTGTTTATATAGAATTTCTATGGTAAGTTCATGAAGCAATAGGTTTGATACAATAGAAACTAGAAAAAAAGCAGTTGCATAGCCTGCCTTAAAAGGCATCTCACCACATATGCTTTGGAAAATATAGAGCCATAACCCTAGCCTGCTGTGGGCCTGTGCAGCTTTGCAAACATTCAGGTAACTGGAAGCATTGACACAGACCTTTCCCTCGTTACTGTCCATAATCCAGGCCTATGGAATACAAGGAAGACAATACTTGCTTGCTTTATTTATTTTTGTAGTTATAAATTCAATTCTTCTGTGGAATTCCTTTAGTGTCACAGCAAGACTATTACTTTCTCTTCCTATTAATAGCATAGCATGCAAAATTAAGCTGTGGGGATGACAGAATTATTAGATTTATGAGTTCACCTAATAAACCCCCATTAAGTCTTGAGCTGTCAATCCTGTTAACTGGCAAAATTTTCTCCTACAGAGCCACCAGAAAGTTTTGCTAAATAGTAATATTTACTGCACAGAGCATGTAATATCTGCCATGGATCCCTTCGAAAAAAATATTTTAATAAACAACTCCTGTGTTGTGGATACTCAACGCGCTTAATGTTAGTGACTGACTATTTTCAGTACTTTGTGCATGAAGCCTTTACGGTCCAAATATTTCTGAGGATTTCAACAACAGTGGCCAAAACCAGCCTAAGCCCATAACCACAGCAGTGGCCTTTCTGAAGTATCACGTAGCATCCTTTACCAAACTCCTTGAGGTGGTTTCTTTCTTAGCATTAGTCCTCTTTGTCTTCTGCTAAATGACTTGGCCTCCCTTGCTGTCCAGCTCACTAATTGTAGCTCACACAGTCTGCTCTCAAAGAATATCAGTAGAACACATTAACTCACAGAAGAAAAACTATCTCTTATGGTATAAATCGATTATGTCATATGTGGTACATGTGACAAAAGAACAAAGCTGAATTTTCTGAAACCTGTAAAACAAGGAGCAAACGCTTCCATAATAAAAAATAATCAGGAGTACATACATGTGTTTATTATACATCAATGCTTTTGCTTCAAAAGAATATTTTGTTATTGTTGTTGTTTATATATTTCAGTTAAACAAAATTTCTGTGACTTGAGGCATTTGACAGGACTGCAAATTTGATTCATGAGAACAGATATGGATCAGGAGAAATGATCAATCCAGTCTGGAATTTTATTAAATTTTATTATGTCCTGGAGGGACTGTAATAGTGGAGAGTTAACTCCTTCAGTTACCAAATAAGGTTCTCTGCTTTTCAGAGTGAAAAGTTGCCGCTTGTGTTCACTCTTTTAGGACAAATACTGTAAGCTTATTGGGAATTGTGAATGAAGAGGGTGCTAAAAATGTGTCCTAGAGCTGCCCCCTAAACACAAAAGGAAAAATAGGAACGTCTAACACTGACCAAGCAAAACTTGTTTTTAAAGATCATTACATCTGTAATGTCAAGAAGGATCCACACAGTCTGTGGTCCCTGTGTAAGCTGCAGTACAGTGTCGACAATGCAACCTTCGACGTAGCACTGTGAAAGGCAAAGGAATTTGAAGAGAGCACACGAAGAGCTCTGTTTTGCACAACCTGCTGATTTGTATCCAAAGTGCCATATCCCAGATGTATGTTTGCAAATATGGATGCAAAGAGCTGCCCCATAACTGAGTTCACTATTGGTACTTTAAAGCACTATAGCACATAAGCAACCGGCTTCTTGATACAATTGTGCTAAAACCAGAAGATCACTGACAGAGTCTGCGTGAGAACAGGAATACAGTTCTAAGGCTACAGCACTTTTGCTCTGAATTTCTTCTCCAATCTGTCTTATTCCGGAAAAAATTAATATTACTATATGATCTTGGCAGACAAAAATGAAAGAGGCAAAATCAAGGATCCGCTCAGCATTTATCTGCAGACATAAGGATGCAATGGAAATTAGAAAAGACAATCTCTATGCAGCCTCTTCTTGAGGACTGTAATCTGTGAGAATTCAAAACAGCACTGCTGAGATACACGGTTCCTTTCCAGACCTATTTATCTGGCAGTCTAGAGAAAGACACAGTCATACATAAGTCCCGAAACAATTTGACATTACAATGGGCCCAGCATCCCATGTTCAGCTAACACCAAAGGAAAGTGTTAGTGAATTGAAAATACAAGCAAGCAAGCCCATGCCATGTAAAATCAATTCAGAACGAAGCAGCATTATAAACAGATGTGGTGCTGAATGTGTTCCGTGATGCTCTTATTAAGGCTTTCAGTTCAGACCCTGAACTCCTTAACCATCCCAATGTCCTCCACAGAATTTCTGCTTATGTCAACAAAAGGTGGGTATGGAAGGGATCTATAATCTGTCTCATCAAAGGTGAATAATTTCTTTACACTGCATAAAGCTGTAATTGAATTATTTGCTCTTGAAGGATCAAATATTTCACATTATCATTTAAGGCCTTTTATTTGTAGGAAAGGAGCTAACTACACAAACCTTTATATCAGAAGGGCAATTAAGTACATTCCTCACTTTAAACATAGACGTTAACGTGAGGGCTACTAACTGCTTAAAGTTACACATAAGCTCCTAGACAAAACCTGGAAGTTTCCTGAGGTTCCGAGTTAAACAATCACATGGAAGGAAGTCTTTTAAAATAGTGTTTCAAAGGGAGGAAAAGTTAGGCATGACATGTGCAACATCACCTCACATAAATGGAACTCTACTGACACAAAGTTATTCTTGATTTGTCCTTATGTAAACAAGCTCAGTATCAGGCCCAATCTCACTTCAGAGAATAATGCCCTTAACAAGTTATACTGTCTACGAGTAGCAAAAAGTAAACACTTTGAGCTTGGAACACAGCAGCAAGCAAAATTTTACTAACCTAACACAGCAGCCACATTTAAGCAGCCCACCAACCAACCAACCACAAACAAGTAACAATTGTAAAAACAGATCTAAACCTTTTCCATGAGAATTGGAAGTATCCAGAGGGTATTTACTGGCTAGCTGTTTCTCTACACTACTCCACAACCTGGAGGTTTCCAGCTCTGAACCACCTGTTCCAAATCAATCACATTATTTCCAACAAAAATTATCAGAGAAAATGCTTCTCTGAATGTCTCTATATGAAATAATATAAAATACTGAACAGCAGAACATATTGCAATTTGTGTTTGTATCTTCAATGCAGAAAGAAGCTATCAATAAATGTGCACTGTCCTAAGCAGTGAAATGATGCTTTCTGACTTTTCACTTAAAGCTATAGTTCTTTTCTCTTAGGTGTTTTGCCTGTAAAGGTACACATGAGTCTAGCTCTCTGCTCTGATTAACAATGAACACCTACTGTGTTCACCAAATAGATGACCACTTTCCTGCTAATAATTTAAATAAGTGAATATGATGAGTGGTCAGCAGGCTGGGCAGGTGACCTTGCTAATACAGATATGTTGTCTTCATTTTATCAAGATGTAGAGTGTCTTCAGCGCCAAGCACAGCTGGAAAGTTGTGTGCCACCACAGTTTGCTCAGCACATGTGCTTCTTTCATCTTTTGATTAGTGTTTGCATCTCCTCTTGGTTAGAGAACATAAGTGCTTCAGAAGTAATCTGATGAGGGGATCAGGAAGATAGCAGCAGGAGCTAACAATCTTAATAGAGCTGATAGGTGGATTTTAAATTATGAGGGCTTATATGTCTGTGTCAAGTTCGTGCAAGTGAAGAAAAAACACAAACATATTACCAGATTTCTTTAAAAAATCCTAAAATTTAAAGAAATGTGAAAATAGGGAGAATCTCTATCTCTACATTCATGTGCTAGTTTTTATTTATTTCTAAAAACTGTATTATGTCTCCTTTGAATGCTTTTCTTTTGGTATTACTGCTATTTTTGCAGTATATTCCACATGAAAATATAGGTGCAGTACCACATATCGGTATATTGAATATGCCTGCTACCTTGAGTTCATTAGAAAATGTAAGGGAGTGCCTAAGAGATTTAGACACCCTAACAATTCTCCTCTTGTGAAAACTGCAAGAGGTTTTGTAGTATCATCTGTGAAATGGACTTGATTGACATATCAAATTTCCTTAGGTCTAGAATCAGCCTGACTCCTCCTGCCCCTGGCAGATGATGAAACACCTGGAGTAAAAGCCATCATGTGAAATGGGCTAAATGGTGCCTTGGAACATCTGTTCCAGGAGCGCCTCCAATAGAGATTTCTTTCTGTGATAGAAAAGCCTTGTGAAGCACTCTTTGGGATCCAGATACCTGAAGCGAGCTCTTCTCAGGAGAAAGTATTTTGGTTTGCCTTGCAAATCAAATGCACCTTTCAGATTTTGAGCCAAAGGTTCTCTGCAGGTGCTATCGCAGAGAAGGGGCATTTCAAAAGCAGCCTTTTCTCTTACTCCTTCCCATTTGTATTGCAATTCACAGGTTATTTTATGGTAACACAGGTCATCTGTCTGCCCTTTCTTTCTGGGATATAAGGGAAATTGGAAAGACTCGTCCTTCCTTTAGTGGTGGTGCTGAACATAAGGGCTTCTCCAGTCTATTCATACAAGATGGATAGATATCTGTTATTCAAAGAGATTCAGTACATTTAATGGAAATTTAAAGAGGATATGCCAGCCATTGCTGGGGAATTTTAAACATCACAAGCACAGAATTCGTGACTCATCTAAAAAAGTATGAGGTTTCTTGTTTTTTAATTTTAAATTGGTATTTTGAGATTTGTAAGAGTATTTCCTTAGGATACATTGGTATTTCAATTCCTTTAGTTTATCAATGAAGAGCTAGAAAGACGTGATTTTCAAAAAGGCCGAGATGATTTAGTGAAAGTCCAAGTATTTTCAGTAAGAACTTTATACCTATATTACCTGTATATTATTTATATCCTATGAGAATCCCGTGCAAAATTCATGCCAGTGAGGTACTTGAGTTCCACAGGATTTAGCCTTTTTTAACAGAAAACTGAATTTGATCTATGAAATTATAAAATACCTTACCTTTCCACTCTCTCCCCTTCCTTCCCACTAATTGCTGCCTCTGTAGTCCTATACTTGCTGATGGAATTCTTCTATCATCAATGCTTATGATTTTAATTGTTTTGACCACCTAGACTCTAGTATGGAAATACTCTGAACTGCTATTATCTACAGCACAAGTGGAAACTTTTATGAGAACTGTGCAGACATCCTGGTGTCTGGTGGTTAATTCTGCATTTTGTTTCTAGGGATAAAAACATTAAGACACATTCAGGCTTCCTGCTGAGGTACCTCAAAAGGTAGATGGGGGTTTACTACAGTATCTACATTGTACTGAGCAGCAAGGGATTGAGACAGCTCGGTTCAGAGCTGACAGGCCTAATTTTCCCATATAGATAAAGAGAGGTGCCATATTCAGACCATGTAGTTTTAGAACACCTAACCTTGCCCTTTGTTTCCCTGGAAAACCAGCAGTCCAAATTTCACCAGAGCTGTTTATGTTATGAGTGGAAGAAAGTGAAACACCAGGATCCCTTTCAGAATTCATCGAGAAGAAACTATCTAAAAAAGTAATTTATTGATTAACTTCTAGACCTCACCAAGAACAAACTATTATCACTCTGCACTCCTTGGCATAGACATAAGGAACTTCATACTACTTTCCTCATTAATCACTAGTATCTCTTTCTTGCATATCAGCTGTACTCAATCTCTGTGGGATTCTTGCACAGTAATTACTAAGTTGATTCTCAAAAGATAAGGAAATATTTTTCTTATAAAATCCTATTATTGCTTTTACAATTTTATGAGGATTTTTTCTTAATGACTAATATTTGACATAGAACATAGATATATACTTTATTAATAAACATATGTATTATTACTGGAATAACATGGGATCCTAAGAAAAACTTGACTTGTGTAAGATTTAATTCCATGTAATATGCAGAGCAGCTAATACAGATTCTTTTGTAGAATTTTTGCAGTTCTTAACCACAGCCTACTATATATGGAAGGAAAGCAGTTAAAAAGCAATGTCAGTCTCTGTAAGTTGATCAGGACCACTGAATGCATGTGTAACTGTGTTGGAATAAGTAAACCACTGTGTTTCATTATGATAGTAAAAGTAAACTGAGTATCAAGCCTGCTGGCTTGCCAGAAGCCATTTTCTTAAGCTCTTGAGTTTTGCTTGGATTTTTTTGTTTCCATTTTATCATTTTTGATAGTGTAGATTCAAAGTTTTTCATGTCAGCAGTTGCACCATAACCTAAGCACCAACAAGCTCAGTCACCATTATCTCTTAAAAAAACCTGCTAGACATCCTGCTCTTGCCCATCAGGACAGCAACAGCAGTCGCACATCAGCCTGATCTAACACAGCTTCTCTTCCAGGTTCTGAAACAGCAGAATTCCCTGCAAAAGGAAATGGCTTCCCTGGTGCAACAAACTCATAATACTTTTAAGACTGGCCATTTATGCTCTACCCATTTTGTTGGCAAATTTAAGCAATTGAGGAAATGCTACAGATTCAGATATCCGAGAAAATGCATAGAGCCACCCATCAGGCCACCATCTTGCCCAAATGGAAAGAATACTTCCAAAGTCCTTCCATTAGATTTAAGATCTGACCTTACAGAATGCTGAAACAAAAGTCATACAACTTTCATACCTGGTTCCTAAGAGGAATCCAACTGAGGACTGCTGAAAGCTTTTCTTATATTTTTATTGGTTAGAAAGGTGAATCTACCCAACCAAAAACGTGTTCCCTGGAAATGGGAACAAAATACTTTTTAGATAGCTCATTAATTTTTGCGCGATTCTTTCATTTCACCCCAGTGCATTATGATGTCTGTCATTAGCATATGGACTCTTGAGTAAATGGATACTGATTACATATTTTGAAAATACTAGTTATATAGTGTCCAATATCCCCAAAAAGAGAAAGGTAAATAAGTTAATCATATTGCTACTATATTAATTTGGTTACTACCGGTGACCTTTATGTCTAAATGGCATTTATACCATGGTATGATAATCAAGATATATGAATTTTAGAAAGACTTTATCTATGTTAACCCCTCTCTCTCTGTATTTTTAATAGAATCGACTAAAGTAAACAGCATTCAAGTCTCAAAGGACTATAATAGTTCATCCTGAATAGTTTCTCGGGGCAGGGGGAAGTAGAGGGCAAATTTTTCAAAGGGAAGAGACCCATTTTTGCTCACAAAAATTATCTGCTAACTTGTGACAGCATTTATGTGGGCAACCATTGACATTATATAAGCAGATCCAGAAAATACACTTGCAAATGATCAGTACAGGCACCCAGCTGTAGCTGATGCTTTGCTTGTACCTCTGTGAATATTCTCCTGGTAACAGCATGCATTAATCCACTACTAGGATTACATTTTATGCAAGCATTTTTAGCACAAACACACCTCCACCCTCCTTGTTTGAAATGTGAGTGCTGGTGTATTAAAAAATATTTGGAAGACAGACTTATCAAACTAATTGTTAAGAGAACACAGTGGGGTATATTTTCAGTGTGGAGCAAAGAGATTTAGCTGCATGACTTCCATTAGCTTTAATGAGAACCACACAGCTAAATGCTCATACACCACACTAGAAGATTAACCCAGAAAACACACATTGTTTACTTTTTACTAATACTCTGATTATTACCACGTTCTTCCTCCTCCTCCTCTTCTTCCTCCTCCTCTTCCTCCTCCTCCTCTTCATCCTCCACATCTTCACCTTCCTCTTCATCCTCCTCTTCTTCCTCTTCAATCTCCTCTTCTTCTTCTCGATCTATCTCCTCATCATCTTCCTCCTCGTCACCTTGCTCCTCATTATCATCAGAATATTCCTCCTCTTCTTCATCTTCTTCCTCTTCTTCCTCTTCCTTTTCATCCATCTCTTCTGTTCCATCGGTTTCATAGCACTCATCTACCGACGAGTTGTCTGCTTTAACCACAAAGGGTTTTCTTTTAGGAGCTGGTTCTTGGGGTTGCTTATCTTGTGTTTTTCGTTTCTTTGCCAAAGGACAGCCATAAACACTGCAAAAATAAAAGATGCAAATTATTACACTGTCTGGCTGATTTCTGTAGATCAGATTGCACAACATGACATTTAGTCATATATTCTAATTCTACACCATGATTAGTTGCTCTTCTCAAAATGCATATTTTCAAGGTAAAATGCAGCTTAAGCAATAATGACCAAGAGTGGGGACAAAACCTGTGAAATTGCAAACAACTATTATTTTCCTGTAAGTGTCACATGTACATGCCAGCAGAACAGTTACAGAACTGATACAAATGTGTGGTTTTCCTTCTCATTGTTTTATCCTTCTGCATGTTACACTCATTCCTAAGGCAGATGAATATAGTTAAAAACCAGCAACCTTATCCTACCTGTTAGCTATCAGTACAATTGGGAATAAAGCAAAGCTTCTGTGATTTTGTGACTGCGATTCAGTAAGGTTATAATGGTGTACAATTAAGATATGTTTCAATGTTATTTAAATAATAAAAATGCAACCACATTCTTAACATTGCTGCTTATTGTTATCATTATTATAAATTGTTTTTAAATTCTCCACTTATGTGCTGCACTATAAGCTACCAGGCTGGGTACATGGGAAAGCAAGCTCCCCAACAAAACCAAAACCAATGGTTTTCATGGCCAGTATTGGAAGTGTTCTCACATTGAAAAAAAATCAAACAATAAACAAACCCCTTTGTCAGTAAAAGAAATCAAACTTTTCAAAGTTGAGTATCTCTACCTCATCGATCACTTTAATGCATTGTAACCTAAATAGCGTTTCAGAGTTCTGGTCTTCTACCAGAGCAGCCACCTGCTCTCAAAGACATATAATCTGCATTTGTTAGATGTGATCACCCTTGTGTAGCCCCTATAACCTCCTATGTGGAGTGATTGCACACACAACACGCAGTTCACATGTGAACTTCCTCTTTGAACTTTTTTATTGTGTGATTATAGATGCTACTCAAACTATATGGTTTTTAGTCTTCTTCTTTGTGATTAACTAGTTTTAGGACATTTAAACTGTTCTTTCTAGCCCTTTCTGTATATCTACTTATAACTTCCTTTTATGTTATATTTTTGTTTCTTTAATACCGATTACAAAACACTGAGGATCTTTATAATTTTCTTCCACTCTGATAATGCTTCATATTCTACTGACAGACCACCGAAAAATAGTGGTTTTCACCACATTTAGTACAACAGATGTGCTCTTTGTGGTGTCTGCATGGTCTTGATCTTGGTCTGATTTAATTGCATCCCAGCAGCTATTCATCCCAATTACTCAAACCGCTACTTAGGTAACAAGTATTTTATTTAAGTATGTGTCTAACCATTTTATTTAAGTGTCTAACCTAGCCATTTTCTTACGTAAATTTTAAAGCACTTTTCATGGGAGGGCTGGCTCAGTCTGCCTGTCACACATACATCTAAGGAACATACACAGTAACAAAAGATGGTATTCATCATCAAAAACCTGCCAGGGAGACCTTCTCTGCATAACACGAACAGCTCTCTCTCTATGTAGGGACTATAGGTGTCTTTAAACTCTAATCCAGCATGTCCAAATTAATCATCTCTCTCCATTTACACTATCACAAAATACTGAATAAATTTTAAATAGCCCCCATCTAGCCAGATTCCAATCCTCCTCATTTGTGAGTAAGTGTGGGGTAATAGTCCTAATGGGATAAAGTTTACAGACACCAACACCAAAGTCGAGGCCTAATGGTGCAGGATAGAATAGACCCATATTCTCCAGACACCAGGACCATGCTCCATCCAGCAGCTAGTGTGACACATCCTGGGGAAGAGCAACCTCATCCAGAAGGTGAGCCCCTATATAGCTGGCTGCAAGGAACTCAAGTCTGATACACAGTAGGCAAGCAAAAGCCCAAAGCTTCACTACATTTTTGAGCCCCAAACCTGGGAAGAGTGTTAAGCTTCAGGTATAATATATTTGTATATATTCAAATATAGTTTGATGTAAAACGTATAAATATGGCAGAAATCCTTGTCCCTAGGTCACCACTACTGCTCACTGCCAAATGACTGTCCTGCCTTGTGCCATGTGAGTCCTCCTCCTCTTGGTCAGGACCTGCCTGCTCAGAATCAAGAGGAAAGGTGGGACATATTTTCATGGAAAATATCTCAAATCACCACAGTCAGGACAGTCCAATCTCCATCAGTGCAGACAGTTCCTAAATCCTAGGGCAAATGAAGAGCAGTTTGTTGTAGATCTGACCACAGCAGGCTTATTTTGGCGTTTGCCCTGGTGCTATGAGGGTTCAGGAGCTGTCTATTTAAACTCTCCATAGGGAGCTCCGAAACAAGGCAGATGAATTTTTCCTCAGAGCTGGAATTTCAGAGCATTTATAGCGCCCAGGGAAATGATCAGATAATTAGGGAGGAAGCAGTTTCATTTGGGAGCCCAACAGAGGTTGCATCCGGAAACAGGAGTGGGTCACGGCCTGGGGCTCAGGCAGACTATAGAAACCTAAACATCACTTCAGTGGGATTTAAGCAGACAGGATAACATTTATTCTGTGGTTGTGTATTGCTTTCTTGATTTCTGTTCCTTCTCTTTGTGACATATATTACCCTCAGTATAGCTTCTTCAATGCCATTATCATTAAATGATATTTCCTCAAAATCCTGATCTTTATTTTCAAAGATTCTGAGGCTTAGCCACAGAAATTCCTAGGATTTCATTTCTTCCTCTTATTATAAACTTTTAAGAAGGTAACATTGTAAAGGTAAAGATGACACTTCATGCAGACTTAAAGGACCAGTAGATGTGAAACTCTGAAAATTTCTGGCCACTGGAGGTGACACAAACATGAATTTTGTCACATCAAATACAGAACATTCACCCTACCCCAATCTTTGTCCAGTTAAGACTTGCAAATTTTTTGCCTAGTAATGCCCCAAAATAGTTCCCTTTGGAATTTCACAACAGGTTGGGAACTACGGAAGAGCACAGTAGGATAATAAATACATCTATTTTGTTTTGAACTGTTATTTAATTTTTGTATTTGGCACCTAAATATAATTACATGATTTTTTAAATGCAAATTATTGGTGCAAGGTAGAAAGAAAGTGTTATCATTGCCATTTTTGCTCATCTTTAATCTTTTTTTCATGGCTTTATGCCTTTCTACACAACATTTTATAAGGTTTGGGAGAATATAAAACACTACTTGGGATTCAGGCCCCCCTGGAAAGTGTGTAACTGGCAATGGAAATCAATGCCTATTAGCTGTCTGACCAGCTTTGATGCTTTTATAAATCTCATTAAATAACTATTTGCAATTCAGCTATTCAAGTAAAGCTGTGGATTTGACTTTAGTTTTTTGCTTTATATATCTATTCTCAGTGCCTTTGCTCATAGCATTAAAACTGAGGACACATCAGCAACTAACAGAAGAAGACATTTGCATAGACCAGCACTAAGGATTTGGGAATATGTCACTTTTCCAAGGAAATCAGTTATGTTAGTTAAATCCAACTCAGCTTTTGTAAACTCTTTCCTGATTAGTTTGTACCAATGTGTTGCCCATTTTCTCAACAATCCTGAATTGGGTTTTGCCCATGCTTGGATTTATAGTTTATGAAGCTACCATTGCATGGGTTTTTCTTATAAAACCTTCAAAATACTGTCTTGCTTGGGCTTCCTTCTGTCTCCAACTATATATACCTCATATAGTTTATGTACACCTCACGTACTACAGACTTCATAGTCTGAGAGAGTTAAAAAAATGATCCATGTCTTTCAGAAACCTGGGAAACAGGCCACCAGACCCGGAGCCTACTGTTGAGCTGCCCTATTTTCCTTTTTCTTTCTTAACCTGTTTCACTCTCATCCTTTGTTTCATTAATTTTTCAGATTCTGCCTCCAGGACACTTCTCTCAGTTTCCAGCAGGCTCCCCGTGGTCCCTCTGGCGAGCGCGCCGAGGGGAAGGCAGCTCAGCTTCCCAGCAGCCGCTGCCACTCACTTCCCCTCCCCACCACTCGGGGGGATGACAGGCTCTCACACTGACCTCTTGTTCCTCGTATATTTATGAAATCTGTTCTTGTTTGTCCTTATGGCTTCTGCAATTTTCTCTCCACTTCCAATTTTGGCTTTTGTGATCATCCCCTTATTTGCTTATTTTTTAGACTTGTTTATCCCTGCTCAAAGCGATGACCCCATTGATTTATCTGTCTCCTGTGCCTTTATCCGTTCTTTTATTGCTCACTGTATTTCCCTGGTCAGTTGTGTTTGTCTTATTTTCCCCTCACGCTTCAGCTCTCCAGGCTTTCAGCACAATATATATTTGGGCTTCCTGAAACACACTTTTGAATATTCTACGTTGCTTTGCTGTGTGTCTCAGTCATCTCCAGTTTTCACGATGTCATAAATAATTCTTGTGGAAAGAACATTGTAGAATTTTATAGCAATAAGCTCCAAGAGGACATATAGACATTAATAATTGAAGAAATAATATATGAATTTATACCCCTTAGAAGATGATTTACAGTATATTTTTAACTCACACAATTTTTCTTCATTAAAAAAGATATGATGCTACTCACTGATACATTCAGTAAGACTCTTCTTTAGGAAATTTCTTTCCCAGAGTTGGACTTCTTGATTTTTATATATTTTATTCCTAATTTAATATAGTTTTCAGCATAGCATGGTTATTATTTCAACAATAACATTATAACAATTAAACATGTCTCTTTAAATATATATATATAGTGTTGGACCAGAAAACTACAAGGGATTTTCTAAATCAGATTACTGATTGATAGTCTCCCCTCCATGATACGCTGACTCACAGAAAAAAGGTGGGACATGACATTCCTGTCTGGAGGACACTTTCCTCTTAGAGTGTCTTATTTCCCTACATGAATTAGAAAGGGAGTTTATGTGACCAATAAAGGTTCATTCAAATTTAAATACCTAATTTAGATAAAATGATTCCTATCTGACATGTTTACCAGCATTTTTTAATATTAATCTCTTTTCTATTCAATCTATTATTTCAGAAGCCTTATGCTATAAGATCGAAGTCAAGAAAAATAACATGATGGCAATATTATGCCCTAAATCTGAGTATTTTTTTGGAGGATCATTTTTTTTTTCTCTTTTTTTCTCATTAGTACTTTGAAAATCTTACAAAGTGTTATTTCAATAAAAAATGTGTACCCAGCAACAGCGCTCTCATTCTTTCTTCTTTTTATGTAAGAATTTAATTTAACATAAACCAAAATATTTAGTAGGTAATAGAGTCTAAAAATTTGCCAAATAGACTGCTAGTGTATTTATCAAAAAGATTTAATGAAGCACTTAAGTATGTGAAGTGGTACCGAGGTGGAATTTTATCATATACAGTTGAGGATAGCAAATTAGGA
The DNA here is from genome assembly GCA_004320125.1 of Scolopax mira. Lineage (NCBI taxonomy): Eukaryota > Metazoa > Chordata > Aves > Charadriiformes > Scolopacidae > Scolopax > Scolopax mira. Next base: position 30,549 of record BJBW01001570.1, on the reverse strand, counting down.
AAAGTCTGCTTGGAAGCAAACGTCTGCGTAAGGCTTCATGGAGAAAGCTCACAAGGCATTTACACTTGTTCCACTGGATACCCTAAGTGTCATTTTTGGTTTGGACTAGATAACTTCCAAGTCCAGATCTCTAGATGAAGACTTTTATGGCACTGAAAAAACAGGTATTTTGCAGATAAGCCTCTAATAAATCGAATCTTCAAAGAACGTGTAAACCTAGTTAATTTGCATAACACTGCATCTTATTAAATCACCCTCAAAGCAGGGACTACATTTAGCTTTAAAGGACTGATTCTATCAACTGATAGTAGTTGACCAGAAAATAAGCATTTGCATTCCTCCAAACCCTACATCTTGAACTCCCTGCACTCCAGGAAGATGCCCGTCCTAGCAGACAGTGCACGATTATGAGGAAGAGCTGCTAACATTCTTTTTGAAGCTGGACCATTGCAAGAATAAAGTCCTTCAGCTGAAGAGGATTTGCCATTCATATTTAAATGACTGCTTAAAGTATGCCAAATTACTACAAGAATGAGCAGCAAAGCCAGCAGACAGTGACAACTGCGAGGCAGCAAAGTCAAATTTCTTTGTGGGCAATTATTTTTGTTCTCTATGCCACACTGGTCAGGAATCTTTTCTACCACACAATAGTCCCGTGTAATGCCTGCGTACCATCCTGGAATATGCGAGGTATTGAGTTGAACCTTCCAGGATGTGAAAGGTAAAGAACTTTCCTGAGTATTCTAATCACTAAGCTATAGAAGAGAAAATGGGAAGAGCAACAAGTTAAAGATCAAGAAGGACATGGAGTTTTTTGAGCTTATATTTCAGAGACAGCTAACTGCAGCCTACTAGACAGAGTTAGGACACGGTGGATTTAGAGCTTCCGACCAGCTGGATTAAAATACTGTGCCAGCATCCTGCCTGCCATGAATCCCAATCTAGAAGACTAACTCACCAGAATCTGTTTTCCAGGAGCCTGCTGGCAACTGAGCCAGAGCCTTGAAAACTGTTGTTATTATGCACGTTCTTGCAACCACTGTCCTGCCAAGCACCATAGCATCTAAGGGCACTTACAGAACGACTGCCCTCACCCATGTCTTCTCAGTGGGAGTGAGGCACTAATCCAGAGTCATGTCTGTGTTCCCATCCACATTTTACATGCTTCAGTATTGTTGTAAAAGTGGGCCCAAATTACTATGTTTTCATCTGTTTAAACTGTAATTAAAAGTAACAAATACCTTTTAAAATACAATAAACTCATCTCCACAGTTCTGCTGTATTTCAGACTTTCCCACAAGCTTCTGCTTCTAGTTCAATAAATCAGATTATTATAAGCAGGAAGCACTTTTATATGGGCAGAGTCATAACACATCATCTTTACTTCATTTACTTGTACCAAATAGAAGTTTGTTGACTTCTCATTTTAGGTAGATATACAACAGTATTTCAGTTCAGGGAAAACTATACATTTACATGAACAGGTACAAGCTTGACTCGTAGGAATGAGTGAAATGTTGAGAACTGTATCCCTCTTTTCCTTCTGGAGTTTCAAATATTTGTGTATTGCATTATGGAACAGGAAGAAGAATTACAGAAGTGCTCAGAAATGCTGGATCTCAAAAGGTAAAGGTAGAAGATGTGATATTTTCTTCACAGAGATTTAAAAGTCAACTCGATCCTTTGGCACTTCAGAGCCTTTTTAAACACAAACATGCTACAGATCTGCTCATCTGTATAGTATTATTTAACTAAATAAGCCTTAAAGAAAAATCAGTATCTTTAAAAAATAGCATTACAAAAAAGAATTAGGAGTAACAAATAACAAGAGAATAGAATGATGTGCCAGAAGTCAATGGAGCGCAAACCTTAAGCATTTAAAAAAAAAAAAAATTCAAATATTGAAATATGCATTTTTAAACAAAATAATGCAGACTACCTTTATTGTAGTCAATAGAGTCACAGTAACTTAAGTCAAAGTGAGGATCTTTTATTTAATTGGATTCTATACACCTCCAATGTGAAGTTCCTCCCCACCCTTATTTGTTGAGACTCCAAACTGGTGCAACTGAACCCTGTGATGAACAGTGAAAACTTACTGGCTAATCTGCTCTCTGCCTGGTGAGATCATTTTTCCCATCACCACGTTTCTGCTCTTGGAGCATGACAACTGAAAGGAAACTTTCAGTTTTGCAATAATTAACCCATTTAAACAGTAAGTTTATTTAATTGATTGAATCCAATAGCTGTTCAGTGAAGAAAAATGAGGCGAAGTAATGTATTTCTAGGTGTTGTACAAATACACAGGGAAAATCTCAGCCCTGGAGAACTCATTTAAAGCAAGATGTAAAAAATAAATGTAATAAATCATGAGACTAAAATCTTATGTGGCAGCACAGGTTAGCGAAGTACATGCCCTGCAGTTGTAGATTATTCCAAAGTAGTTATATAAATAAATCAATATCATATCTGATTGCCCCATGACTTATGATGTCATGGATGGGGTTCATCTCTCACCTACCCCATGGCTTCTCAAAATTAAGTCTATGCATGTCATGCTAAGCTCTCTTCATAAGTCAATGCAGAGAAACTGGAACCTCCTGGGAGGCAATTCATCTCACCCTTCTTAGACACTTTGCCTATCTCTCCACTGACAATTAACAGAGTTAATGGCAGTTAACTTATATTGTACTGCTTACGAATCTGACAAAAGTGAGAGAAATCCAGGACTATTTATCTCTTTTTTTTTTTTAAATATTGCATGTCCATTCCCCCAAATGGTAGTACCTAGCAGATTTTAGAACCACGCAACCACAATACTTCTGTGAAGAGAAAACCAAAGCCCTGCTTCTTTCCTTTCCACAGCTGCCGTATCACTTAACATGAGTAACTCTCCTCCCTGTAGTTTGGCTATCTTTTCAAGACTACCAGTGTGATCCAACATCAGACAAATGCTGTAGCTGCACCCTAATCTTAGAATGGCAAATACCCAGCGTTCAAGAGCCGGAAGCCACGACTGATTATATCTTGTGGCCAGACCCTTGAATACAGGTACTGATCAAAGAAACTAGGATAGTGCAGAGAGCACAGGTTTAATGACTTATATTGATTCATTAGACGAAATGCATATAATCAAGTTTTGCTAAGTGGCTATTGATTCTGCACACTTCAATGTTGATTTAGATGTAACCCAGACATGAAAAAATGGGAACATGCAAAGCCAGTGACTGCTTCTGCACTAATTCAAAGAACACTGACTTCTTCACCAACTCAAAATCCTTAAGTCCACATTTATTTCAGAAATCTAAACCGCAAGAAAAACATCGGGAAAGAAAACCCTCTATTTTTCTGCATTCAGGCAAAAATTAGCTCGGTTACGCTGAGCTAAATTAAAGCAGTATCTAGAGCTGCCAAGATGTACAGATTTGTGTGCATCCTGTGTTTTCAGCCTCAGTGGTAATGACATCTCTTTTCACAGGTAGAGGGCAGGGAAGGTTCCAATTTATTTATTTTTCATGATAACATGATATCATAAAATAGGAACAGTTCATAATCAATCACTCAACAATTTGGAAGGGTTAGAATATGCTACACAGGCACATCTATCAGTTACAAAAGATCTTTGCATAGTCACAATGTTTGAGCCTTGGGCACGATATGAAATCTTTCTATTCTGATATTTTAAACATAATTGCTTTTAAGCAATTCAGCATGCTAAGTTCAAGCATTCAAAAATCCAGGGAAATAAGCTGCTGGAAATCAAAGGCGATTCACGTAGTTATAGTGTCAATCATTTAACAACCCGGCCAGATACGTATTATTAGAATCAACACCCTCAGACACAGACTCGATAGATTATATTTAACAACAACACAGCAGGTCAAATATCATTCTTAATATTAACACTTAAGTACATTCTAGCATGTACTTAAGTGTTGAGTAATAGAATACACTGTCATTTTATTGCATGTCTAATGCAGGGCTACCATAATGAGACTATCAGCTACTGACTCCTATCACAAATACTCTTCCCATCATCTCTCCATAGATTCACAACAGCACTGGCTCTTAATTTAATTTGAACTAGGAAAGATCTATGGCACAGAATTAAGAAATACGATACACCAATTTTCCTCTAACTATAGCAATAAGTATCTTACTTGATCCAAAAAGCTAATGGCTATGCAATATAACCAAAGAAAAGGAATAATACTGTGGAGCAGCCTTCTAACACAAGAATGTGACTGTCATCAGTAAATACCTGAAATTACAGAAAAAAAAATGACAAAACCAAAGTCATACATGCTGCAACCAGTTCACTGCTTATGTACTGGATTCTCACTTCCAGTATAAGCTACAGGACACCGTTCTTTGTCTTGCATGGTTTGTTAGGAGTCATTCAAGTGTGAAATATTCTAAATTCTGGTTGCCACTGAGATGTTTAAAACTTCGTATTTCAAAAAAAAGCAAAGAGATTGTTCCTTCCCGTAACAAAGAGAAAACACGATCATTCTAAAACAGAATAGAAAATACACCATTCTATCTACTTTATTGCATTAGGGAGCTGCAGATAGAATTGGTCTCTTGATAAAAATGTTAACCATTATTAATATGTATTTAGAAACATAATTATGAAGAAACTGAAAGTTTATCCTCCATATTAATTTTTAAGGGTGCTTTCTTTCTTAGTGAAGTCTGCATCAAAAAAACTACAGTAAAAATATGTTTAATGTAAAGTGGATTTCCAAAACACTTTTCTCGTACCTCCTTGTGACTAATTTCTAGGATAAAATTTTGACACTAGCTATTGTGCCTGGCAGTTTACTACCGCATGCAGAGGTAGAAGCACAAACTTACAGTCAAGACTTTATGCTCTTTGCTCTAGATGGACACAGCTATTTTAGTATAATGCAATTTTCAACAGTCATTAGACTCCCTAGTAGCACTTCCTATCAGAGATGCATTAGAGCAATCTGGGATTCTAGACCCACACAATTCTCCTGTCCTAACTTTTGATCAGTGTGGCAGTAATGTACCAGCATATGCTTTTCCACCCCATGTAAGTACAAGGCAGGTATCCTGGATTGATATTCTCACTCTAAGAAAATACTGTTGCACACACCCTGCCTCCTGCCATGACTTCATGACTTAGACCCTCAGAGGGGCATATTTGCTTGTGCTAATAATCGAATGAACCAGTCTCCTTCTGCAGCACATGGCAGTCACCTTGTTGTAATATCCGGGGCTCTTGCATGGAGTATTCCCACAAAGACACTAGTTCATCTCTCTTAAAGAAATTGCTTCGAGCTGTTGACAGACTCAACAGGACAAACCTGTACCTCTTATGTTCAGCTCATTTTTTTTTCACTTTTTTTTTTTTTTCCATGATTAGAAGAATAATTAGAAATACTTTGGTTTAAAAGTGAAAGCTTACCTACTGGCTTAATCAAGTCTCTAAAAGCAAGCTTTCTAGATGTGGGCCTAAATGGCTTTGCCTTAATCTGTCCTTTTTTGATATACCTGATGCAAGGAAGGATGTCTATTCAGAGAGAAAAAAAGAATCAAAAATATAACTGAATTCCATCACATTTTAGTCCAGAATACTGAGGCTCCAACTTGACTCATATCATGATTAAAAAAAAAATACTACAGTATCTAATGTTACTTTTTATAGCTGACAGTGAGTTCTATTAGACTGTAGAAGAGTCTCTGAAGGAAAATGAAAATAGCCTCCCAAGGGAGTGGAAACCCCACACAGCATGATTTAAATGTGGCAGCTGGGTTGTGGGTGGAAATGGCGGTTTCCATTAAAAATCTGCTGCCAATATACCTCCTATGGCTCGATTTCACAGGGAAATGTGGCTGTTATCCCTCTCTGCAGTTCAGCTGCTCAGTTTTAAAGATGCACAGGCAGGAAAGGTAGCAAGGGCCAAAGACCGAATAGAGAAAGGTCTAGAGCAATGTACTGTCTGAGAAGCACAGGATCCCCAAATTGGGAAATGGCTTGAAGTGTGTAACAGGAAGATGGCAAGAAGAGGAACAGATTCTTTAGTTTCATAAGATGAAAGGCAACTTTTTAGATAGTGTGTGCTACTTCAAAGACTACTTTCAATTTTTTTAATAGTTTGAGGGATATGATGCTTAAAGCTTATGTCTCATTGAAAGTTGGTTTGCAATGCTTTAGTCACTTTTAAAAATGGTCCCTATATGTCTGGCGCACAGATCTATAATGGGAACAGTTGTGGCAACATTGAATGTCAGCACACTTAACTTTAAAGTACTTAAGTTTAGATGACTAATGTCCTTAGTGAATAAATTCCCCAATAGGGCATATAAGCCTGGGAGTCACTATAGCAAGCATGCTGACTGTGGGATACCTACGCTGAGAAGTATGAAATACCATGAAAAGAATGTTTCCAAAATCACCTCTCCCTTTCTTGCTGACGTCTGCAGCTACTTGCACCTCTAACTTAGGCATCATCTTGAAAATATGACTTATAATCCAAAAAGACACTTTCTGATGCAGGTACAAAAATCCCCCCTGTAGTATGGGTGGCTACTTCATTGCTCTCTGGTTTGATACAGGTGCTGTGGTACTGCTCTTTGCCTTTAAAAAAAAAAAAAAAATCAGATTGAAACAATTGTCAAAAAAATGGAAGATCCTATCTTTTTTTTTTTTTTTTTTGAACCTAATCAACCTGTTATGGCTCCAAATCTGGTTCCTCTAGAGGAATCCTTTAATCATCAAACTAGCTTTAGGTTTTTTCTCTCTTTCTCTGTTCTCTGTAGAAAACCTCACACTCCTTTCCGTCCACAGCCCCAGCTTCAACAGCTGTGACAGAAGGCAGCCTCATCCTAGTCAGTCTTCGCCTGTCATCCTTTCGGTATGGTTCTGGCTTGGGAATTAATTAACAATGTGCTTGGGCTCAATCAGGCTGATGGAGTAACTGAAACAGTATGTTGCTTCCTGAGATGGCACTCTCGTTGCTGGTCCAGGCTGCAGCACTATCACACCATTTTTCAGTGAAAAGGGATGTTACTGCTATGCTGTCTATAGAAACCAGTGCTGTCCCTGCACGTTAGCGTGAGCAGAGAATGCCTGCTGTGCTGGCTGTGGCAGAGGATGCTGGTGTAAGTACACGTGGTCTGCAAATCTCAAATGTTCTGGCGTAGAAAGCACCGAGCAGCACAGCTGAGCTAAACTGGCAGCACCCCTGGGTATACAAAAATAGGTTTTCTATTACAAGTTCGATCAACTACGGACTCGGGATTTTTGTGGATCCTTCTCTTGGAGTTTAATACCTAAGCTCTTTTACTTTGTGCTTTAGAAGCTTGTGCCTATATTCTGGTTTATGTGGCTAAACGCTTTTTTTAAAAAATCAGATGCAGAAATGGAATAATGATGGAAACCATTTTTCTCTTATTTTCTAATTCACAGGTTAGCACACTAAAGGTGGCCAGGTGGGCCAGGTATCAGAAGACATTTTAGTGTCCGTAATACCTACAGGGTTTTGAAGGTAGGGATGATAAACTGCATAGATATGATGTTAATTCAAATTATCTGCTATCATGCAAAGTTATATTGTAATGTAGCCAGTAGCTAAATCTTTCCTGACTTTGCACCAGATGATTCTAAATTTCTTTATATCTTGACAATTAGGAAGTTTGGTATCATTCCCGCTTTTCAGATCAGCCAAGAAATTTTTGTCTTCCTGGGAACTTCTTTTTTTATAGACTTTTAGAGCAACATAATTAAAAACTGCCCTGGCGTAAGAGTAATGAAATTCTATTCCTGCTTACACAAGAGATCATTTAATCCATAGTATACATTAAAAGTGAAAAAAAAAGAAATTGCTACTAGCAAATATTAACTAACCATGATAGTTCTGTTGTGGTTTTACCCGACCTGTCCACTAAACTGTGATACCTAAATCTCACTGATTGCTATAATTTTCAATGAACAACCAAAATTATAGTAGAGAGAAAAAGCTAAATGTTTTCCCTGTTGTATAGTTTTGCTTAAATTATGACAATTTAAATAAATGCTTCCACTCTTAGTCAATGCCATTTTAACTGTTCAGTCCTTCCTCCTACATCTTTTTAATAACGTAACCATAAGCAGCAGGCTTGACTAGTAAGATACGAAGTTAACCCAGCACGCAGAATTTATTTGCATTCTTTCTAAAACGGTATTTGTTTTGTAACTCTGACTCAGTTTCTGAGTCCATCTTTCTCTGAGATCCCTTTAGGTCTCACAAGGTAGGCCAAGCCAGGCCACGTCAGTTCCGAGTATGTCAGTATTTCCAAGGGACACCTCGGTGCTGCAGAGACGGTGCTATGACTCAGAAAGCAGAACACTTTCCTCGCCGACAGCACAGAAACAAATTCTTAGCTCACCATTGTGGAAGGGACAGAGGACTGCAAGCTGGTAATACTTTACATCCCATGGAATTGAAAAGAAGAGCTGAGTGTCTGTGTCTTAAGAACCAGAAATGTTAATTCCAGAGCCCTGCTCAAAACGGAGTCATGCAATTACATTCTGTCAGAATTATTCCTCCATTTTCAGGCACATAAACAATCTCTTGTTTTTTGCACTTTCCATCCCAAACTCCTATGCGTACAAATGTGCACTTCTAAAAAGCTGCTGTGGCCAGTCAAAGTGCTATTGTGTATTACAACATTATGAGCAACGCAACCTTTGGAGTCATTTGAAATCATATACTTAACGTCACAAAATGCACTGAGGCTACTGTGTTAACACTTGTGAAATGTTTTAAAAGGAGTGAGTTGAAAAAGCCTTATGAGCATAAAATACAGTTACCATAGTAAATTGGCTACAGAGCAGCCATCCATCTAATTGGGATTTTGTATCTTCTACCTCCTTTCACAAAGTATAGGACATTCAGAGAATTCTCTGAGAAATAGGTTTCAAAACCACACCTTTTTTTTGGTGATGAGTGACATGCAGACATCTGTAAGATTCATGTCAGAGAATATTCATCAAATATGACATATACTTTTGTTTAAGATGACTATTTGCTTGTCCCTTTCTCCTGAAGTAACCCTATTGGTTACTAAGAACCAACAAACAATCCTCATTGATCATCCTAGAAGAAACCATGCCCAAGCAAGACCTACACTAAAGTGTGTCAGTAAATCTAGCACAGTATTCTTACTGTCCCTGCAAATACTCAATAGCAAGAAATCATGTGCTAATCTTTGTATAAATTAAATTTTAATATAAGAAGGATGGTCTAAAGCAAAAGTACACTGGAATAGACTTCTGAGACGTGACTTGACTTCTGGCTGTGACGCAAATTTCTTATGTGGTATCAGAGAGTCAGGAACTGGTGATTTACCAAGGGAGAGACTGTGTTACAGCTCTCAGTTTCTATGCATAGCTGCACAGTGAAACTCTAACACCCAAGTGAGGTATGTCTGCTCCTCTTCTAATACCTAGGGACATGTAGGCACTTAACACACAGCAGAATTTAGACACTCTAATCCGGACTGGAAGGTGTTTTCTGTAGTGGGGGATTTCTGCTCCAAGAGTTAATCACCTTAAGCCTTCTTTTTGCTTAAAGAAACAGGGATGAACTCCTTTGACTAGGAGATGGTCAGAGGAGGAATCGTGATCCCAGCCTTAGCCATTATCTAACCTAGAATATACAGAAACATGCGAGAAAGTAGTGTTTAATATCCTCTTTTGCCAGGGGTAACTGAAGCTTCATTTTACACCTCTCTGAAGGCTGCTTGCTCATTAGGTTTTACAGTAATCTGGGTTGAGAGTGTCTACTTCCCTAATACTTCATGAAAAAGAAACCCTTTACATGTTCTTTGCTGTGGTTGAAGGATTTATTCCTTTACTCTCTAAAAAGAGCGTCTATCCTCTATATGAAGTGCTAGTGCTGGGGCTGCAAATATGGTTCTACTTTCTCCATGTGACTGCTCAAAGTTACAAAATTATATCCCTCCCTCTTCCTTTTGGATATATTATGTTCTCTAAAATAAGAACAGATCAAGACAAGAGAACACGAGTATCCTGACATCTTAATCTCTATATAATCAATGCAAGTTCCCAGAAGATGGGATAAAATAGTGTGTGAGTGCCATCTTTGTACAGATCACACACTGGAGGACTTTAGAAACACTTGCTATACCAGAACAAGCAGATAAGAAACCAGAGGTGCACTAACTACGCTAGATAGTTAGAATGACATAGGTATCCAGGTGTTCAAATAAATGTTTCCTGGAAGAACACTAGAAATTTTGAGAAGCTTAATGTTAAAAACACAGTTCTTCTTTGTCCTCAGAGTTAGACACAAAATAAGGGAGGAATGATAAGGGTTGACACTTCAGAGTTTTAACAGAAGTCAAATGTGTGCCAGTTTTTACCTCTGGCATTTATTCTGAACACCTACTCCCTGGTCAAAAAATATAGGTAAGATTTTCTCATGGAGACATTTTGAGGGTGAAAAACAGTAGCAGGTGCATATCATTGGTGAATTTCTTTCATGAGTATCAGTTGGACAGAAAGCATTCATTCACTACTTGTTCATCCAATTTAGTGGCCAGCTCATTACATTAAATAAAAAAAATGATGGCAAAGAAATCTGTCCCAGCCCCAGGGAACTGAACTTAAAAAGGTGTTTTAAATGGCTGGTATTGGCATTTAAAGCCAATCATATCCTGTCCTGTCTCGTTTGGCTTTAGAGTATTACACATTTTATCATAAATCATACATTTATTAAGACACAGGCTTATTTCAATCACAGGAATATTTTCTCTTAGGCATTATCCCTTCTCCACTCTTCCATGCATACTTACAGTGTGGCGCTGCTGGTTCTTGCCAATAGTGAAGGACATTAAGTTCTACAATCCCTTTTCAGGTAATAATAAACTTCAAGATTTTCTTGGGAAGGTGATTCAGGTGAGTAGCCATGAAACTAAGTTGGCAGGTCCACTCATCTGGTTGAAGTTATCACCATTTACAATGTCCTAAGCTGTATAGTGCTGAGGAAGTCTTCAGTAGCTATCTATCCCCCAGGCATTTGATTCTGTACTGTGGATGTATTTATTTAGATTTATTATTGTCATCAAAGATGACTCAGGAGTACCTCTCCTTTCTCTGTCCTGAGCTGACACCACTAGAAGCAGTATTTCATGCCAACCACTAATAAGAAGTGATGTCTTTGAAAGGGCTGTCTCAACTTATTGAAAAACTTCAATATAAGACTTTAAAGACACATCATCGTGGGGTTTTTTTTGAAAAAATTCTACCCACCAAACTATTCTTTTTTCCCTTTTTTCCTACATTTTTCTGCTAGCGTGGTCAAGTGATTTAGAACATGCAGAAGGCAGATGGGCCTTGGTTTCTGGTTCCTTTTGAGTTTTTTTGCTCTTTTCTTCATATTCTTTTGTTATCCCAGGTAATACTTAGGGTGCCTGATCTCATAAAATATGCATATTTGAAAGAAAAAGGTAACTATGGCTTCATTTATTTGTAATTTCCCCTGCCCCTTTTTTTTGGTGATTCTAGCAGAGTTCAGATCATTTTCACTGAGCTGGAGGTTAAGATGTAGAACAACTCTATTCTCTGATACCATGTGTGCCACCTATGGAAAAACCTTTTTCTAAGTTATCTCCATTGTGTTGGCGTGGACAATGGAGCAAAGAATAAGACAGGATTCCCATTTTATCCAGCTGCCAGTATTCACCAGTACATTAATCTGTCTCCAAACTCTGACTTGGGAAGCTCCAATCCACAGGACATTTTTCAACTGCACAGACAGTAGCTTTGCTGCTGCTCAGAGGAACTGTTGGTAGGAGGATGCAGGCAGCTCCATAATACCCTTATAAAATACCCTAAACCCAGTGCACAAAGTTGCTTATGGCTTTTTTGATTAAGTGTAACTTAAAACCCATGACTGCATTATCACTAAGTATATTATTATTAAATATTATTACTAAAATACAAAAAAAAAAACCCAGATGTCTTAAATACTCTCGGCTTTTTAAATCTCAGAATCAATATTTTTACAGAAATGTTGTAGAAATAACTCACAAAATAGGGGAACTAGCATTGACTGTACATGTTAAATTGTTTTATCATTACAAATCAGTTAATTTTCATCTCCCAAAAAATGCTTTGATCCCAAATGCTCAACATAAGGTTAGATTTGCTCTGACATCAAGTCATTTAACAGACAACTATTTAAATACCAGAGGCAGAATTTTTGGCCATGAGTTTGGTAAGAATCCTCCATACATCCTTCTATCTTTATTCCTTAAGATGCCTGAAATTCTCTTTCTGTTTACACGTGGGGAAACAGAGGCATGGGGAGATTAAATGTGTGAATCAACTCTGTAGATAATGTTTTCCATTATGAAAAGCACAAATTATTCAACCTCAAACAATTTATTTTTGTCCTAAGAGAACACAATGTTCTCAGCAAAGCTACCAGGCCAACCAAATAAATTTCCCATAGGGAAAGGAAAAATGTGTATAGCTACTTCCAGGATCTTGTTGGGGAAATTATCTCTCCAATATTACTGGATGCTCTATTCTTTCTAATTTTTTTTTTTTTGTTAAGTTTTTTTCCCACACCCTCTGCATGGTTTTCATTTATTTTGTGGTTGATAGCAACATCTCCAGACAGATACTTCCACAGAAAACACTGTGGTGGTAAGTGGATAAGATATATGCCCAGGACCTCCCATTTGAAAGAAAATGAGCACATAATTTCAGCAACATACAAGCCTGGGGACCCACTGCAGAAGGGTATCCCAAATCTGCTCTTTGCTGTTGCTGCACGGTTGGCTCAGCACTCTCCATGCTCCTGCCTCTCATTTTATTTCCACCCTCCCCTTTATTAGCCTCGTACTCCTGGCACATGCAGATCCTGCAACTTGCTGCCACTAGAACTGCTGTCCCCACTCCAGAGGGTGGTAGGAGGAACTGAACTGTGGTTCCTTTGTCCATCTCTAGACAATGGCCATTAGCATGCAGAGCCACACACCGACTGCTGGTGTATATTTGGTTGGTGTTTCAGACCCAACTTTGCACCTTTCTAATCATTAATCAACAATCAGACAAAGGATATATTGCTGAATCCAGACAGCAGCCAATACAGACCTCTAATACATTATGGATTCTCTGTCAGCACATTTATTTATTGTTTGCAGTGTTCTGTTTGAAAATCCCCATGCTCTTTCACTTGTTTTATTTATTTATTTACTTAGTTACTTATTTCTCTTTAGCTGGATTTAACAAAGGAGTGAAGCTTAATTTATTAATATTTTTTACAAACCCTGAATGGTAGATCACTTTATATAAAATACCTTTATAATATTGTTCTTGGTATTTACCACATTTACCAAAATCTTTAGGAAATACATCATTAAATGAAATAGAATGAAATTGCACGGTGCCAGAGTGCGGCTTTTCCTCAGGTAAATATCCAGGGAATCCTTGTATAATTAGTTAACACTACAATAAAGGTTGACTATCAGCTTAGAAAGAAATGAATATACATTTGTCTATACCTCCAGCATTCAGTGGGATTGTTCACAGTATCATAAAAGCAAGCAATAATAAGGACCGCACTGTTCTGTGTTTAGGCTTTAACATAAATGCATCAGTGGACCTTGGGTTCTGCACAGCGTGCAACCATGCTCTGCTATCAAATTAATGTTAAAATATGTATATCCTGGCTTCTGATTTATAATATCGTTGACAAATAGTAAAAAGGACAGGCATGCCATAAAGTTTATGGATGGAGTGATGGCATGCACAATGATGTCTCATAAAGAATAAAGGGGGGAAAGTTATTTATTCTTGTGGATTCAAGAACTAAAATACAGATAGACTGGCTGCGTGCACAGAATTTTTCATAAATATCCCACAGTGCACCCTGTTGTACAGCAGCCATACATTAATTAGAGCATTCAGCAGACACTGCAATGTGTTACACTCACCCAAGTGAATCTTCATTTTTCACATGCAGGGCCTTACTAATTAAAATCAGCTTTGCAATTAAATGGGGAAAATTGTGTTAAACTTTCAAGCGTGATTTAGAAAAAATGCATTTATTTTTAGAGTATTTTATTTTGATGCAAATGAATTCTCCATCAAAGTGAGACCAGTAAAAGGGAGGTATGAGGATTTCTCTTTTTTGTATTATAGATGCTCCTCTCAGTTGCAAGTTGCAATGCTCCACTATCTCTCTGCCAGTACCTGGCCCTGTTCCAATGCTTTTAGTGAGTGCTATCTGTCAAGGCATGAATAATACAGCCCCTAGGCTGTCGGCAGAATCCAAATGAGGCATATATCAGGAAGCAAGCACTCGACTTTAGCTCCAGAACATGCTCCTGTGAAGACAGGCAATTATTCACCCACGGCTGCAGCCATGGCAATCAAACTGGTGGGTGAAAAGGTATATGAAATGAAAAAATTTGAATAAGAAATATGGCACAACAAGCCACAGAAATTCAATAATTTTCTAATAAGAGAGAGACATTGCAGCCTTTTAATTTTGAAGTTTGGAAGCCTGAATTATTTCACTCACTCCATTCTAAAATATAGACAACTCAAATACAGTATATAAATACCAAGGCAATACAAGGGTATGTGGGGCTTTTCCTAATCAAAACAGCAATGCTAAACTCTAAAATATTCATAAATTCAAATAAATCTGTTGTATGAAGTGACAAATCTCATGCTTAAAAAATAAAAGATGGTCAAACCAATTCTATCTGTATAATGTAACAGGAACAGAGACAGCCTAATAAAGCAACAGAGAACTGTTTAAGATTGAGAAATTGGTGGAAAATTAAAACGCAGTATATTTTATAAGGTTTGGGACAATTCACACATTATAGATCCAAACATTATTTTATGATCCCTCTTCATTTGTGATACTCGCTTCTTTTTGCAAAACACTGTATCAGTGATTAATGAAACAAAATCCCTCACAAATGCAGTATGAACCAAAGAGGCACACAAAATTCCATGGCAGACGAAATGTTTAAGTTTGTATATTTCATCTGAATTCTTAGTTTCAGCAATCGAATTGGAAGACTTCATATAGCAAGACTTCTATCAGTATTTCCACTTTAATTCTGAAGAGTTTATCATTTGGCCTTAACTCATTCTTCACCGAAATTTGATGCATAATGTTTCAGACTAAGATTGTTTTTTAATTTCAATGCAATAGCTTTATCTGCTTTCAGATATGTACTGATATATGCATTAAAACATTTCCAAATTAATATACATAGTGCCAATCTACCAGCCTAAGATTCTTTTCATTTGTTAGAATGTGATTTATTCTGAAGCATATGATATTTAGCAACTGGTTAATCCATTACAGAATCTAATTGTTTTTGTTACTTAGTAAAAAAAACCAAACTATGATGTTAAGAAGCTTTTAAAATAGGCCATTGCATGTAATCAGATTTTTTCAATGGAATCTAGTTAGGATTTTTATGATGTGTCTACATAACTATTCACATGGCAAACTATAGGCATCTCTTTGGTCTATGGTGTGTTTTAAAGAAAATGCTAAATGTATAGCAACATAGCAGGGTATAATATTTCTAAAACTATCATCCCTATCTATCCAGTCAACAAATAGGCCACTTTGCCCTCAGTTAATCCAGAGTAACTATGGAATTTGACCCTGCAAAACTTAGGCCAGAAAGTGGACTCACTTTTACATTTATATTTGTGCACATTGAATGCGAATCCAGTTGTCTTTAAAGTTGAGTAATAAAACTGGGAAAGCTCCTACTAATTGCAATGAAAGAACACTCGAATCTATGTTCTTCTTCAGATGCTTAGCCAACAGACGTCCTGAAAACATGGTTCTGGGAATGCTCTCCTGGTGTGGTTTGAGTAACTGCTATATACCCAGATGGATTGTTCACAACTAAAAGTATTCAAGGATCTAGTCCAAGCTTATTGTTCTAAATTAATTCACCGCTCTGAACGTATAAGAGTACTGTTCATTATTAGGCTGGTATCCACAATGGACATGAAGAGCTACCAAATGAATAAAATAAACAGTATCAGGAGCATGGTCCAGGAAAAGGGCCTGGTTTTCACTAATATTTTAATTTTTCTTGTGTGTTCACCGCTATCTGAACTGAATTATCTGTGGCTTATTTTTTGGTTATATTTTTATTTTCAGATCTTTCACAAGCATTGTCTTTCCTTTTATAGGACCTGATGCTGCAAAGATACAAGCATTTCCTTAACTGCATGACTTGTGAGTAGCTGAGTTGGCCTCAGGTGCCTGGAAACACAAACAACGGGTACTGAAGTCCTACCTGTGTAACCCCTAATGTCTAGGCACTGCCTCACGCTCTGCAACATAGACAGTGCTAGAGAGTCTATGACAGGGTCTATGATACGTTTCTAGGTATTATTAAAATACAGAGAAAGCAAGAGAGGTCTGCTCTGAAGAAGGTAGACACCATTTAACTTCAGGCACTTACCCTCAGTGCCCAAACCGAGATGCTAATCTCTCTGAGCTTTCTATACAGACACCAGAGAGAGGTGCTTTTGCTGAGTTAATTTTAGAGATCCTGGCGTCCTGCCCTCAAGTGCCCTGCAGAGCAGCCTGTCCATCTTAGCTGTCCATTAGCATCCCCAAGTAGCAAGCTAAAATTAAGCACCGAACTTAAGAGCTGAGAGCAAAGTACAAAGTCTGTCACGCAAGGTTTCCCTTCAGACTAAGGTTTGACATGAAGGAAAAAATCAAAAAGATGGAAATGATACATGCTGTTACAGTTAGCACAGCTACCTAACTAGTACCAGTCTTGTGTTTTGATACATCTAAAAGGAGATATCCATGACACATAAGGCCTTAAAGGCCTAAACTTAACATGCAGCACTTTCATAATTAAAAATACAGTTGGTAATTTACAATAAACTTCAACTTCTACCTGATGTTTTATCAGCAAAACAACATTTAACCCCTGAATCTGTCTGAAAAATTTAAAGAATCTGTTTATTTCAGCTCAAGTTTAATGTACTATCTAAGCATGTTTTTCACTGTCACATTGGTATTCCAAGCATAGACTTACAATAAAAATAAAAAAACCCATACAAAACCAAAATTCCAGAGACTTCAAGATGTTATAGAAGAAATAGAATTCTGGAGAGTGCTGACTACATCTAGTGGAAACAAATACATTTCATTCCTAATAATGAGCCAGTCTGGTATTGTGAATGGGAAGGTCTTAACCTCATTAAAATGCTATATAGGTCTAAACAGAATTGAGTTAGGCATCAGTTGAGATTCCCTGAACACATCAAATTTTTAAGATGGTCTGATTTTCTTGGAATAAAATGTTTGAGGGTCTTTCCCACCCAAAGAGCAAAAGATAAAAAAGGGAAAGATACATTCCTTCAAAATTCTTGCAAAAACGTTAATTTACTAGGTGTTGGTGGGACTAGATAAAGAAATTACTGCTCTTTTAGAAAATAGATATGTATGTTGGAAACCTCAACAAAGAACTTTGTGTTCTTACACATATATTTCTTAAATACATTTTGATTAGTGTATTGGCAATCAGGATAACAAGAAAACATAAAAAATCCCACAAATTCCTTAGCCAGTAGAAAAAAAGGGAATTTTTGATGTGTTTCCAACTTTTATTCTTTGCATATCCGTTCAAAATTTCATTTAATTAACAGCTCTAAGATTCAGTCTGTTCATGTACTGACATACCAGCATCATGTCAAAAAAGCAAAATATGGAATTAATGTCTCAAAACTGTATGTAACCTTTCCGAACCTCACATCTATTTTTGCTCCTCCCCCAAAAGGGTGATTTTACAAAACTACAGACACATAGATCAAAATTAGGCTAATTCAGAAGAAAAAAATATTCTTTTTTTTAAGCTAAAGAATTTCTTTTTGTATCTTTCAAGTCTTCTGTTTTTGAAATCTGCATGAATCCCATGAAGTGTAAAGAAATGTATGTAGTTACAATCTTGTAACTAGAAAAGGCCATTATAATCATGTCATTTAACTGTTGACTGCGCATGAAATTTCTGAGGGAGAAAAAGGATTTGGTACCATTCACTGATTGCTGGTGAGGCTTGCATTTACATGAATAAAATGGACAAAAGAAAACTATGGTTTGAAATGAAAAGTCACAAGTGAATTTAAGAAGAATGATTTAAAAAGAATGATTTAAGAATTTAAGAAGAATGATTTTGACTACTTCTCCTAAATCAGCTTTCCAATCTAAGCAAATCCTTCAAATAACTACAAAGATGTTACCACTTTTATGAGTGAAAAAAGATTAGGAAAAAGAAATTTTTATATAACTTATGGTTTACATTGGTTAAATGTAATTCAAAAGCATTTTAATATGTGGCAGATAACCTTGTTTGAATTTTGAAAGTATTTTCTGGACTTGTCCCTAAGCTTCATTCACTTATCAGTGAATTCACTTATCAGAAAAAAGTTACATCAGTGGGCTGAGTGGCACTTGAGTGGACTGACATGTTGCTGTTTGGTATATTTTCACGTTTCAAATAAATGCCTTAACCACAAATGTATAATTTCAATTTAATTCATAAAACCCATATTGCCCTAATTATAAAGCAGTTATCAGATTTCACGTGAAATCTATGTACTTATAAACACAAGTGCTTTAAAATCTGAAAAAGTCAGTAATGAAAAAAATCTTAGCAGTTTGAAGAGAATTTAACACTGATTTCGACACCTCTCTCTATTCAGGGGAGATGGCCAAAACATCAGTAATTTCATCTCCTACAACAGGTTTCTGTATAAAATATGTTAAATGAAATGCACAGCACATGAGAAAAATTCATGTATTCTAGAGCTGTTAAATGTTTAAAATATTGCACAAGAAATTCATGGACAAATGACTCAGGCAAGGAATGCTGTTTATACAGGTATACAATACTATTGACATTGCAGTCACAGAAATATAAAGACTGAGCTCTAACTTAATTAGATTCACATGTAGCACAAGTAACATATGCTACCCTGATATATTATTGCAATAAACAGCTAAAAACATTTTCTTAAAGGAAAAGTCTCCACACATCATGGTTTAGAAACTGATATAAAGCTATTTATAACTATAATATAACATTTGAACTCTGAAGTCTTATTATCACTCATCTGTCTTAGGCTTTGACCTTTGAATTTAACCTGATCATTGAACTTTAAAAGTTCAGAAGCTCAGTTTCATTCAGTTATAAAATACGTTAAATAACAGAAGTCACACTGGCACCAATATGTCAGTTGGGACAAATTTTAATTTGCAACACATGAGTAGGACAATTGTAAGCAAAAATTGAGAGAAAACTGACACTGAAAACAATTTTCCGCAGCAAAAATGTGAGTCTGATTTTGTGTAACATTCAGAAAGAAAAAAAATGAATCTGAGTGATTCTAGAATGTCCAATTGTTAATTTTTATCATTGTTTGGTTTATCAAGGTCATGCCAGCTAACTTGTTTACCAAATCTCTTCACTAAATTATGAAAAATTACAGATATTACCTTCTGTGCCTTGCATATTTGCCACTAACATGACCGCTGCCATCACAGCCAGGCGTGGGACAGCTGCAAGAGAGAGAGAATTAATTACATAGGTGCTGCAGAAAGATTATACTAAAAGCAGGCAGTAGGTATTACAGAGATGGAGGGCAACAAAGACAGAAAGAGAAATCAAATAACTGAAGGGGAAAAAAAAAAAGAGGGGATGCTTTTTATTAGCAAGTCTCGAGGGAATTAATTTCATCAGTGCAGCAGGGCATGAGCAAACCACCAATGAACTTGAAAGTGCATTATACCCATTAAAAGGCATGAATTTTCTAAATTGCTAATGGGGATACATTTTACACTCAGAGCACTAACCTGAACAGCTCTTGTATGGCTGGTTCCACGGGAACTGCAGAGAGATGGAAAATATATAAAAATTTATCATCTATTACAAGTACCCCTCTTCTACAGAAAATTACCAGAAAGGTTGTGTAAAAGCAAGGGTCAGAATGAATCGTGCAAAGAGATTCTGGAGGATGAAGGTCACCCTGAGCAGGGGCCTTGAGTGATTTACTGAAGCAAGAGACGTACCTCGAACACCTTTGGAGCGTGTGCGATGGCGCTTCTCGTCTGCATCCACCTCCATCTGGGAATAGATTAGCAGGCAGTCAATGTTCTTATCCTGCATGCACAGACTATCAATGCACAGACTGATACAGTCTCTCACACCATTTATTGACACTATTTTAATTCCATTTTATCCTGTAAGGGAAAGTCCACCTTACAGGGGATTTTTAGGATCTTTATGTTTATTTAAAACCTGAAAATGTGGTAATTTCTACTTTAATAAGTCTGTTTGCATGCCCTGCTTTCATAGCAGATTGTGTACAACTAAGTGCTGGTTCCTCTCTTGGAAGGGCTACTCTTAATATAAAATACTGATTCCTCCCATATATTTTGAAACAAGGATTCAATAGATTTTTATACAATTTAAAGTCCAGCGGTCGCACACCATAGATCACTTTCTAACCAAACTCTTTGCAGTGGGAAAGACAGAAAGGAATAATGACAGACAAGGAGATAGAGTCATCATTAGAACCACAAAGATTTAATGTTATTTACTATGTGATTACAACCTTTTCCAATGTGTTTCACTGTTCAGATGTGTTCTTCAAGCTTCAGGAATGTGCTCATTCATACATATGGCTAAATCTTTACCTTAATTTTATAAACAGCATGCCTATCTGATGTAGCTCTCTATGCAGTAATAACTATACGGAATTCTTAAATCTTTACCAGATTAGACCTTGGAAAGTATCATATATAAATACTGATCTATAGTAGTTTCCATAGGGCCACATGGTTTCCTCTGATCTTCCATGTACTGTTGTCACCAGACTTTCAAATGTAAACTGCATAGGCTAGCAAGAGTTTGCAATTTTGTACAACACAAGCAGATTGCACTGAGATATGTTGAGAGACTGTGTCAGGGAAAATATGTGCAATAGCTGTATCATCAGCTCCTTTGCACGTGGAAGCACGGGATGGCAAGATGGATCTACAGTGGTTCATACACATATTGTAAAGGTCAGGAACCACAGAAATCAGCCATGAGACTCCAGTCCCCCCCAGAAAAAAAAAATCAATCACTGATTTATAGCAATATCATTGGATTGATATCTGGTAAGAATGTCACATCTCTCATGCAAAAACATGGAAACAGGTCCAAGTGACTTGCAGTTAACCCTTTAATTAAAGAGCTTTCTTTGGTCAGTACCTTAACACAAATGATGTGGGAAGTAACTAACAAGAAACAAATTACACACTAGATTATTATATTCTTTGTTTTTCACTAATAAGAAAACAGTACATTGTGCTATTCTGCAACACCTGCAATGTGCAAGGACTTGACAGGAAACCAGCAGTGGAGTTACTTGATGTTCAGCCTAGTATGTTTTGTAAAAAGTTTGGAAAAGATTACCTGGCATCATTTGTCACCACTGAAAAATCTGCTGAAAGATTATGATTTTAACCTGGAAATGCTGCCCAAGTTGTTGTGATAGTCCATGCAAACTTAGAAGTGGCAAACTATAAAACAGATTTGCCTGTCTTTCTGAAGCAAAGTAAGCACTTCAGTACAAGAATGCTGTGAGTACACTTTTAACTATGCTGACAGTCAAAGAAGAACTCACTAAACTGGAAAAGTCCCTATAGGATCACACAACCCAGGCTGAGAAGCACATCAAAGTGAAAAAAGATTCTAAAAACTGCAGACACTGCTACTTTAAATTTTATTGTGTATCCCACAGAGCCTGCACAGATCTACCTGCCTTTGTCTGTGACCTTAATGCCCTGTCATATATGGCCTTGGATGCTCCAGGACACACCAAACGATGCAAAGTGTCTATGCCTAGCCATTGGAATATTGCTTTGACTTTATTTTTATGTTCACAGATATTCAAAACTTTGTCTGTCATATCAAACCTTTAGTCTTCATCCCTCCCCATCATTCAATGTTGGACGCTGAGAACAAGCAATTTCCTGAAATTCTACGAGACACACATTGTTTCTGTGAAAGGACGGTCACCTGCCAGCTGCCATAGCACCCCTGGCAGAACAGAATTTGGCCATTAATCTCACAAAAACACTGGCTTCCTCAAAAAAAAAAAATGTAGACCTTAGTGACTTACAAGAAGTTCACCTCAATAGTCCTACTTTATTAATGACCTTTACATTACAGTTCTGCAGAATACTGAGTCACCGTTCCAGAAGAGTCACTGAGGACAAGCTGGCTAGAGTTAGTTTTTAGCTTGGCATCTAAGAGGAGACGCCTTAAAGATTCTGTATGAAAGCAAAGAGCAAGGCATCTGGAGTAGGAACTGAATAAATTCTTAACCTGGCTAAAAGAGAAGTTAGAGACATGAAAAGGGAAAGGTTCAAATTCTTAGCTCTGAGTAGACAAAAACAAAAGATCATGGTAGAAATTAAACCTGGTAAGTCATAATTAAAAATAATCAAACTATTAGCTACGCCTTACTTATGGATGATGGGCAGAGAGAGGTAGAGCTAGGAATTCTGTATCACCATTACATACTTTATATTTATTGAAGATTTAGCGAAATAAGACCCACATATATATATGCTCTAACTAATAAATCACAAGATGTGGTACAAGAAAATGTCTGTTAAATTGGAAAGTATGTTGACAACCAAATAATACACAAAACAGGTTGAGTGGTTTCTTTTGCATTGGAAAAGAAAGGAAAGGAAAAAAATTGTGTTGCAGTGAAGGATTCTTATGTAGTGGCAGATGAATTCTATAACCATATGAGTATTTTTGAAGTTTCTAAAAATTATATCCGATAAATTTCTCATGAAAGAAATTATTTAACCAGATGAAGGAAATTCTACATTAAATCTGACTTTTCTGGATAAAAATTTTAAAAAAGCCCTTTGTGATAACCTCTGTGTGGGCTATTAAGTCTTGCTATGCCTTAATGTACAGAATCTGATCCAAATAACACAAAGAAACATGAGGTTCTTCAAAAGTGTCCGTATATCGAAGTGGGAAATAAGCATGAGGCAAACTGAGTAGAAGAAAATCTTTTAACATAAAATGACTATGATTATGAGCAGTTGAAAAATACTTCATTAAATGTTAAAAAACAAAGGTGCATAATCACTAGAAGGATCCACTATTAAAAAGAAAAAAGTACTAATAACCATCAGTAATTTTTTTTTGCAAAGTAATAAAAGCAGCTACTTGTTATTTTAAAATTAAAGGCCCAGGCAACATTTATTCCCCAAAATTAACATAGCTTGCTAGTTCTCCAAGACATTGTAGTTGATATGAAACAATTCTGAAACACTTGGGAAATGCTGGAGAACTGAAAAAAAAAAATAATCTGAATAAAATGTAATTGTTTAAATTAATCTTTACTAAGTGCTGAGAGGACAGTGTGGCTCACTAAGTTAATCTTCCTGATGTTGACCCTTAGTAACATCATATAAAAGCCGATATGGGATACAAAGTGACAATGTAATTAGCAGCAGTCAACACTTTATCATGGAAAATCTCTAGTCACAAACACTTGAAATTGCTCTTTGAGGATACTTTAAAGTTTGTCGATAAAGGTAGATATGTTAAGAGACCATATGCTTAAACACCTTTTAAACATTTTGCTTTCTCTTGCTACACATTCAGACAATAAAATAACTACTTAATAAAATCAACATTTATTTTAGGCTGAAAAAAAATCCAGCATAAGAAAAAGATATTTCTTCCAGAAAAAAAATATTTTATATAAAAATATTTTCTTTAAAAAAATAACTGTAAAAAATGGAAAAATAAATATTCAGTAAGAGCCTCTCTACTATAAGCTCACAGGTATATGCCTTAGCCCTATAATACTCAATATCTTCACCAGTACTCTGGAAGATTATATTCTGCTGAAATATGCAGATAACACAGAAATTAATGGAGTGATACACTGTTGGAGACAGGCCAGTTACATGCACTGGCCTAAGTCGTTTGGCAGATTTGACTCATCTGAAGAACATGCCAATTCCAAGGTCCTGTATCTATGAACAAAGAATGTGGGCCATGCTTGAAGGACCAAAGTTCATAATCTGTACGGCAATAACAGGATCTGGAGTGCCAGGTGAACACAAGTCATTTCTGCACTGCTGTAGCTGAAGGGCAGAATGTGATACGGAGCTGCACAACCTTTAAGGCTGTATTAATTTTCCAGAAAATCATTGAGGCATTTGGATATGGCCGGTAACTTCTAACAATAGAGGGAAAGTTTTCATCAAGACTTTATCTATTTTTCTGTTAGCTTGCTCAATAGTCTGTTGGAGACTTCAGGTTTTTCCAGTATATAAATTTAAGGCTATTTGTCTCATCATAGACTCAGGTCAGATAAGGTCCCAAAAGTTCCATAGTCAGCGCTGCTCTCCCTATCTAGATATGCTCACAAATCTACCATATGGGCTTCCTCAGGGCTGCCAACTGCAAGGGATACAGAGCTGTAGGCTCCTTTCCAGGACAAATGGCGATTTTTACTCCCTCAAGGGGAGACAGTTCAGCATTTTCTTCCCTTGCAGGTAGGTAGTCCCGAAAATGATCATTCTTGTTAAAATTGTCAGGATATTTGGATTTCTTGATAGAGGTGTGGAGACTGCAATGTTCAGTCCCAAGTTCCAAAACTCCGAGCTCAGCCAACACTTGGTTAGTGATTATTCTGGTTTCCCTCTAGCTGTGATATACCAAAAGTCTAGAAAGCCATGAATGAGCTAAAAGCCTTAGATCTTCACTTCCAAAATTATTCCTTCCCAATTTTTTCCTGACCTGGATTTCTTCAAATCCAAAAACTGGATTCTGAAATACTCTCAAAAATTGTGCAGTGTTTACTCAGGCAGAGCATTCACTGTCTGTTCTACACAAAGCTATAAGATGACAATTTATGAGCTCAAAAATCTCTGGCAAGTACAGGTAAATAATAGAATTACTGCATAATTGTTATTGCTAATCAAGTATGTTGCTAAAATTATTCAAAAACTTGCTTTTCCTTAATCAGTAGTATTAGACATACTAATAATGTGATAAAAGTAAAATGTTCAAAGTCAAAAATTCTGATTTCCTGAAAATGTGATGAGTTGATTATATAAAAAGTTGGCAGTTTAAAATTTGTCTTCTCGTGACTGACAATTTACTCAGTAAAGGCAGATTTTGGGTCAGCCATGACCTCTGTACAGGTAAGCTTCCTGTACCACTTTTAGTGGCAAGATTTGCTCAGCTTTTATTTTTGTAACTTAAAAAAATATTCTTTCTTCTGTGTGAAAGTTAAAATGAAATGATTTAAAGACTTTTTTCCTTAAACTAATATTTCAAGGAATGAAACAAAGTATGTCAAATTTATTTCCTATAGTAAAAATGCTTCTAAATTTTCATAATCAAAGAAACATGACCTGGAAAATGATTAGCAGTTTATGTGAGCAGTGCATCCCATACTATATTAGTACTTTGTGCAGTCTTCCTGAAAAAAACTGTAAACAAACCTTCTACTGTTCTCCTCAGAAAATAACAAGCAAGTCTGAATTCTAACATTTTCTTCAGCATGTCTATGTTTTAGAAAAGCAATTCATTTTCTAATGGTATTTGTCAAGTACGGCTCCTGATAATCTAAATAAATTTTTAGAAGCTGGATACGTTTTGTGAAATACTATGGAACATATTTAGTAAATGGGACATTTACCAATGACTTCCATGGCTCCCCAAATATCTCTGTTCTTTATTAGATACTTTTCACTATATAAAAGTCAGTAACTTACTCATTCGGCATACTGACCTCCACTTTCAAATAATAAAAGACAAACAAATCACAACTGGAAACACCACTGTGTAAAATAAATAAGAAAATAATATCCCAGAT
This sequence comes from Scolopax mira, assembly GCA_004320125.1. NCBI lineage: Eukaryota > Metazoa > Chordata > Aves > Charadriiformes > Scolopacidae > Scolopax > Scolopax mira. The sequence goes on along the minus strand of BJBW01001570.1, from coordinate 4,586 downwards.
TTAAACTGAAATGTACGGACATAATTTTTCACAATGCGCCTATTAATTTATTTTAGGGACTATTCTGCTGTTTTGTGCAATTCTCATGAAGTTCTGTGGTAATCTGAACTCACGCAACATGACCCAGGAGAAAGGAAAGATAATTCTACAGATTAAGAAGACAGAAGATGCAGAGAATATATTAATATAATGTCACTGAAAATCTGGAGTAAATTGATTTAAATTTATTTTAGACAACTAAAAATATCAATGCCTGGCATGTGATCTCTATCACTGTACTTAAACTACCGAGTTATGGCACTATTCCAGAGGTACATTAAGATAATACTGTGTCCTTACATTGTTCCTCAACACTCCTTAACCTGGAATGACTCAGGACTTAGGCGGTATGTTTTTTTATTATTAATAAGTTTATATTTTAAACTATTTGACCAAAACATGAGCACAGATGAATCGTTTCATCTGGAAATGCTGCCATCAGGCAGAAGGGGAAAATAAGGTGATGATTCTGAGGAATTAAAACGTGCAGATGAAGTTCACCTCAATCTGTTCTCAACATGTATGAACAAAACCTTGACTTCCCCTATGACATCAGAGCTTACTTCAACAGATCTAATCCCTGGAGTCAATGTAGAGCTTCCTACTCAACCTACAGAGGTTTCAGTTGGACTTACTGATGCAACCTTTATGACAATAGGTTCCAGCAGATCTTCCTCTCACCTGTCAGGAGGGCAGACCAAACCTGATTGCTAACAATATTTGACCCTTAATTTATGCCTTACTAATCATAGTCTTGTAAATTAATTGCATTGTAGGATAAAATTACTGCATTTATGGATGAAGGGAGAGCAGTAGATGTCATTTACTTCAACTTTAACAAAGCTTTTGACACTACTGTGGGAAGATTCCCATTCTTATATCCCGTTATGACTGTATTCTTGTATCCTGTTATGACTGTATTTGCATAGTCAGTTCTTTAAAATAAGTTCTTAATAATTCAATACTCTTAATCAAATGTGGCCTATTATTGCTCTTAACAGAGTAGAATAATATTCAGGATCTTGGTTTTGACAGAAAAACCGTATGATTCTCCCAAGTATATTTAACACACTTCTTTGTGATTATATGAACTACAAGACAAAAGGGATAGAAAACTGAAAGATAGAAAGTGACTTTAAGAAGCTACTGGATTGCTTAAGGAAAAGTTAGGCAGAAAGGAAAGCAATTTCCCTGTCCTTTCAGACCCTTTCCACCATAAACCCAGGTGTCTTCTTGGCATGAAGATCTGAAATGTACTTCAAGTATTTTAGAGCATCCATCTACTGAAAAGGGCAAACTTTATAAAAGAATTACTGTATTTGAATCTTCCCATCAGGAAAATGCCAACTCCCTCTTTAGGAATAGGCAAAGATAAAAGTTAAAAGTTGCAGGTACATATTACAAAGTGACCGAACAGGCATGTGAGCAAATTAAGGACTAGAATGTAAATTACTCCTTTATCCTCCTTCACTTGTGATGAAAACACAAAGCTTTTGTTGATATCAAGGAGGATCCTTCTTGCGGAATAACAGGAGAATATATCCTTAGGACTTCTTCTCAAACTTTGAGTACAAGTCATTCTCCTGCTATAATGCACAGAGGGAATCCAATCCTTCAATTTTCAGATGAACATTGTAGGCAGCAACCAAATCTGTAAATGCAGACCAGAATAAACAGAATTTTGGTTAAACTCACAGTTCAACTTTTTGTGAGGAAATAGAGTTTGGATTCATTGAATTACTCTGGAGAGAAGGCAGGAAACACTTTCAAATATTTTTCATTGGCCCAAAGTGCACAGAGCTCATTTGAGTGTTCATTCTCTTACAGCTTTTTTTTTATATTTTTAGATATGAGGAATGAGAAAGTAATATGGAAATTAGAAAGTAATATGGAAATTAGAGGTAAGGAAAAACACCACTGCAGCCAGAGAACTTCTTTCTTCAGAGAAAAGATATCCTTTCATCATATCCAAAGCTAACAATGCTTTGGATATGCTTGATTGAGTAGGCTTTGGGACATAAGCTGTAACTTCCATCTGGAAGAAGAAATCCAGAACATGTTTACACATGACCTCAAGAAATGAGATCGAAGATTATTTTCTTTATTGTTGTTGATTTTGATGAACCAAATTTTCATCAAATTGACTAAATTTCTTCTAGAAATTCTGGTGGCATGGGGCTACATCCAGAAAAAAAAAGGCATTACCATATTTTTATCCAATAGCCTAGCAGTTGTTAATTACATTAAGCATGATCTACAAGAAATAGTTTCCCAGTCCTTCCATTTTCCAAAACTAGTTAAATATATGTGAAGTGTTTTTCATCCACCGTAACAAAGGGCAGTTTAGGGTGAAGTGTCATCAGCCCCACTGGATGATGACAATCTCTTTCACAAGGATTAAATATGAAAATCACCTACCCAAAAAATACTGAGTCAGTCTTCTTATCTCAGGGAATATTTAAATGCTTTGGGTTAACACTTTGGAAGGGAGATAAGCTCCACAATATCTTGTAGCCTAATGGCTACAGTACTTTTCTGAGGGACAGGTCTGGGATAAATATTTGGCTTTAAAACCTGGATCAACCTTCTCACATTATTTTGTTTTTATTACAGACACTGAATGAAGCAATGTTGTAGGCCAGACAAAAAGTTTAGTTTCAACTTAAGGCAAAAGCTTTCAATTTATTTTTTTTTTGTCACACCAAACTTTATTGGGTTTTTTGCTGCTGAACAGGAAAAAACACAATTATTTGTTGATATACCAATATCAGGGACACAACCTTTTTCATTCCAACAACTCAAAGGTGACCCAAGTCTAAACTTGGGTGTGAGTATGAAAAGGAGGCAGTAGAACACCTGGCAGAGAATTTCTAGGATTTATTACCTTAAAATATAGCATCAGGGGGATAAAGGTCCAGTTAAGTCTAAATGGTTGGCTGGTCAGTACACTTGTCTGGTCATGTCTGATAAGCACAGTCTGTCCTACCTTCCTAATACATTCCATTCTAACTGTTTCCTGGGTGATGGCTCTCCATTCTCCCATGTGTGTATGCACTTGTGTGTGCAGGGGTCTGAGTGCAGCAAAGTGGGTCAGGCATCAGGTTGGAGGATCTGTGTCCATGGTGCCAGCAACTGGAGCGAGCACGGGTGTGACAGTGAGTGCGATCACTAGCAACAATCAAGCTGGACAAATTGGTGATCAGGTGAAGTGTCCTGGGATCAGGGAAGCTGATCTGATCAAGGACCAGATCTGGATGTGAGTCCCCATGTTTCTCTGTGGGTGAGAGCATGGGGGTTGGCTATGGCACCAGGAGAGTCCCAGCAGCTCTGTGTATGTGTATGTGCGTGTGGAGTGAGAGTCCAGCAACTGAAGCAGGGCAACCTTGGGGTTTCATATGGCCAGATGCCAGAGACTGGGATCCAGGGACAGCTACTGGGCAGACTGAGTGTCTGAGAGCAGCTACTGGAAGGATATACGGAGATATATATATATATATATTCTCAATAGTGAGACTATACCTGTTCTCAATAGTGAGAACCAACCTGCTTGAGCAGAAAGAACAGGATGAGACTGTTGATGATGTCTGTGTTCATGTGAGTACTCTCAGAGTCTGTCCAGGCTCTGTGTGACCAGTGATGTATATATTTATATATATATTTATGTATACATGTAGTGCCCTGTGTACATGTGCCTGCAGGCGATGCATCTTTACCAACAGGACCAACAGTCCTGGCAAACTGGGGAGGTCCCAGCTGACTGGCATACTAGCAAATGCAATGCCCATCCACAGGAAGGGTTGGAAAGATGATCCTGGGAACTGCAGGCCTGTCAGTCTGACCTCAATGCCTGGGAAGGTCATGGAACAGATCATCCTGAGTGCCATTATGCAGCACATGAAGGATGCCCAGGTGATCAGGCCCAGTCAGCACGGGTTCACGAGGGGCAGATCCTGCTTGACAAATTTGATCTCCTTCTATGACAAAGTGACTGGATTGGTGGATGAAGGAATATCACTGAATATCACTGAAATTTTTGGAGTTGGAAGGGACCATAGAGATCATCTAGTCCAACTCCCCTGCCAAAGCAGGAAAGGCTGTGGATGTTATTTACCTGGACTTTAGCAAGACTTTGATACAGTCTCCCACAGTATCCTCCTGGAGAAACTGGCTACCCATGGCTTAGATGGGAATACTCTCCGCTGGATTAAAAACTGTCTGGACAGCCAGGCCCAGAGAGTGGTAGTGAATGGAGTGAAATCCAGTTGGTGGCTGGTCACAAGTGGTGTCCCACAGGGCTCATCAACATCTTTATCAATGATCTGGATAAGGGGATCAAATGCACCCTTAGCAAATTTGCAGACAGTTGGGTGGGAGTGTTGATCTGCTGGAGGGTAAAGAGGCTTTGCAGAGGGATCTGGACAGGCTGGATGGATGGGCTGAGACCAACAGAATGAGGTTCAATAAGGCCAAAGGCTGGGTCCTACACTTGGGTCACAACAACCCCAGGCAGCGCTTCAGGCTGAGGGCAGAGTGGCTGGAGCTGCCTG